>CAXHSM010000937.1:322500-400000 GCA_964019185.1 Maratus speculifer
ATCCGACAACACACCCAAGAGAGTTTCCAACCTTCCCGAGAGCATAAATTCGATGCGGAAGTAAGCCATCGTGAATCCGTGGTGAATCTGATGGAAAAACGCAATGTCCTGACTATTTATACCGGCTCTAGGTCAGACTCCGCCTCTCTGGAGAATCGCGTGGGAACAGGGAGTCTCCAAAGAAGGAACTCTACCAACGGCTGAAATGGCATCATGAATAGGGATGGTTTTTTGACAAGTCAGGATAAATGATGGGAGATTCATACTCGAGAGACAAAAAGAGGAAATGTAATGGATATATCAGGATGAGGGTCTCAGGAAAATGGATTCTTCAATTGAGTCTATTTCCCAATTCTAATTGCAATTGAGTCCATTCCTCGTTTTTTAAATCCAAGAGACGCTTGTCTTTCTCAAAGTTTAAGCGTGAACCATCCTTCAAATACAAAAAATACTTAGTAGAAGCCTTCTTTGTCGGTCTGAAAATCTTTTGCACGGGAAAACAAATCGTTTCGGGTGGCAATTTTTCATTCATTCTCAGAGCAATCTTTTTCACAGTCTGTAATCCTTCCTTCCAGAGACTTGCTAAAATCCATAAACTATAAGGTGGTTATTTGTAATGATTAGATGTATTGGTTAAGTTACTGATGCGGATAAGCGTATACACAAACTGGAGAGGATCTTTAATTTGACTAGCGCACTTTTCAACAACATTATCATATTTTAGCCACAATTTATCCTTAAATGTATTTTTGGGGCACGCTCGGATGTAATGATAAAGGTTCATTTCGTCTTGACCAGAGATTGGCACAGTCCAACGATCATCATGGAGGGGTCTGCTGATAACAAGATGATACCAATCGAAAGTATCGTCTAAAGATTTACGCACATACTGAGCCATCAAATTTAAGTGTTTGTCAGAAAATTGCAATCGTGAAGCTGACTTTGGCATCACGGGACGAGGAAAGGTTAGACAAGATCAACAATGGAAATAAAATGGTTTAGTGTATCCTTTTATATACTAAAAAAAAAAAAAAAAAAAAAAAAAAAAAAAAAAAAAAAAAAATTTTTTTTTTTTTTTTTTTTTTTTTTTTTTTTTTTTTTTTTTTTTTTTACATTCATACTAGATTATTAGACTTCACTAGATTCAAGTTTCTGTACATTCTTGGATATTTCAGTAGAAGTGGGTAGCAGTTGCTCCGTTTTCTCTTCATTTTTAGAATTGTCATCCGTTTCCTCTTCATTTTCAAAACTGTCGTTCGTTTCCTCTTCATTTTCAGAAGTGTCACTAGATTCAATGTCATTTGCAAACATCGTTGCAGAAAGGGGCAGATGCTTATATTCAAATTCTTTTAGATTTCTTCGAAATTCAAGTAGCACTTTATATTTCTCTTCTACTAAATTACACAATTCGTCCTCATCGAAATTTGCGTTGTTTAGTTGTGAAAGTATTTGTGAATTTATTTGGAGTTGTGTCTCATAAAAGTTCTTTTCCATATCATCGACGATCTCGTTTAAACGTTCAAAAGACATAAGACAGATACTATCTATTTCTTTGTGTAACACAACTCCGAATCAGCTGGACAGTAGAAAAGACGGCTACTTTCAGTAAAGAGTGGAATTAAAAATAGTTAGAACAGCATTCTTGGAATGCAGTTTATATACAAAAAAAAAAAAAAAAAAAAAAAAAAAATTTTTTTTTTTTTTTTTTTTTAATAAAATATATTTAGAACATTAAATATCTTAAATGTACATCATACAATACTTTACTTTATCTTTATTATAAATTGATTATAAAATACATTATACTAAAAAAAAAAAAAAAAAAAAAATTTTTTTTTTTTTTTTTTTTTTTTTTTTTTCACCGTGTATGTTTGAGACTATTGTAATATATTTATTTCATCATTATTATGCTGTAGCTTTAGTTTATTTTGGGTTTTTTAAAACATTTTTTTCTCAATTCATCATTTTCTCTTTCCAAATAGGAAATGAGTTTACTTTGCACCGTTTTCAATTGTTTTTCCGACCGGCTATACTTTCGTTTCGCAAAAGCGTGCAATTTTTTCACATGGGCCAGATCCGTTTCCACACGGTGCCGCGTTTTCTCTGCTGTTGCATCTTTTCTTGGATCAAGAGGAGTTGGTCCATCAAAGGTTTCAAAAGATGAATGGTTTTTTGTTGCATGGGAGTGGGAAAATAGAAAGCTTCTCCCAGCGCGTCACAAAAAACATTGCCATGTTCCACTTGTTCTTGTTGCCAATTTAGAAGCGGTTCCTCACACGATTCAAAATAAAGTTTTTGATTTTGATAGAGGTGTACAAAATAGTTGGTCGGGTGTGTCGTTGGCCGAAACCGAAGAGACACGGGCAGTATCCAGTTTTTCAAGAGACCGGGTAAATCGTGCACTCGAACCGCTAGTAAACCATTCATGGATAAGGTGACGGGGGCCAATACATGTGGTTCGGCGGCAGCGTACACTTGATGCAACAACGTCATGAGGCCACCTTTCCATTGTAAAGCGAGGACGAGTTTGGAGAAGGCGGGTAAGGATTTGGCAATGTAATACTGCGTCACCGAGCCCACGGGTAAAAAACTCGGATCCAAAGGGTAAGTGGTGAAATGACACTGAGAAAGGCGTTGACTCATCGGAACCAATACATGTACCAACATCAAAGGAGAGGAAATGACATGTTTTTGAATGGAAGGACTTTTCATTTTTTTCCACGTTTTTTTTAAAAAGGATCCTTTCGGGGTGCTCATGAGCACGAAATGGCGATGAGGCACACCCCCTCCGTCACAAAAACAGTGAAAGGGTAAGGTGTGTGTTTTGCCCGCATCCGCGTCCAGGGCTTTCTGAAAAGAATCAAAAGCAGGTGGTCGTACGCAAATATGATACCAGTCGGCTGATGAATTTAAATAAAGTTGTACACAGGCAACGGCGACATTTAACCGAGCACATTGAAAAGGGATCCCCTTTAAAGGGGGTTCCAGTTCCCAAACAGGAGTTTCGGGCAAAGAGGGAAGTGGAATATGATGTTCAAACTGTTTCTCCTCACACAGGGGCTCCAAATCCAAGAGAGTGGGAGTGTCTGGTTGAGGTGAAAGAATGAGAGGACAAACTTGAGATTGAAAAAATTGGTGGTAACAGCTTAAGAGATGATCCACATGATGACTTTTTTCAACCCAAAAAGTGTGCCCAAAACACCAAACACACGCCACATCAGGATCCAGGGCATGATGAACCAAACAATGCTCCTCAAAAAATTCAGCTTCTATAGACTGATGGCAATGAGGACAAGGAAACGGAGTTGTATTCTTTTTCAATAATTTTAAATAACGGTTGAGAGAAGGCATTGACGAGAGCTGTAGACATAAAACTGAATAAAAACGAATGGCAGAATACTTATATTAAAAAAAAAAAAAAAAAAAAAAAAAAAAAAAAAATTCGTTTAAAGCTAAAAGAACCCTGACCCATAATATACTTTAATTTGTACATAAAAATCCTCTGTCTTAAAATTATATATAAAGGTGTCATCAAAGGGCGTTTCATAATGTTTCAAAGGATGTTCAACACTATAACCAATGGATCTCAGCTGTTCTGTTAATGAAGAAAAGGGTTCTTCTAAATATGAATATTGACTAATTTTCAGTTTCTTTACTTTACGTTTCTTATCCTTTTGACGACTTTCTATTAAACAAATACATTTCTTATATCCATTGTTCTCCCAATCTTGTTGACCAAATTTATGTATATCAAACGTCACTGTCCCTTTAGGAGTCGGAATATCCATGATCAGGAAATACACAATATCGTTGAATAATTTATACGTTACAAAATTCTGGGATGACCCGCTACACAGAACAGCCGTAAGAGGTGTGAGATGTTATTGCGAAAAGAAACGTTATTTATTAAAAAAACACACAACTGTCCAAAGAAGTGTGAAATGCGATTGCGAGAGGAGACGCTATATATATTTGAAAAAAAAAAAAAAAAAAAAAAAAAAAAAAAATTTTTTTTTTTTTTTTTTTTTTTTTTTTTTTTTTTTTTTTTTTTTTTTTACCATTTGGAAAAAATGGTTGTTGTTTTCGGTTGAGAATGGGCCTTGTGGTGTGACCACTTTTGAATTTCAATTAAATTCTTGACTTTTAGAAAAAATTTTATTTAAATAGGAAATCAAAATGTTTAAAATCACGGTAATAAATAAGAAAATAACATATTTAAAAATGGTTAGACGAAAATTAACACAGATGGAAAAAGCTGAAGCGAAAGACAGTGTTGGAAGCATCGCGTGAAAATGCAAGAGTTGAGGTCATCAGTGGATTATCGAGCCCATCAAAAATCAAACTCATTATCTAGTAAAAAAAAAAAAAAAAAAAAAAAAAAAAAAAAAAAAAAAAAATTTTTTTTTTTTTTTTTTTTTTTTCAAGTATATATAACGTGTCCTCTCACAATCGCATTTTACACTTCTTTCGACAGTTCTGTGTGGCGGGTCATCCTACAAGCATTTCTACCGCTTTTCCAAGATGGTGCCTGTTCTGTTCGATTCGACCCCCACTTTTCCTGAAAAAGACTTTTTCAACCATTCGATGCTAACAGAACTTCCTCCTGTAGCCTACGAATCCATCTTTGAACCGACCGAAGACTGGTGGCAGGAAACTGACCCACTCACCTTTTCCATTCCCTCTTTGAACCTCGCAGCCATTTGTGTGCGTAAATATATCAATACGCAGCACACATTTGACTGGATTCATCTCCAAGTACATGCCGTGGCCTTTTTGTCTTTTTACCGTGCTATGGAAGAAGAGAAGGGTGCCATCGTGCTTCTGCCCTTTTGGTGTTGGTGTGATGGAGGTCGCTTAAAAGAGGCGCGCTACAGACAACATCGCCATATGATTGCAGTGGCGCCTAAAGGACATTTTTATAAAACCATTTTGAAGAAAATTACCCCTGAAGACAAACCTTTTGAGCGGTACAAGGGTTTTCGCAGCCTACCTATCAAAAGTCCACAACATTTGATTAATACGATGGGTTATGTCAGCCAACGTATATCCCGATGCCAAATGTCGTCGACTAAAATGACTGATTTGAATCACTTTTGCCTCAACATCGCCTTTCCGAAAATGTTTAAATGGGTTCTCGCTTGTGTTTGGGAGCAGGGGTGGGAGCGGTTTTTAAGTGAACACTATCGCTACATGGATCCTTTCCATCTACTCTACTTTGCTCAACGTGTGCATCATACTTGGAAAATATCGGGTAAACATCTTCCCGGTTTACCCAAGAACATGGTGCTTCCCGTATCGAAAGAGTTTTTTCCTACCCAGCAAACGACACCCTATTTTTTGTATTCGGGCCACACAAGAAAATTATATTTTGAAAAGAAGGAACAACAGCTGGAAGAAATGGAATGGCTTCATATGCAAGCCTATTCCGGAAATTGTTTTTTTCAAACGCTTGCAAAGGGGTGGTTAACTCTATCGAATGAACAAAGTCAATATTTACGTTTAATCCGACCCTTTCAGAATCGCATTGATCAACTGGAAATGGAAAATGACTACTTAAAAATGAAACTCTCGGAACTGGCGGTGAATCAACGTTTGCCGACGCCTTCAAAGAAGACGTCATCGCGATGGAGCAGTTGTGTCGATGTGTTACTCAAATGCTTTTAAATTGTTCTTTCTATTTGTATGTAAGTAAACCCTGTAAATAAAAAACTATTGTAGACAAAGGGTGTCACTCAATGAATTGTCTAAAGATGAAATACACGAAAGGTAATACTAATTCTTGGATCCTTTACCTTATAGTCCGATGGAATTTCATGGGTCCATTTTTCGTTGGTAGGATGGTACATCACATATAACGACTCGTGTTCTGGTGTCAATTGTTTGACTTCATGTCCTTCCTTTTCTCTAAAAATTAATTTTCGAGTGGCACCAAAGTTTAGGCACGCAATGGGTTTAGTTAAATCCATACAAGGTTCATTATCGGAATGTTTACCAATACCAGCTTTACCATTGGGATAATAGTTGACAAGAGCAAAGTTAAATTTTAAGCCCAAGTAACCTTCCACTTTACTTTTCATTTTTGTAATAAGTGGTGGCCAAGGGACAGCCTCTACATACTGTCTACCATAATAGTAACGTTTTCCAGGTCTATCAGAAAATGCACAAACTTTTCTAAGAGGCATGTTATAGATTGATTTTTTATAAAATTTTACATTTTGTAGTGGTAAAACTTTATATAATGGACTCAGAGAATATGAATAAAACATTGGAAAATACTCCACGTGAAATCCATTGGGTTGGTTGATGTAAAATTTCTCCATATGAATAATGAATGAAAAGAATAAAAATTTAATATTAACTTTATTATTAAAAAAAAAAAAAAAAAAAAAAAAAAAAAAAAAAAATTTTTTTTCTTTTTTTTTTTTTTTTGTAACATATATTTTTCTTAATATAATTTGTTTTACAATAAAGTTATGGAGTAAAGTATTTTAGATTTTAGTTTAACAGATGTAAAGAATGTAAAGGTAAAATATTTATATTAGAAAATATATTTAAATATCTATTAAAAAAAAAAAAAAAAAAAAAAATTTTTTTTTTTTTTTTTTTTTTTTTTTTTACAATTGTAATATATATTTTTTAATATAATTTGTTTTACAATAAAGTTATGAAGTAAAGTATTTTAGATTTTAGTTTAACAGACGTAAAGAATGTAAAGGTAAAATATTTATATTAGAAAATATATTTAAATATCAATTTAAAAAAAAAAAAAAAAAAAAAAAAATTTTTTTTTTTTTTTTTTTTTTTTTTTAATACAATTGTAATATATATTTTTTAATATAATTTGTTTTACAATAAAGTTATGAAGTAAAGTATTTTAGATTTTAGTTTAACAGATGTAAAGAATGTAAAGGTAAAATATTTATATTAGAAAATATATTTAAATATCAATTTAAAAAAAAAAAAAAAAAAAAATTTTTTTTTTTTTTTTTTTTTTTTTTTTTTTAAATATAGTATAAAGAACTAAACTATTGTAACCTTATACCATGTTTGATTTTCAACGCTTGCGAATACATATTCAAGAATATTATGCAAAACTGTTTCGCCCCTACAACAAGCCTGAGGAGACCGCCTACTTTATAAAACGTTGGTTAGACATCATTCGATCCTATTCCACATCTAAAGATTTTCTTTCCTTTGATCCTACTACACCCGTATTAAATCGACTTAAACCAAAAGCAAAAGCTGTTATTGTAACCTCTTTTCCCAATGTTCAATTGCCTTTTCATTTACCTTTCACCTCTGTGTTTCCCTTTTATCCTTTCCGCGTTAAAAAGGAAATTTATGATGAAAAGTGCAATATAGGTTTGGAGTTTTTAGTTCTGTACCTGGAACTTACAGGTATTAAAACGGTGTGCTTGTACAAAATGTATTCACGTCTAGAAAATATGATTGCCGACGACTTGCAGAAAAAATTTCCCGATATCGAAATTTATGGAAAAGGCTCCTATGATTCCTTTAAAAAGAAAGTATTTATGAATTTAAAGTCTGGCTCAAATGTTCAAGATCTCAATCTCGTCTGAAAGGTGTGAAGGGTACTGTTTCACGACAGGACGTTCTCTAATCCAGTCTAAGAGGTACCGGTAATTCAAAATTTCGTTGACAATTTGCTTGTCTATTCGAACTGCAGGCACATAAGTTTCTTTCGAAGCTTCCATGTATCGATAAATCACATTCTGGTCCACTAAAACATAAACGTTTTTGGGGAAAATGCGAATAAGAATAAACTGTTTCCATTTCCAAATTAATGCATAATGACTATGCCAAGGTCGACCAGGTACCACTTCCAAATTGAAAGCCAAGAATAAAAAACACAGTATGCTAAAGATCCAATACATTTCTTTAATTTTGTTTTTACTCCTCCTGGTAACGCTAGTCAATCTCTATTATAAACCATACATCACCGATCGGGATCAACCTCTCAATTGGCTTTTGTCCCACCCGATTTCCAAAACGGCGTGCGCACTGCAAGGGTTTAAGTGTCCCTCAGATGAAATGTGTGAATGTGAAAAATTTTGTAGTAATGGATCAGATTATGTTCCCTTTAAAATACTTGATGAAACCGATCGTGTCTATGTTTTGAATCAAAAACTCTCCCCTGGAACCTACTGTTTACCAAAAGGCATCGGCAAATGTAATTTCAAAACATCCTATCATGTCTTCTCTTTGGCTGGATGGTCGTGTATCGGTATAAATGATGATATTTTCAAGAAAAGTAAAAAACGGGCCTGTCAAAACGAAGAGGCGCAAGATAATCGATTGAATATATTGTATGATTACCAAAAAAATGAGGAATCACAGGATAACATTGAAAATTACTACGAAATGTTTCAAAACAAACTACGGTATGGTTGCAAATGTGATTCGAAATCATTGGACAATACTCGAATGATATCCATTTTCCCCTTTGTATGTTCAGTAGATTATTGTCTGCGAGATATTTCAAATCCGACACCTGGTATGGGATGGGATGGAAACAAATGTAATTGTGGACCTTATGTAAATGCGGATCGGAACGATGAAACGTCCCCTTGTCGAACAATAAATTCACACATAGATAAGTTTATATTGAATGGTAAAGTAGACTGCATGACCAAGGAATCATTTGTGAAACAAGCTTTAATCTGTCCTACGGAAGATGGTCTGGTAGTGTTTAAGGAAAACATTACGACAGGACACACACCAGAAGAATTTGTAGAAAAAATAATTGCCTAAAAAAAAAAAAAAAAAAAAAAAAAAAAAAAAAAAAAAAATTTTTTTTTTTTTTTTTTTTTTTTAAATAATAGTATTTATATTTTATTTTTACATCTATTGATATGATGAATATACATCATACAATACTTTACTCTATCTTATCTTTATTACATCTAGATTTAAAAAAAAAAAAAAAAAAAAAAAAACTTTTTTTTTTTTTTTTTTTTTTTTTTTTCCAACGGTGTATATTTAAGCATATTCAATAAATATACAAGGTATAATATCCACCCTATTTTAAAAAATGCCGACTCAGGAGCAAGATACATTTCTTCTGTTTGATACAGAACCCTCATGTAGTGCTCGTGATTTTTTCGGTCATTCTACCCCTCCAGAATTGCCTCCAATCGCATACCAATCCCTATTTGAGCCCCCAGACGACTGGTGGAAAATGCCAGACGCCCTGACTTTTTCTCACCCTTCTCTGAACCTCGCAGCGGCTTGCATCCGCCAATACCTTCGCGGCGGTACGGATTGGTTTCATTTACAAATTTCTGCCATCGCTTTTGATGATTTTTACCGGGTTATGGAAGCCGACTACCCTCACACATTCCTTTTACCGTTTTGGTGTTGGTGCGATGGCGGATCTCATACGGACGCTTTACGCAGACAGCATCGCCATGTCATTGCTGTGTCCCCTGTAGGCCATTTTAAACTGGGCGTTTGGAAACAAATGAAACCAGGTGTTAAACGTATCCATATTAAATCACCACGGCATTTGCTGAATACTCTGGGTCATGTAAGCAGTCGGTACTCGGAACGCAATGTTTCAGGCCAAGTCTACACCCGATGCAATCATTTCTGTATCAATACTCCCTTACCCGAAAATTTTAACTGGGTTCTTGCCGGTTGTTGGAAAACGGGTCTCTTGCAATTCATTTATCGGGCGTGTGAGAACGTTCCTCCCGAGATACTCGCGCCTTTTGCGCATTGCATCGACGGCTGGTGGAAAGTAAATGTCAAAAATGTTCCCAGTATCCCCACGGACCTCGTTTTGCCGGTATCAAACCATTTTTTTCCTACAACTCGACCCACTGAATATTTTGTCTGTTTGACAGTGGATCGAATCTTATATTTTGAAAAGGATGACCGTCGGCTAGAAGAGTGGGAGTGGGGTCGCGTCCAAGCCAACTCGGGCAACATTTTTTGTAAAATTATTGAAAATGAATGGATTACACTGGCGAAACATCAACAAGAGTATTTAAACAGGACTCTTGTAAACGTGTAAAAAAAAAAAAAAAAAAAAAAAAAAAAAAAAAAAAAAATTTTTTTTTTTTTTTTTTTTTTTTTTTTTTTTGTTATAATAAAGTCAATTATGAACTTAAATACCTATGGTACCTATTACGGTAAATTTCACAAGTGCGCCGTCTCATCAGTCAGACAAAATGTTTTGATATTCAACTTTGGCACGTCTCCCTATGAGACCTGGTTTATCACTCGCATGTACCCTACCGACAATGTTTTTCTAGATTCTGACAAACCCCTTATCCATGCTTTAAAAGCTTTTTTCAAATCCGACGTTCCTGGTTCTGTTGTATCCAATTCCAAATTTTTATGGACTATTTGTCTTGGAAGTGAGCGAGTCATTTTTCCCGTAGATAAAAGTTTTGATCAGGATACCTTACAGTTTTATGCCACTCCTTACTTTGTAGAAAACGTGGATGTTGTTCGTAAATATTTACAAGGAATGATTGGCCCAGCGTACGATAATGTCTTTTTTTATAAAAATACCGTATTATTTCTTGATAACCAAGATCTACCTTATCCGGGTGGGTTTTATTTTAAACAGTCTGAACCCGCACCCTATTATCGAATTTGTTTCTTATCCAACGAATCCACCGAATACGTGTTAAATTTAGCTGCGGAATGGAAATCTCGACAACGCGTTCAAACTATTACATACTTGACACGAGAAGTGGCTGTGGTTCCCAAATTTATTGACTTTAAACCCATTTCCGAATCTCGATTTACGGATGCCAATATTGCTTCCACCGGCGTCATTCACAAAACACTGAGTTCTCGAAAACCGGAACTTTTAATTCAAGACATTTTGAATTCGTACTATAAAAACTTGACTCGTCAACGGTACGACCTATCGATAGACTTGAGTCATGTAGGTTTGTTGATTGAATGGCCTTTCGTACTCTCGTTCGAAGGATCGAGACCTTCGGATAGACACACTGAAAATAAACAATTTGTAGCCCTGAGTATTGAAGGAGCGCACCCGAGTCGTGTGTTGTGCGTCTTCCATCCTTACGAGCGGTACATTGAGCATACGAATGTTCCAGCAACTTTATGGACGCCCATTTCCTTTGTCTTGTCCACCTTTGTAACAGATGTCAGCATTCAAAAAGTAATCATAGATACAGTTGTCATAGGTGTCGTCTACCGTGAAACATTTTTCTGTTTGGACCAGCCATTGTTGGAAGGAATACCCTCTAAACAACCGCTTTTAAATTCAAACTATCTCTTATCCACGGCAAGTTTTGACCTCAATGAAGATGTCAACATTCGAAAATTGGATTCTTTTAAATTGAATACTTCCTATACGTTACATCATGCCAGTCTAAAAGGTCTAACCCAAGGTGTCTGGTACTTAACTACATCCAAGGAAACGGATCCCTATCCCAAAAACATTCATTTACCTGCATTGGTAAAAAAGTGGACCAAATTTTTTATGGATGCAATGAAAACTACTTTTGATGTCGATGTAACGGCAGTACGACTAGCCTTGATGCTGTCAAAACATAACTTGTGTTTCAATTTAAATGCAGTAGAGAATCCAAACCAAGTAATTCGGGTAACCGACAATGAAGTCAATTTTTACATGCAAGAGAAAATTGTTGAATTTATTAACAAGGTTCGACTATTTAAAAAGGAGATTGAAAAAAAAAGTCAATGTGCAATTTCGTAAAAAAAAAAAAAAAAAAAAAAAAAAAAAAAATATATATATATATTTTTTTTTTTTTTTTTTTTTTGTATATATTTCAATATATTTTATAACATAAATATTTTATCTTTATATCTGTTAAAGTAACATACTTTATATTTTTATTATAAAATATTTGTTAAAAAAAAAAAAAAAAAAAAAAAAATTTTTTTTTTTTTTTTTTTTTTTTTTTTTTTTTTTTTTAATCTGTTTTTGGAAGTCTGTTTTTTTTCACAAAGGGATGCATTCGAAACTGCCTCATCCCCATATACCAGCCTAAACGACCGTGAATTTTTGACGAATAATCGTGAGATTCGTCTTTATAAAACGGTTGATTGATACTAAACTCTGCTGTACCCTCAGTGGTACCTTGATAAAACTTTAAATACGTCACTTCTTCAAACAAACCTTCCTGAATTAATGTAAAATTAAATAATCTGCGCAACATGCGTACATAATTTCGAAAAAACAATATGTAAGACAGTTTATCGACATCAAATATTTTAGGGACCGCCAGTTGTCGCAATATAGTGCTACTTTGACTCTGCCATTTTGTTACAGGATGCGTCTTGCTAAGATTTTGGTTCCCAAACCCTACGACTAAATTACTCGGTATCGACGTTTTGGGTTCTGTATTGTTTACGTCTATTTCATTTTCCGTGGATTCGGGGGATTCCGACTTTGGATCATGATACTCATATTGCAGCCTAAGAGTGTTATTTAAAAGTTCGAATTCAGATTTTTTTTTTGCTACCCTCTCCTTCCAAGTCTCTTCAGGCAGTAGTTCAGGCACGTTCGTTTGAGATGCAATGTGCTGGTCTATAGAACTGTCTACTATTTGTGCAACGTCTTTCAAAAAAGTTTCTGTTTCCGACTGCTCCAATTGGTCATCGTCAAAAGGTGTTAAAAAATATATGGTATCACCTTCCTTTATTTTGGTTTGATTGATCAACTGTACTACCTTTTGTCTATAGTGTTCTCGCCAGACACTTGTTTCATATGTATCTTTCGCAGGAAGTTTATTCTCTTGCTGCAGCTTCTCAATTTCCATCCTGTAATAATTATGTAACGCGGTGGGATCCTCTGCTGTCCAGGACTCTGAGTTTGGAATTTCTTCCATAGTCAAAAGACTGTGCAAGAAACCATTCGGTTTCCTTCCAAATACAAAAGTGCTATTAACCAAGTTTTGGAAAGTTATTCCTTGCAAATCATCCATTGCTTTGTTTATGCAAAGCAAGTAAATGTCGTCTCTTCAGCATCTATTGCTTCATTCTCCGTGGATACCTTATAACACCAAATTTATTCAATCTCGCATCACCTTAACCTATCCAGAAAATGTCATCTTTACAGCGCAACTGGTCAAACACATTTCCCAACTCGACATTTATAAAGTGTATCCCTATGCCGAAAAAATGAATTTAATGGATTTGGAGCACGTAGAGTGGACTAAAACACTCATTGTATTGGACAGACACCTACAACTCTTGTTTGCGCCCGACCCCGTCTATCAACTCGTTCGATTGGATCGACGGCTCCATTATCGGGAAGCGATGACTACCATCTTTAACCCCTTTCGTTTCTTGCCTTTTTTCGAAGTGT
This sequence comes from Maratus speculifer, assembly GCA_964019185.1. Lineage (NCBI taxonomy): Eukaryota > Metazoa > Arthropoda > Arachnida > Araneae > Salticidae > Maratus > Maratus speculifer. The sequence continues at coordinate 335,837 of CAXHSM010000937.1, forward strand.
TTCGGCACCAGTGGCTCGGCGTTTGTTTGCTTTTCTTTTTTTACACGGTGAATTGTTTAATCGGAGCACGTTACACAGGTTATTCTTTGGCTTTATCCAATAAGCCTTTAAAGCCGTCAACAAATCAGGGTCCGTAAATACATGATTTGCCGCATGCGGTATCGGTTGCGTTTCCATGTCACTATATATATCTTTGGCTTCGTAATACGTCTTTCGGGAATAGGCTTCATTCATGAGTGCGGTCAGCAACTGATTTCGATCAAATGCTTCGTACACGCGATTTTCTAAAAATTGTTGGGGAAAACGACGTTGTGTGTAATAATCCAGAATCCAGAAATGAGTCAACCAAAAGCATACAATCAACAAACGATCAATAAACTCCACACATTGAAAACGAATGCGAGGTTTCATCGTGTGGAGAAAAGTGGCTAATACGGCCGGAACATCGCCTTTGGGTTCAAAGGTCATCGCCTCGTGGAGAAGGGCTACATTATTGGAGGTGATGCCGATTAAAACGGGTATAAAATCATTTCCAAACAGAAAAGACACGTCCACGATCCGTTGGAGAGGATACGGTAACAAGGGGGCAACACGGGTAATGGGATAAAATTGTTTATAGCGGTAAATTTGCAACGTTTGAAATTGAGAGAGGCGCAAAAAAGCTAAAATGAAAACATCCTGATCCACACTGAAAACAATGGAATGTCGACACTCGGGAAAAAATTTCGCAACATGAAAAATTTTATGTTCACCTTCGCCGGGTACATTACAACCCGCTAAAACAAAAGTAAACGTGTAGTTGGACAGTTTTAGCATTTTCAACACATAGTTTTGAACGGCCATCGTCAAAGTATTATTACCAAAGAGCATGTACTGGTAAAAGGATTTACCACCGCCTTTTTTGCCTTGGCGACGCTCGCGTTGGGTACGCCATTTCATAGGAACGCCTTCTCCATCAAAGGAGAGCAGGACGGTCAGGGGGTGGGAAGCTTGTGGAAAACTGATAAATAAATCTAAGAGACTACGAAACTGATTCCAGGTAGATTTGCAGATTTCATCAAACAAGAGTGTTTCCACAGTTTCTAGACTGTATTCTATAGCAACATATAAAAAACTTTGACCATCGATCAGTAAAGAATCAAAAGAATCGGGCTCGGAGGAAGGAGGACAGACGGGATCAAAGAATTTGCAAAAGTTGTCGATTCCCATAATTCTAAAAGAGAGGAATGCAGATACTTGATATATTTAAAAAAAAAAAAAAAAAAAAATTTTTTTTTTTTTTTTTTTTTTTTTTTAATAGTGTAATATATTATATAATAAAGTTATAATAGAATAATAAATTTAATTCTCTAAATATATTTCATACTATAAATTTAAAAATAAAATATAAATATCATTATATAAAAAAAAAAAAAAAAAAAATTTTTTTTTTTTTTTTTTTTTTTTTATAGTGTAATATATTATATAATAAAGTTATAAAAGAATAATAAATTTAATTCTCTAAATATATTTCATACTATAAATTTAAAAATAAAATATAAATACAATTATTAAAAAAAAAAAAAAAAAAAAAAAAAAAATTTTTTTTAGTGTAATATATTATATAATAAAGTTATAATAGAATAATAAATTTAATTCTCTAAATATATTTCATACTATAAATTTAAAAATAAAATATAACTATCATTATTAAAAAAAAAAAAAAAAAAAAAAAAAATTTTTTTTTTTTTTTTTTTTTTTTTTTTTTTTTTTTTTTTTTTTTTACTTGAAAAATTGAAATTTTTGATTTTTCAAGAAAAACCACCACACAGCAAAACATTTTACAATCAGTGACACAATCACCAACACCCAAAAACACCAAGTTTTATATAATGGTTTTGTAACCGGGCATGTCCCTTTAGAGGTAACGGTTGGATGGACTACAGCTACAGGTTTTTTACTGTTGGGTGGTGAGACTGATACAATAACATTTTGCAGTGTTTGATATCTATAATCCCTCTGTTCGACATTGGGCGCAGCGGGTTCATCAATATTTGTCAGAAAATCCGCCACTTTTCCTTGTTCTCGAACCAATCTACCCAATACGTTTGTATTTAATACAGGAGCTAGAGCCCCTTTGCCTGTTAGGTGAGGACGACCGTTTTCTTCTGGTACGATGACCTTTTTATCATTTGTTGCCGCATAGCGTGTTAAAATCCTATCTGCTATGACTCTGTCTGTTCCGTCCAATTTTCGTTCGGGAAGATAATATTCATTGTTAAATGCATCTTTAGGGTAGAATCCAACATTATTTTTATCTTTTGCATATTGTTCCTTGAGGATAAAGTCTGCTTGAAAATTATCAGTTGTAATAATTTTGGGGTAGAATTCATTTAAATCTTTATCTTTTGCATATCGAGTGGGTATGGTATGTTGATTATCGGGATCTATGGGGCCCATGTAAATTTCAGCACCATTTTTTGTCGGAAACACAGTTTGAGATCCGCTTGTAGCAGCGTAATACATGCATCCATCCAATTTTTTAGCAAACGTGTTATCGGGGGGATAAAATTCATCCCCATTTGCTTTTTTGGCGTAATATTGATGACCATCTCTACCATAACCTATAATATATTTATTGTTCTGTATCGGATATTCATCGTCCCTCGTACCACTCACCTTTTTATAGATGGGTTTCCCAAGAGCACTAATAGGTAACACAATTACACCGTCTTTCTTTATGTATCCGAGTGCATCGTTCATAAATTCATTACCATCTTTATCTACAGGATAGTACTCTTGATCGTGTTTGTTTTTAGCATATCGATTATGGTGGATGAGTTGGTTCCCGTCATTATCCTTTTCGTAAACCTCATTATTTTGTGAATCCTTTTGATAAGACATTTGTACTTGTTTTATGCTAAAAAAAAAAAAAAAAAAAAAAAAAAAAAAAAAAAAAAAAAAAAAAAATTTTTTTTTTTTTTTTTTTTTAATTAAGTTACATACATGTGGACCGTATACCTGCTTCTCTTTTTCACTCTCTATTTTATCCATTGTTATATGGCTCGAAATTTCTTGACCTATTACATGGCCAAACCCTTTCCTTTCCATCTCAACCTGGTTCGTTGGAACCATGATGTCCGACTCTTGCTTGATTCACTGGATTGAACACCTGTTGTTTGGCCTCCCTGCGTCGACCACCTCCTTACCCGATCCTCCCGATGTTTTGAAAAATCTTTTGTTGCGCATGGAAGCTGAAAACATTCCGTGGTCCCATATCCTTTTTCATGGGGGATTCACCGCTTTTCCTTATCAAATACATGGGGATTTGAATTGCTTGACGGATCATCTCGAAAAACAATGGCTTCTACAAATACCTTCGCATGCACCCCTCCAAACGAGGGCCGTTACCAAATTTTGGAATGAACTCCAACTGCTGTTAGCTAAACGCGATCAAATACCTCCTCCTGTGTTACCGGCACCCCCTTTACGGGACGATGCCATTCTCCAGGATATGCTAGAACCTGGTTATCGGGGTCCGTATACATTCCAATCCGCTACTTTTTGGGGAGAGGTGGCGCATCGGCTTCTGCAACTTCGGCGTCCAGAAACCGTCTCCCCTTTACCTCCGGCTTCCTCCGAGTCCCTGAAACGCGTTTATCAACTTTACGACATGACTTGTGTCGCTCGCGGTCAGTATTGGGATCCTTTAACGATGGTCTTGGTCCATCATGCCGAGTATGTGAATGCAGCTCATTGGCAAACTCCCAAGACACTGGAAGCGTTCATGTGGGATCGTCCTACGCATCCCTTGACCCGATCCATTCAAACCCTCTTAAAACAAACGGTGGAGGACGTGTTACACGGGGAAAAACCAGCCGCGTTTCTCAATCCGTGTCCGCGGCTAGATGCATTATTATACAATATTCGCGTGGTGCATGAATCGGTTCAACAAGTGCCGCACGACAATGCGCCACCCAAACTCATTGATATTTTTCAACGGTTACTCGCTCTCAGTTATCGGGACGGGTTGTGGGAGAAGGTGGTTCCCGTGATAGAGCCCACCCACACGTTCATTGGTACCAGTCTTTTATATTTAACGGAACAAGTACGCATTGCCGAAAGAGAACGGCGTCTTTTATGGAAACAAATTATCCAGCATGACGCAGCATCTGATTTCCAGCATGACGCAGCATCTGATCCACAGCCGCCACAGCACATTTGCTCGGCCTACCTTTATGCCAGCGACAAGCCTCGTGCGTCTTCTGGAGGGCGGGCATGCCAAACGTTTCAATGTTAATTATATGAGGTATACCCGCATCTTTTAACACTTGGGGTTGATAACAGGCCCCTTTATAGCCAAACACCACATGAGGAATGTAAGAAGAAAGGTATCGGTAACGCACTTGTAAAAAAGCCAGCACTTCAGAGTAGGGTGTACCGCCTTCGGTGATGACGATCACATCCGGTCGAGCGTGTGGATAGAGTCGCCGCATTTTGGAATAATTGAGGGGACTTACAATATGAAAGTGAGCGCGAAACCCGAAAACGTCTTGATAAGCCAATTCTAAAGGAAGGTAAAGGTTACCTAAAACCACACCTTGGGTATGAACGAAAGCTTGCACCATCTTTGCTAGTAATAAAGATGAAAGGTATTGGGTATTCCACAATCCTCCTTGCTTTCGTATTAGTGGTGGTGGTCATAAGCAGCGGCTTGCTCGGTTTTCTATGCTATCATACGTACACAAACCCAGCTGTAACATATGAAAATGGCCTTTGGAAAACGAAAAAGAAACTAATTCTTTTGGCTCCCACCATCCTGAATCTCTTGAGCGCAGCCGTGTTGGGTGTTTTGATAATGACGAACTAAAAGCAAGTAATAGGAATGCATTTAAAAATGATATTATCCACTATCTTGCTCGTACTCATCGTGGTAGGATTTATACACCACGGTTACACCACATATGTGATCCATAACGACAGCTCAATTCAAAATAAAGGTGATGTGTTGAAGAATCATGGTTGGCTGGTGTATGGACTAATGGGTATACATTTGTTACAATTTGTGACGGCCGGCCTCATGGTATACAAGAGTTGAAAAAGAAGAGTGATTGTACACTAAATAAATAGTTAAAAAAAAAAAAAAAAAATTTTTTTTTTTTTTTTTTTTTTTTTTTTTTTTTAAATATAAAATATTTTTTATAGTAAAGTTAAGTAAAATATTTTTGTTCAACAGATTTTTTTTTTTTTTTTTTTTTTTTTTTTTACGAGTGTTTTAAATGAACATCTAATATACGATAACTACCCCTTCGGTTCAGTATTCCCAAGTATTCAGCCATCTTTTTTAGAGCTTCCTCAGCCAACCTATTACTTTTCTTAATATCCATACAACCATTTATTGTTAAAAATTCTTCAATTTTTTCTGATTGAAAGTCAAGATATATATAAGCTTTCTTTTTATTTTTTTCCTCTAAAAACTTTAAGGCATCAAACTTTTCTTTACTTCTCTTACTCCGAAATGAAGGACTCGCATGCCATCTTTTTTTAGCAATTGATCCATCATTCAAATTTCGTTCTTCAAAAGTTAACGTTTCAGAAGTTGACGCTTGACAAAATATATTGTCTTGATAATTGATATTGATTGGTGATTCATTCTCTTCAAAGATAATATCCTCTGGGTGCTGTTGAGGAACCGTGGCAATCGTTTGCGTACATTTGCTTATATTTTGTCTGGGGCAAGAATTTTTTGCAGTTCCTGCCTTGTGCGTTCGATATTTCTGCATAAACTGATCAAAGTCTTGAGTACTATATTTTTTAAATATAGTTTTAGCTTTCTCACGTACACTTGTACTCAAATTAGGTATCGAACCCACATTGTTAAAATACGAGTTGAATATATCTCCATGTTGACTTTGCAACACATTCATAAGAGAAACATCCAGATTATTCATCATCTTATTTTGCGACATGGACATTTTGCACATGATTCATCAAAAGGCATTCAGGCGTATTACTAGTTCAGAAATAATAAATGGGAACCCTTTTCAATTTTCGGTAACATTTGAAGACAACACTACTGTAGTTTGTAAGGATAATGTCAGTCTTCGAATGTGGGCAGCCCTCATTCAAAATTTAAATTATACACCCATTGTGGGGAATACGGAACACTGTATCCAAAAACCTTTGGGTTTTTTTAATTTATTGGGGTTTCGTGCAGGAGATGCCATTTTGTTTCAAGATGCCAAAGAAGTGGAAGAACCTATTTTATTTTCATAGCCATAATGAATTCATCCATTTGACGACAGGCAAAGCGACATTTGAGATATTTGAAAATGGATATGGCTAACAAAGCCATAAATATAACGAGTGTTAATACAATAAAATGATTTCGAAAACATACATTGGCTTTAGATTCAAACGTCAAAATAACAATGGAGTAGAGTAATCCACCCGCTAACATCATAAGGGCAAAGGGCTCCAATTGACTGACTTTTACCATGTTTAAGAATTAGGTTTACAGTCACGCAGAACTGTCTGTGTACTTGATTGTAAAATCCGTCTTTTAGAAGTGAAACATTACTCTTTCAAAGATTACTTTTAGCAACACACAGTTGTTGGTGGACATGATTCCAAAATTCATCATGCAGGGCTAAAGAATTGTCTAGATCGCCTGCAAATGATTCGTAATTTGGAAACAGCTGAGCAAAACTATGTATACTCTTTTGCATGTTTGTTAAAGGGTGTTCACGCAGCCAACTGTGAATTTTTTTCCAAGCATCTGCCCACGTAGGAAACATTTTATTTATATGATGGGAGACAATGCTCACTTTGTCGTCTCCAACCACAGTTTGAAGAAATTTTACAACATTCGTATACACTGCATGAGCAATAATTTCTGAACTCATCTTACTTTATTAACCTCAATAAAGATGATTCAAAAAGTAAATGCAATTTTAAAACACGTGTGGCCAGTGATGCTTCGTATTATGAGTGCAGCCACAATATCTATAATTGGAGGTTTAATGGGTGGTTGGGTAAAGAAATGGATTGACCGATATTACAATATCAACGTTAAAATACAGTAAAAAAAAAAAAAAAAAAAAAAAAAAAAATTTTTTTTTTTTTTTTTTTTTTTTTTTTTTTTTTAGCCTTTGATGCTATTTCTTTCAGACAAGCTAAAAAGTGTCGTCTCCAAAAATTGTAGCCCACTTTTTCTTAATCTGGACATTAAAACGACACATTCATGTAATTTTATTGTTAAAATGCATTTCATTTTTATCGAAGTGAATAAAAAAAGTGTTTAAACTAAAGAAAAAATCCATTTTTTAGGAATCGAGTCACTGAAGAAGTAGCACGTCAAATTGTATCTCTTTATTATTCTACAATTCCAATGTTTCAGAGAGAAACTGTTAATCATTTGGGTATTTCCCGTTGTTCTGTTTGCTATTGCATTAATAAATACAAGAAAAATGAAGTTAGTTCATTGCATTCCAAATGGGGTCATCCTTCTAAACAACCTCAAAAAAAAAAAAAAAAAAAAAAAAAAAATTTTTTTTTTTTTTTTTTTTTTTTTTTTTTTTTTTGAGAATTTAAATTCAAGTAAAAATTTAAATAGAATTTAAATCGGAGGCGAAATTGAATTCTGCAGTGGCAGAATCTAAATTTAACTTGTTTTTTTTTTTTTTTTTTTTTTTTTTTTTTTTAGTGTATATATAAGATATAAAATATAAGATTGTTTATTTCACCTTGTTTTCTCCTGATGGCTTTCATTTTACCGCACGAAATGAAAAATATACTTAAACTATTCGATTCGGAATCTTCTAGTTTTGAAGCAGAAAGCGAGCCTTTTCCTTTTTTTGATTTACCCGACTTAGTCATCTATAAGATAGTTAAAGAATATGTTCCAATTTTAGATAAAGTGGGTACATTGTCTCACATACGGGACTTTCATCCTTACCTAGAATTAACTAGCCCGAGGTTTCAACGAGCTCTTGAATTGTTCCAGTTGGTAGGTTCCATAAAATCCGGATGGTATATGGAGTGTGGAAAATTACCTACACTTTATCATTTTTCCGTCAACTACATTGATTTGAATGTTACACTTCATATTTTCGATATACAAAGAAAAAATTGCAAACTAGCTAAGCAATATAAAAAATCGCCACAAAAGCGTTCTGTTATTTTCGAAAAATTCATGAAATTTAAAAATTCCCCACTATTAAATTTTGTGAAAGAAAATGAATTTTTTGTGTACATGTTTAAACATCAATATTATATCATCTATTTTTGGATTTTTCGACCTCAAAAAATGTTGCGCTGTTCAATGAACTATCGACTCTATCGACTGAGAAATAATACGTGTTCTATGTTGTTTAAGGAGGAGTATCGCCAAACTCGTAGGCTTACAGTCATACTGGAGGAAGATTTTACTGTTGAAGTACATTGTCAGCTTTCCATTGGCAGCTTTCCTTATAAACGTTTTTTTACAACGTTAAGGCCTTTGAATTTTCAGCCATGTGCTGAAAAACATTCCTATGAATTTGACCACAAATTATGGGAATGCCAATCATGCAAACGGGGATCAAATTATGTCCACCCAGTTGTTAGACAGACATTTCTTGATTTCGATAAAGATGATATTTCAGAAGTGACTACGTTATTTTATGTTAAGGATGAGTGGTGGAAAAACTATTTTGATGCTTAATTTTTAAAAATAAGGTAATGAATAGTTTCGATACTGATACTTTAACTAAAATTAATGAGAATACATCTTGTGACTTACCCAGTACCCATACACCTTTTTCGCGAAATACACTTGGACATTGGGATTATACGGATGCACCTACTTCACAAGAAGAAGTTTGCAAGGACTGGATTTTTGATCCCATCTCTCGACGCACTGTAAATATTAATCCTTCTTTTAGAAATAAAAAACGAAAAGAAGAATTTGACCCTCTGAAATTTCTAATGGATAAAAAGTTGAATCAAGATTGTTATTCTTTAGAGTTTAGTCCAAATGAAGATGTAGAAGAGGAGATAGCTTTAATAAATTCTTCTTCAGACAAAAAACGATTAAATCTGCTAGCTGACGGAGTTTTAAGGAAAATAGCAGAACATTTAGAAAATTTAAAAAGAATTTATAATTATCGAATTTTAGAAGTTCATTATGAAAAAATACATTGTAATGTTGAGTAAGATTAAGAATATGGATCATGAGGAAAAATTAATAATGGAAAGTTTATTAAAGGTTGATAATTTGATATTTATAAAGTTTTTCACCACGTCAGTCGTTAATGAAAATTTTACCTCTGACATTCGTGAATACACTAAAGGATTGTTTCAAACATATTCAAGTGGTAATAAAGATTTCGACAGTTTTATCATAAAAGTACATCAATCGATGAATAATGAATGTTTTGAAGAGATGAATTCAAACACCAAATCTAATGTTTCCACTCAAACTGCTCGAGATGCTTCCACTCAAACTTGTTCAGAAGAATGGGGTGATACTTTCATTTCAAATACCATGACACACAGCATAATTGATACAAATATTAGTAGAAGAAAAAGATGTAAAGAAGTATTTGATACTTTGACATTTCTAAAGAATAGGAAAAAAAGCGAAGATTATTATATTTTAGAATTTCAATCGGATGATGATGTAGAAGAAGAAATGATTGAAAAAAATTTTTCCTTGTCTAAGAAAAATTTGGATGTATTCGGCAATGCAGATTTAAGACGGATATCTGAACATGTCGAAACACTGAACAAAATGTATAATTATCAGATATTAAATGTTTGCAAAGATAAAATGTAAAAAAAAAAAAAAAAAAAAAAAAAAAAAAAAAAAAAAAAAAAAATTATATATATATATATATATATTTTTTTTTTTTTTTTTTTTTTTTAATGTTCGTAATCAATTTGCAACATTCGATAATCATACATTTGATTCAACAATTCCACATGTTCAGCAATTTTTCTCAAAACCCCATCGGCGAGTAAACTCATTTTTTTCTTTTCCGTCGTTTCCAAAGTAGAGAGCACTTCTTGGACAGTCTCGTCGGTTTGCAACTTGAAAGAAAACACTTCATCACTTTTCTTTTTCTGTACTAAAAAATCGACTACATTAAATGATGGAGTACGTCTTCTTTTACGGAAGGGAGGTAGGACAGACACTCTACGAGGGGGATTCCAATTATAAACTTTGTCCATTTCCACGGAAGGTAGGTCCTGATTGGGTTCTATTGGATCGGGTGTTTGTGTACATGCTCCGTGTTTCCGTTTTTCTTTTTTGGCTTTACACGCCTCTTGAAATTTTTTCACAAATTCTTCAAAAGTCTCGGTTTTATTGTACTCTTTAAATATATCTTTAGCCTTTTGCGCGAGTTCAGGGTTAGGATGGGATTCGGGCGGGTTGAGATCGATAAAATAATAACTAAACGCATCCTTGTTGGCAGACAGTAATATTTTAGCAATTTCCTCATAAGCATACAATTCATCCTCGTCCATTGTCTTACTTTGCCCTATACAAACAAGATGCAAACTCTTCAAGAATTATTCCATTTTATTTTGCATCAGGATCGTAGCATTGTCTTTGGCAATTTAGGCCGCTACCCTCAACGTTTATTTGAAACTCTCGTATCGATCCCTTCCATCCGTGTGGTTTTCGTTTCAACGGGTTGCACAGTTTCTTCCAAAGACAATCGCACTCGTATTCAACCATTCAGCGACCCTATTGAACAATGTGATTTAGTCATTTATCTGGAACCCCCCACCAACCAGTTGATTCAAAAACCTGCACTCGCGTCACGTGCTGTCGTATTTACGTCCCATTTTACATTTAAAACACCCAACGGAGAACGATGGATCGACATTTGTTACTTTCATGGCATGAATGCTACCGGCACCCGAGAACTGCTGTTGAAGCAAGATTTTCCGATTCAAACTCGAAACATTGGTTTAGTGGAACGAGATCATACCAATGTGTTGACGCTCTCGACACGAATTGATACGGCGACTGCACCTCTCCCAACACGTATGTCATTATAGATTTGACTCAGTTTAACAAAGATTGTTTACCCATGTACCGGGCTTTTTGGGACGCCTTTGACTATATGTTGGAGCATCAAGCCTCCATCTATCGGTGGGTGACCTGTTTTTCGGATCACGGTCGTCAAGCATTTCTTCGATTTACCCAAAGAGTCTTGGATACTCTTTTTTGTCGAACCTTTGAGCATGGCAACGTGACCGATCCCCACGACATTTTGCCCTTGCTACCGTTTTACTCGTCGGGAACCATTGATAAAACATTTGATGTAAAGGTATCCGATTTTGGAGGAATTAAAATTGTGGCACCCTCTACCCTCGAAGAAGCTTGCAAAGCGGCAGCCATGTATGACGTTTTACCACTCGTCAAAAATGTTTTTTGGATTCAGGATTAAACAAGATGTACAATTCGCCCGAATCACTGAGATCTTTAGCTGAAGCTGTTTTAAATTACAATTTTCCAGAGGCTATGGAAAGCCCCCCCAAATCCCGGCGAAAGCGAGGCCGACCTCGAAAACATCCGCGTCCCGGCCCGGTTAAAATGGACAGAAACATTCAACGGTGTCCTCGGCCGACTCCTCCTGAACGGAGGGTGGGGAGTGGAAGAACGCCCGTTCGAACCCGTTCCAAGGGTCCGGTTGGCACACCCAAGAGCTTACCCAAGAAAACACGGAAACCTCGAAAACTTTTTGTTCAATCCCCTCCTCGGAGCCGATCCGCCTCCAGCCATTCTGTGAGCTCCGTGAGAAGCGGTGCTTCCGTCATTCTTTATCCAAGATCCACAAGTCCTACAAGAAGAGGGTCGAGAAGTCCTACAAGAAGAGGATCGAGAAGTCCTACAAGAAGAGGATCGAGAAGTCCTACAAGAAGAGGATCGAGAAGTCCTACAAGAAGAGGATCGAGAAGTCCTACAAGAAGAGGATCGAGAAGTCCTACAAGAAGAGGGTCGAGAAGTCCTACAAGAAGAGGATCGAGAAGTCCTACAAGAAGAGGATCGAGAAGTACATCGAGAAGTCCTACAAGAAGAGGATCGAAATGTTTTACAGGAAGCCCATCGAAAAGTCCTGCACGAAGCCCATCGAAAAGTCCTGCACGAAGCCCATCGAAAAGTCCTGCACGAAGCCCATCGAAAAGTCCTGCACGAAGACCATCGAAAAGTCCTGCACGAAGCCCATCGAAAAGTCCTGCACGAAGCCCATCGAAAAGTCCTGCACGAAGCGGGTCCAAAAGTTCAGAAAGTTTCAAGTCCATTTCCACGTCATACGCTTCTACTCCGAACCAGTCCAGTTCAAAAAGTTCTTGTAACGATTCCAAATGTTCCAAACGAAATAGCCTAAAACAATTTAGCACGAGTCCAATACCTGGACCTAGCGGAATGCAAACAAGTACACCCATCAGTCATTCCAATCGAAATAGCCCAAAACAATTTAGCATGAGTCCCATATCTGGACCTAGCGGAATGCAAACAAGTACACCCATCAGCCAAACACCTAACCCTAGCCAAAGCAAAAAGTCGGGAAATAGAAGTAGTTTAGGAGGTAAACGGGTTACAGCTAGAGGAGGAGGTGGAGGAAATAGAAGTGGTGGAAATGGAGGTGGTAGAGGGGAAGGATATAGAAGGGGCGGGAATAGAGGTCGTAGAGGTGGAGGAAATGGAAGTGGTGGGAATGGAGGTCGCAGAGGTGGAGGTCGTAGAGGTGGAGGTGGTAGAGGTGGTAGAAGTCGTAGTACGAGTCCAAGCCCAAGTCCCAACCAAAATTCCGGCCAAGGAATAAGTAATCCCTTTCTAAAGAGAATAGCCCCAAATATATTAGAATATGAAAACCCCCCAATAAAAATACAATTTAAAAATAAGGATGGTAATTTTAGGACAAAGAAACTTCCCAATAAATTGTGTAGTCTAATGACTAGTCATTGTAATAAAAGACATCCTTTGCGAAGGGATTCTGTTGAAAGACATTTAAAAATTCTTTTTAAACAAAAACAATAAAAAAAAAAAAAAAAATTTTTTTTTTTTTTTTTTTTTTTTTTTTTTTTTTTAATAATATAGATATTTAAATATATTTTATAAAGTATTTTATCTTTACATCTGTTGAACAAAAATATTTTACTTAATTTTATTATTAAAAAAAAAAAAAAAAAAAAAATTTTTTTTTTTTTTTTTTTTTTTTAATAATATAGTTATTTAAATATATTTTATAAGTATTTTATCTTTACATCTGTTGAACAAAAATATTTTACTTAATTTTATTATTATTATTAAAAAAAAAAATTTTTTTTTTTTTTTTTATTTATAATATAGCTATTTAAATATATTTTATAATATAAGTATTTTATCTTTACATCTGTTGAACAAAAATATTTTACTTAATTTTATAATTATATAAAAAAAAAAAAAAAAAAAAAAAAATTTTTTTTTTTTTTTTTTTTTTTTTTAATGATATAGATATTTAAATATATTTTATAATATAAGTATTTTATCTTTACATCTGTTGAACAAAAATATTTTACTTAACTTTATTAAAAAAAAAAAAAAAAAAAAAATTTTTTTTTTTTTTTTTTTTTTTTTTTTTTTTACAATGCTATGGCCAATATTTGACGTATATGCCTTACTCGACTTAACGCGGTATATACCATATTTAAATTTCGATTTCCATCAAAATGAATCACAATTTTAGAATTGTCAATAGTATCCCCTTGAAACTTGTGAATAGTTGCTGCAAAACCCAAAACTACTGGAAACGTATTGTTTAAAACATCCTTACGAATGACAACATCTTTCTTGGTTTTCGGGTGTTTACAAATGAGGCACTCGTCACTTTTACTGTAACGAACAAATTCAAGCTCTGTACCACTCGAAACGGACGAATATCCATTTTTCGTTACAAATATAATACATCCTGGTTTCAAACATAAATTGTTATCAATTTTTATTTCTGGACCTTTTACCATTTTTTTTATGTAATAGTTGTTGAATGCAAGCACACGCTCATTTTTAGCTGCCATTGCCCGATTAGCTTGAGACAAGATATCCCCCTCGATTCGTTCTTGAATTGGGAAATGGTCTGCTATCAGAGCAAACAAACCCAATTCATCTGCATTATCCACAAACGCACGCAATTTATTAATAATGGTTTCGTATTCGGGTTCGAACCTTTTGCTTTCCGTTAAATGAACCCGTCGAACGATCCATCTGCTTTCAGAAAAGGTGAATGAAAACAAATTATGATTAGATTGCACGGGATTCAATTGATGTGGATCCCCTATAGTAATAAATAATAAGGGTTGAAGAGTTCTGTCCATAAAAAATCGAAGAAGCCAATACATGAGCCAGCCGTTGATCATGGACACTTCATCCACCACTACTACCTGTGGGTCACCTTTATATTTAAATTCCTTCAAGATGCCACCACTCGCTTTAATCGCTTCCACTAAATTTTCTTCTTTCGACAATTCCTTTTCTAAATGGCGACAAAGTCCCCTAAAATTCAGTTTCATGGTCGAATGAATGGTTTGACCGCCGATAGCGATTGCGCTCCTCGCTGTATAACTCATTCTCAACTGTTTTACATTTAAATAATCCAAAGTGTTTTTAACAACAAAACTTTTACCAGTCCCCGGTCCACCCGAAACGACCAAAAGCATCTTGCATGGTTTTTTGCACCATTTCACGACTAGTTTAACAAAATTTTTTTGAGACTCTGTTAAAGTCAAGTAATGTTTATTGAGCCCAATCTTATTCAATGCGATTGGGGAGGGGGATTCAGTTTGCATGGTTGTCCGTTTTGCACAATGAAATTGATAACTTTAATTATGATTACTCCAAAAGAAGACCGGGCCGAATATAAACTGTTTTGCTGCTCCAGGCTCCCTAAAACCTATTTAAAGGATTTGTATACCCTATACATGGGAAAGGAAAATCAAAAAGAATCTTATCCGGAACACGTTCAATCAATCATTACTTTAGAAGTCGATACAATTTTAGAGCCAAGTGTGTGGTTAACCTGTATTAAATGGTCCCGATTCAGAAGGCAAGGTCCAACCAAATGTTTAGAAATATTTGTAAGTCGCCCCAAAGAATCGCAAATGTACTATGCAGTCGGTCCAAATGGTACAATATTAATTAGTCTCAATAACACCATTCAAATACACCAAAGTACAGTGGACATTTTGTGTGGAGAATCGAAAATGCACTGTTCTCATCCACAAATTTTTTACGTCGATTGGAAGGAAAATGAGGAACAGAAAGATATTTGTAACAGTTATTAACATCTATTAAAAAAAAAAAAAAAAAAAAAAAAAAAAAAATAATAATAATATTTTTTTTTTTTTTTTTTTTTTTTTTTTTTTTTTTTTTTTTTTAAACAGTACCTCCTAAACCAATGAAATCTCGAACCACTCCCAAGAAACCTTTGCCAGCGTCGTCTTCATATTCCACTGGCTCCTCAATCCTCGGCCGTTTCTTGGGTAATAATGGGATACCTTCAGCAACTGTTTCTGTAATGGGTTCCACTTCTTTTATTCTAAAATGTTTTATATCGGTGAAACGTGTATAGTCCTCCAATTGCATACATCTGGCTAGGTGATCTGATCTCTTAATTGTTTTGTACTGGGATTCACTGAACTTGTGTCGGATTTTCTGTTCCAAGTAATTGTATCGAGTACATTCCTCTATCATACCTTGTTGTATGTATGAAAAATAAACCAGTCTTCGCACCATTCGAAAGTATTGTCGAAATTGTAAAATAAAAATTAGTTTTGGATCAAAACCAGTAGGTGTGATTTTTGTCCCTTCTCCCGGATCCTCCTCGTCACTTGAAGTGGAAAATTTATAATACACAAAATCTAAAGGTGGGTATATTTCATATTCCTTTCCTTCCTGCACTTTATCTTCATAAAATTTTACGAGATCCCCTTCAGGAATATCGCTTTTATCGAAAAGATTTTTAGCTACTTTTGCTTTAGACATTTCTTTTTGAAATTGGGTGATGTTGGCCAAATTTCGTATCACAGCTGCTTTATTGGCCGCGTCTACTTTAAATCGCTTAGCGGGTGGTTCCGAGGAAGTTTCTTCCATCTCTATTCTTGGTTTAATTCATTTTGTCTGGACTGAGATCTTTGACTAAACTAATGCTTTGAACGATTTTTTCACAAATGTGTAATAATATTTGGTCCGTCTTGTCGGGTTGTCGGTAAGGTTTAGCATAGATTCGAACATCATAAGATGAATCCATATTGGTATGGACTTGGTCATCCACACCCATCAAAAAAATATCTTCTTCGTACATTTGGCGGATATGCGTTCCGGCTTTTGAATAGCCATACACCTGATGAGCTATTTTGGCTTCGGAACGTGCAAAAATCTTATAAGCGTACAAAGTTATGGAAGGTAAAAAGCTATTTACGATTCGTTGCACATAGGGATCGTCCCCCAAACTCCATAAAACAATATCCACATCCATGCAACGTAACATTTGTATCATAAAATCGACATGGGGACGCACATGAAACGTGTCCTGTTCAAAGACGCCCAATGTCTCATCCATGTCCAAAACCACCACAATCATTTCTTGCATTAACAAAGCATGAGTCGTGTGGATCGTGTGAAAAGCATTATTCGTCATGTTAAAAAACAATATCCAGATTATTCATTAACTGAATGTATATTTCATATTAATAAACCCTGTTTAACCCTGCTGAACAACTTTAATACGGAACGTTTTCATTGTTTGTTTGCCAATCGTGCAGCCATTTGGAAATCTTACACCCTGAACCAATCGTGTGATCTTCCAGATCATGTTTATGATATGATAGTATTGAATCGTTGGTTAGGGGATGAATACGTCCTGCCGTTTGCCAGTCAGTTTCGCGAATCATCGGGTTATACCGTAGCCATGTTTCGACAAGATGTCGAATTGTATCCACCCCTTGTGATTGATAAAGGATCGTTTAAAACAATGACTTTTGCCATGATTGTTCTCTATGTGGCCGTTTGCTTTAAAATGGGGGGTGTCACCCCCGATATTAAACAATTTTCTTTCGCCTATACCAAAGAACATCCCGTTCTATGTGATATGGGTGGGTTGAATGCCGAGAAAAAGGAATTGGTAGATGGAAAAGAACGTTTCGATAAGAAAAAATGGTCTAAATTTTTGTACAAGAAAAAAATTATAAACATTACGCGATTTTTAAAGGGATATTATCCCAAATATTTTCAAAAAAAGAAACCCGGGACCCGTTGCATTTTATACGATGACGATCGCTTACCTTTTGATGATGAAACCCATTCCCTCGTCTGTCAAAATGGATATTTTATAAATATATTGCAAAACTTTAAGCATTTGATGCCCGACCTTCAAATTCAAAACAATCTTATACAGCAATGGATTGAGATGGCACAACCGGTCAGAGGCTCTCTCTCTTAAGGAGAAATATTTATTAAACCACAAGTCAGTTTCAACATAAAATTCAATGTACACACATTTATTTATTGGATTCCAATTTGCGTCGATCTTCTTCACTGTACAAATGATTAGCAATAATTAAATATTTCTGACAGGAAAATGTCATTACTTTTTCAAAAATGTCAAAAACTTGCTTCATGTGTCGTTTCACCGTTAGAGGAAACACTTCGGGTATCTTACCTTTTACTTCGTAGATGTACTTATTTAAAAAACATAACAAATCATCGCCACTCTGAGGATATTTTTGATATTTTTCACAATATCTTTTAAACAGTCTCACATAAGAATGTCTCTTGACATTGTACTTTCCAATACAATCTTGCCAATGTTTGTGCGTGACGGGACACGTCACATAAGGATGGCATGTTTTAAGATTGATTTGAACGTGGGATAGAAATTGATCATCCGCTTCATCGTTCTCATCGTATAAACTCACATTTTGTTTTGGTATTTCTTGCAAATTAGCATACAGTCTAAGATTTTTGGATCGTCTCATACCATAAATATTTAACACCGTCTCCAAATTTAACTGGGCTAAAAATGGAAAGGAATGGCTGGATGTAAAGGGTTTCGAGACTCTGTACAAAATGAGGTTAAAGGCATTTTCCGCAGATTGGATTTCTTCGTGTTGATAATAATGGGATAAAATGGAAAAGATTGACAACTTGTCATAATACAGTGTATGCCACAACTGCCAGAAAGGCATCCTGGTAGGAAAGGTGTAGTTTTCTTCATAGACGTCTCGATAAAATTCCAAAAACACACCCGATATAAAATCTCTTCTCAATACATTTTTCCTGCTGTTGGGAAAGGCTTTAGGACAGACATGGGCAATGTACCAAAAGCAACAGTTTAAAGAGTCGACAATAGGTGGATCCAACTGGGGCGACAGTGTTATGAAATAGGTATCCTGCTGACCTAAAAATTGAATTTCCTCAAAAAGAATTTCTTTCTTTTCTTGAAATCGATTCACAGCTATAATGTATAAAAATATCATGTGCCACAGCACTGGTTTTCCAGGTAAGGTGTTTTGAAAAAAGGTGGACAAAACGTAATTGTTATGTTTGATCATAGCGGATACATCTATCGAGTCATTATGTAAAATATACACACCTTGCAAAGGATCTCGAGTGAAAGGAGAAGCTATATCGGCTCCTTTCGAAATATCGGGTTGGGAGGACAGGTTTTTTTTGAGAGTTTGATAGGTTTTTTGATAGTCCATGATAAAAGGTTCCACTTGTCGAACGATTCTCTGGATATGCTCATCCGATTCTAGCAGTTTAAAGGGATTCCGTAGCGTTTTCTTGTCGAACCACACATCATCATTGCACATTTTGACGGGAATGCAAGCCAACTGACACTTTTCGTATAAAATGTCACATGTCAAATAGGCACAATCTAACGGTTCCTCTGTTTCTTTTTTCGGAACCTTGTGACAGAGCAACGTACTTTGGGGAGTCTGCTCAAAACAGTTCAAGGAATAGGTATCTGTCTGAGGATCAAACAAAGTCAAAATTTCAGACATTTTTCTTTGAAAATCTCTTTTGGCTTCGTTAGACGAATGGTCTCTCACATACTGGATGCATCCTGTGACGTCTCGCTTCACATAAAAAGGATGGATAGTCAGTTGATTTTCAACAGAATGTTCGCCTAAAATACGAGTAATGACTGAACAGACCTTCTTTTTCAATTGTGCTTTTTCCACGTTACCGGAATTTAACATCTTTAAAACAGTAGCTTTAAAAGAATCATCTTTCATAATATCCTCATAATGAAGGGTATCAAAATTGATGTCTGGCCGCACACGAGCAATGAAGACTCCGTTAATGTAAATATGTTGTGGAATTTTATCAAATACATCGGTAAACTGTAAATTCATATTTTCTTTTTCACCAATGTAATTCAAATATACTTCAGTTATTTGAATGGAACGAGTCTTTAAGGTGGAACGGCATTGATCCACATCACTCTGAAGAATTTCCCCATCGGTGAATATGTACAATGTTGTGGGAGTATCGCTGGGTAAACGTTTAAAAAAGACCTGAGGCTTCGTGCCCCCCATTCCTGAAAAATCCATAAGATTTTCGTCGATAACATCAAAAGTTTGATCAGAATAAACATCGCTATGCCATAGAATCACACGAATGGGTGGTTTCAGAGAGGATAAAACACTGTACACATCCTTTTTATAATGCCAAACATAATCAATAGATCCACTGACATCTATTGCAGCAACAATCATCTTGAAGATAGTGATGTGATATTTGATAATTTGTTTATTATATATAAGCCGGAAAAAAAAAAAAATTTTTTTTTTTTTTTTTTTTTTTTTTTTTTTTATATCTTTACATATGCTATGTTGTGAAATATGTTTGAGACTATTATAAAATATATTACAACTATTAAAAAAAAAAAAAAAAAAAAAAAAAATTTTTTTTTTTTTTTTTTTTTTTTTTTTTTTTTTTAATACGTATATATATCCTTTATAAGACAGATAGTGTTCACATGGTCTTGTTAACTCAACATGTCAAACTTGTCTAGTGACTTTAATGTATCTCTTCAAAAACATTTCATTTCTACTCCAACATATTTTTACAATTTATTGGAAAGAGAATTAAAATTTCCTTTAAAGAAAATTAATTGTTTCAAGACTTGGAGTAAGCCACACTTAGTCACAGCTTATGGAGATAATTGTGACAAAACATATTTGTATTCTGGGACAAAAAGAAAAGTATTTCTTTGGACTAAAACGTTATTGCATATGAAGGATTTGGTAGAAAAGAGAACTGGATTCAATTATAATTTTTGTCTTGTAAATAAATATCGAAATGGGTATGAGCATGGAAGCATCGAGAGACCTACAGATGATGAATTGGATTTGGTAGAGACTCATCCTATAGCTTATGTTAGTTTAGGTGAAACAAGAAGAATTATTTTTACAAAAAGTGGTTGTAGTAATATTATATTCAATTTAAATAGTGGAAGTTTGTTGGTTGTGCATTTACCAATGAATCAGAATTGGTTGCATGAAATACCGAAAGAACCTGAAAAAAAGAAACCTTTCATCATTTTAAAATTTATGTTCCATTCGGAGTAAAAAAAAAAAAAAAAAAAAAAAAAATTAAGTAGTAGTATAATATATTTTATAATTAAGTTATAATAGAGATAAGATATATTAGAATAAAGAATAATATGAAAAAAAAAAAAAAAAAAAATTTTTTTTTTTTTTTTTTTTTTTTTCAAGTAGTAGTATAATATATTTTATAATTAAGTTATAATAGAGATAAAATATATTAAAAAAAAAAAAAAAAAATTTTTTTTTTTTTTTTTTTTCAAGTAGTAGTATAATATATTTTATAATTAAGTTATAATAGAGATAAGATATATTAGAAAAAAAAAAAAAAAAAAAAAAAAAAAAAAAAAAAATTTTTTTTTTTTTTTTTTTTTTTCCAAGTCTTTTATAAGGCTGTGAATTCTCAATCTCTTTCACTCGACTTTCTTCCTCCGCTATGCTTGTGCCTGCCCGCTGGATTCCCTTTGACAAATTTACAACTGCGACTCTAGATATACAGGGAAGTCTTTCAATGTGTTGGATTTTGTTACCTACTCTTCTTGTCTTGTAGCATGTTGAAACGGACTTATATAGAATCCATTCTACATTACAAAGAAACTACCCATACCTGTGAGCCCCTGCAACATTTTGCACAAAGATTGGCTGAAGAGAAACGTCAAAAACGCAATGATGGATCCCTACGCCTGCCTCCCATTCTTTCCAAATCATCTCATGTACCACCTCCCCACCGAGAAAAGTCGAGTAGACCTATTCTCTCCAAAAAGAAACCTACGATTACTGTGAGCAAGTGTATGCAACTCCTCGGGCAAAGGATCGCTCGAGAGCAGTGTGTCACCTCGAAACCTACCTCTGTCGAGCTTCCTGTGACACATGCCGATCCACCCGTTGTTTCGGAACCGCGGCAATTTTTTTATACGCATCATCGAATTGTGGCCGTCCTCGCCACTGGAACTCATGGATACACACTTTCGAATGCTGTACAAAGTATCAGTGCAGAAGGAGGATTGGATAAAATGGTTAAAGATGTGGAAGTTATGAAAATCCGACTGCTTTATTGTTTTGATGAAGATACTTTTGAAAAATGGAACTCTTTGTCAAAACATTCCAACAGTTTAGTCCAGAAACTGTGTGTCAAGAAAATGAGGCCATTCCCGAGGATCCGTTGCATATTTTGCAAACAACACGTGTGTCATAAATGGAATGCTAATGCGGGAATTGCACATCAACTCAAGATTCCCTTTGATCCCATTAGTCATACCAAGACACCTGAATCCGGACACCGAACAGTCTCTCGTAAAAAAGTGGCGGCAGTGCTGTGTATTGCGACAAATGGGTTTACTCTCTGTAACGGCGTAAACAGCATCGTTGTAAAGGGGAGCGTGAATAATTCGAGTATTGCTCAAACAGTGTTAAAAATGAAAGTAAAAATATTAAACTGCTTCGACGAACGGACTTTTAATAAGTGGATGGATGTACAACACAGCTACGAAGAAGCGTTTGAAAAGTTGAAAGTTGAAAAAATGAAACCCATCGAAATGAGACCTTGTGTGTACTGTAAAGATCAAACTTGCCACCAATGGAGAGCATCCGTAGGAATATGTGCTGTTTACAAACTAATATTTGATCCAATAGAACATTAAATATTTTAGTGTGAATAGGAAACACTTTGTTATACTACGTTCAGTTGTGAATTGTGATAAAAATAATTTCGCTCAATAAAAAATTTGAAATGTAAAACGTATACTGTTTAAAAAAAAAAAAAAAAAAAAAAAAAAAAAAAAAAAAAAATTTTTTTTTTTTTTTTTTTTTTTTTTTAAATAAACATAAGATATGATAGAGTAAAGTATTGTATGATATACATTAATGTTCTAAATATATGTAAAAAAAAAAAAAAAAAAAAAAAAAATTTTTTTTTTTTTTTTTTTTTTTTTTTTTTTTTTTAATCAAGTGCTATGGATTACGCTTCCATAGTTTTAGAGCTTTTAAATCGTGGAACATATCCTATTCTAGATGGATATGTTTTTCTCGACATTTATTTCAAAATGATACCATTTGATTATCCGAGTACATATGTGGCACGCTATGATCGACACATGATGAGTCCAGAAGATGTTTACATTCGAGAAGCTCATTTTTCTAACCTACACTATCTCGTCGCCGCCTTGCCCCATCATTTTTATTTGCATCGCATTGATACTTTGGATGTGGATTCTTTTCCGCTCCAATGTATTACGATTAAACTCACTCGATCTTTTTTGGATAAGACTGTGTTAAATGTGCCCAGTGCCAGTTTCGAGGAAGAAATTTATCATTTTCTAACACTTTTAAATTTTGACGTGCCTCGCGTGGCCCCCCTCCTCAATTTAAATTTTATCGCCAGTACCCGATTCTTACCTCAACGCATCAAACTGTGGGTTTTTAAATATTCGGAACAAAGTATCTTTCATCGCCCCATCACAATAGACCAACAAGCCTGTTTCGGTCCCCCCGCCTGTTCTGAAGTGATTCCTATCCGGGTCCTTTGCGGTCGATTAGCGGAATGTACCTCCCGATCCACCCTTTTATCGCTGAATAATCATTTTCATGTTCCAGACATGACCTATCTGAACCATCTGAGTGATAAATGGAATACTGTTATTCCATTGGCATTCAACCCGCTTGAAAATCCCATTATGACCTCCTACGAAAAGCCGTTTTCACTTTGATGGCATATTTTTTACGTTCGCTGCCATCGGGACGTTTAGGCATGTATTGGCGAAAGCGGTTATAATTGCGACAGACTTTATTCACAGCTTGGCAGGCGGGGAGAGGTAAATTCACATCGGTGTCATCGCATTCATCGCCACTCGGGACAATGGATAGTGTGGAAAAGGGCGTGGCGTTATAGTCTTCGTCTGAAAGATCTCTTAAATGCGTTTGCATGTTTAATTCTCCTTTTCGATACCTTGGCATTTTGCGTAAAGGACTCGTGGATCGCGAGCGTCCGGGACTGGCACGTGGGGACGCCGGAGCAGACCCTCGAGGGGAATTGGACGCGGAATGGGAGGGATTCACTTTCATTTGTCTTTTGGCATAATTTTGTGTTTTAGGATCCGTGGCTTGGTTGATGACTCTTTGCCAATCTGAATGCGGTACTTGAATGGATCTTTTAAACTGCATATAATCGGGAGTGGTATTGAAAAATTGCCTTAAAAGTTTCACTTGAACAAGGCCATCGAGTACAAGATCTTCTACAGTGCTAGTATTGACGCGTACAAGACGTGGAAAGCCTCGGGCGGACTCGTTTAATTTAGCCAAAGCATATCTTAGGGGAACTCTCAAAGGAATAGGCATTCTTTATTTTCGAACCACCACATCGCCACAGCAATAAAATTTGTAAAACGGAGATTCTTTCATACGCGCATGCGTATCGTAATAAGCGTGTCGATGGAGGTCGTAAATATTCCAGTGGGCCAAAGCGTGGAGGGTATGAATAAATAACAATTGCCAACACGTCATCATTTGAAAATATTCCGCTGTATTGCGTTCTTCATCCAACAAACTCGACAAATTAATCGTTCCCCTCGCTTCATTAAATAACAATTGATTGGATTTGGACAATTGTTCACAAAATTGCTGGTGCAACCGGCGAAACTCGTAGTGATTGAAAATAATATGAACCAGAGTACCGCCTTCTGAGAAATCTTGTTCAAAGTACAATTGAAAAATTTCTTTGGGTCCTTGAGGTTCGAGACAGTAATAAAAAAATGGTTGGTATTGGTCCAAGTGAAAAATGGGTTTCTGAAAAATCCAATTGAGAAGAGGTACCCATTGTTCAAAAATTTTATGAACTTGCTTCAATTCTAAACGGGAATAGTCTTGTACCACTTCATAGCAAGCCGTCCATGCGTCAATCCAGGTGTTTACTTTGCTCATACCCAGGGGTCGAATCACTTTCTGTCGTTTGTTTTCGTGACGATCAATGGGTCTTTCATTCATCTTGGCTCTTCCCATAAAAAAGAATGTATACGACCTGTTTCTTATTCCTAATCATATGGATAGCATATGCATGGACTTGGAAAGAATTTCAAGTAAAACCTCCCAAAGAAATGGCTATCCAAATTGAAGCCCCTATTTTGGAACAAAATTGTAGTGCGAAAAAAATACCCTGTATCGATGACTGTTCGTTTCTTTGCATTGAAAAAGAATCCAAATGCATTGGTGGTGTGTGTCAACCGACCAGTAATGTGAATCCAATTACGTGCAATGAAAAAACGGGAGGCGTTCGCATGATGATTAAGGAACCCGTACCCCATCAGGTATGCGTGTGTACGGATTCGAGATTTTACGGTGGCAAAGCATGTGACAAACTACACCCCGATGTATGTGAACACGGAACATTTTTCTACCAAGGCCGAATGAGATTTATTTGTATATGTCCGCCACCCTACGAATTGATTAAAATTGATTCAAAACCACACTGTGTGGAAAAGAAGATGCTTGGGTTTTATGACGAAGCAATAATGAGTCGAAACGTTTTATAGAAAAAAAAAAAAAAACAAGTTGAATGTAGATTCTGCCGATGCAGAATTCAATTTCGCCTCCGATTTAAAAAAAAAAAAAAAAAAAAAAAAAAAAAAAAAAAAAAAAATATTTCGCTCAATAAAAAATTTGAAATGTAAAACGTATACTGTTTAAAAAAAAAAAAAAAAAAAAAAAAAAAAAAAAAAAAAATTTTTTTTTTTTTTTTTTTTTTTTTTTTTTAAATAAACATAAGATATGATAGAGTAAAGTATTGTATGATATACATTAATGTTCTAAATATATGTAAAAAAAAAAAAAAAAAAAAAAAAAAATTTTTTTTTTTTTTTTTTTTTTTTTTTTTTTTTTTTTAATCAAGTGCTATGGATTACGCTTCCATAGTTTTAGAGCTTTTAAATCGTGGAACATATCCTATTCTAGATGGATATGTTTTTCTCGACATTTATTTCAAAATGATACCATTTGATTATCCGAGTACATATGTGGCACGCTATGATCGACACATGATGAGTCCAGAAGATGTTTACATTCGAGAAGCTCATTTTTCTAACCTACACTATCTCGTCGCCGCCTTGCCCCATCATTTTTATTTGCATCGCATTGATACTTTGGATGTGGATTCTTTTCCGCTCCAATGTATTACGATTAAACTCACTCGATCTTTTTTGGATAAGACTGTGTTAAATGTGCCCAGTGCCAGTTTCGAGGAAGAAATTTATCATTTTCTAACACTTTTAAATTTTGACGTGCCTCGCGTGGCCCCCCTCCTCAATTTAAATTTTATCGCCAGTACCCGATTCTTACCTCAACGCATCAAACTGTGGGTTTTTAAATATTCGGAACAAAGTATCTTTCATCGCCCCATCACAATAGACCAACAAGCCTGTTTCGGTCCCCCCGCCTGTTCTGAAGTGATTCCTATCCGGGTCCTTTGCGGTCGATTAGCGGAATGTACCTCCCGATCCACCCTTTTATCGCTGAATAATCATTTTCATGTTCCAGACATGACCTATCTGAACCATCTGAGTGATAAATGGAATACTGTTATTCCATTGGCATTCAACCCGCTTGAAAATCCCATTATGACCTCCTACGAAAAGCCGTTTTCACTTTGATGGCATATTTTTTACGTTCGCTGCCATCGGGACGTTTAGGCATGTATTGGCGAAAGCGGTTATAATTGCGACAGACTTTATTCACAGCTTGGCAGGCGGGGAGAGGTAAATTCACATCGGTGTCATCGCATTCATCGCCACTCGGGACAATGGATAGTGTGGAAAAGGGCGTGGCGTTATAGTCTTCGTCTGAAAGATCTCTTAAATGCGTTTGCATGTTTAATTCTCCTTTTCGATACCTTGGCATTTTGCGTAAAGGACTCGTGGATCGCGAGCGTCCGGGACTGGCACGTGGGGACGCCGGAGCAGACCCTCGAGGGGAATTGGACGCGGAATGGGAGGGATTCACTTTCATTTGTCTTTTGGCATAATTTTGTGTTTTAGGATCCGTGGCTTGGTTGATGACTCTTTGCCAATCTGAATGCGGTACTTGAATGGATCTTTTAAACTGCATATAATCGGGAGTGGTATTGAAAAATTGCCTTAAAAGTTTCACTTGAACAAGGCCATCGAGTACAAGATCTTCTACAGTGCTAGTATTGACGCGTACAAGACGTGGAAAGCCTCGGGCGGACTCGTTTAATTTAGCCAAAGCATATCTTAGGGGAACTCTCAAAGGAATAGGCATTCTTTATTTTCGAACCACCACATCGCCACAGCAATAAAATTTGTAAAACGGAGATTCTTTCATACGCGCATGCGTATCGTAATAAGCGTGTCGATGGAGGTCGTAAATATTCCAGTGGGCCAAAGCGTGGAGGGTATGAATAAATAACAATTGCCAACACGTCATCATTTGAAAATATTCCGCTGTATTGCGTTCTTCATCCAACAAACTCGACAAATTAATCGTTCCCCTCGCTTCATTAAATAACAATTGATTGGATTTGGACAATTGTTCACAAAATTGCTGGTGCAACCGGCGAAACTCGTAGTGATTGAAAATAATATGAACCAGAGTACCGCCTTCTGAGAAATCTTGTTCAAAGTACAATTGAAAAATTTCTTTGGGTCCTTGAGGTTCGAGACAGTAATAAAAAAATGGTTGGTATTGGTCCAAGTGAAAAATGGGTTTCTGAAAAATCCAATTGAGAAGAGGTACCCATTGTTCAAAAATTTTATGAACTTGCTTCAATTCTAAACGGGAATAGTCTTGTACCACTTCATAGCAAGCCGTCCATGCGTCAATCCAGGTGTTTACTTTGCTCATACCCAGGGGTCGAATCACTTTCTGTCGTTTGTTTTCGTGACGATCAATGGGTCTTTCATTCATCTTGGCTCTTCCCATAAAAAAGAATGTATACGACCTGTTTCTTATTCCTAATCATATGGATAGCATATGCATGGACTTGGAAAGAATTTCAAGTAAAACCTCCCAAAGAAATGGCTATCCAAATTGAAGCCCCTATTTTGGAACAAAATTGTAGTGCGAAAAAAATACCCTGTATCGATGACTGTTCGTTTCTTTGCATTGAAAAAGAATCCAAATGCATTGGTGGTGTGTGTCAACCGACCAGTAATGTGAATCCAATTACGTGCAATGAAAAAACGGGAGGCGTTCGCATGATGATTAAGGAACCCGTACCCCATCAGGTATGCGTGTGTACGGATTCGAGATTTTACGGTGGCAAAGCATGTGACAAACTACACCCCGATGTATGTGAACACGGAACATTTTTCTACCAAGGCCGAATGAGATTTATTTGTATATGTCCGCCACCCTACGAATTGATTAAAATTGATTCAAAACCACACTGTGTGGAAAAGAAGATGCTTGGGTTTTATGACGAAGCAATAATGAGTCGAAACGTTTTATAGAAAAAAAAAAAAAAACAAGTTGAATGTAGATTCTGCCGATGCAGAATTCAATTTCGCCTCCGATTTAAAAAAAAAAAAAAAAAAAAAAAAAAAAAAAAAAAAAAAAATATTTTATCATTACATCATATTATCTTTACATTTATATCTTTTTACAAACTTTCTTTTTCGATACAGTTCGTTTAGAAGGACGACCCCGTTTAGAATGCAATGAACTAAGTTCATTTTTCTTGTGTTTATTAAGATAATAATGCACAGAAAACTGTGAAATACCCAAATGATTAGCAATGTCTCTCTGAGACATTGGAATTGTGGAATAATAAAGAGATACAATTTCGCGTGCTACTTCTTCAGTGATACGTTTCATCAAAATGGGATTTTTTCTTTAGTTTAAGTACTTTTTTATAGTCTCCGAGAAAAAAGAAATACATTTTTAAGCAAAAAATTACACGAATGTCTCTGTTTTACGACTAAATTGCAAAAAAGTGATTTACAATTTTTGACACGACACTTTTTTGCTTGTCTGAAAGAAATAGCATCGGAGGCTAAAAAAAAAAAAAAAAAAAAAAAAAAAAAAAAAAAAAAAAAAAAAAAAAAAAATTTTTTTTTTTTTTTTTTTTTTTCCAACAATATTTAGAGAATTAAATTTCTTAAGTACATTATAAATATTTTGATCCATAACTTTATTATAAATAGATTATAACAAAAACACTGCAATGTAAAAAAAAAAAAAAAAAAAAAAAAAAAAAATTTTTTTTTTTTTTTTTTTTTTTTTTTGAAGCATTATACAATTTGTTCAATATATACAAAGTTCAATCTTTAACCAAATATTTGCGATAAAGTTTCATCCAACAGACGCTGAGCCCGTTGAGCATTTTCTTGTGCTTGTCTCAAAGTTATTTCTATTCTTCGGACACGGTTTTGAGCTTGCAATAATCTGGAATATCGTCTTCTATAAATTCGCCTTAATCGTTGAACAGATTCTGAAAACTGTGTTTGTTCTATCGACGAAATTCTGGATTCGTTTCTCGGAGGTATGTCATCATTGGGTATAATTTCCTCATCTCTTACTTCCTCCTCTTCCATCTCCAGGGACGTGGTGCCCAACATGAAAACAGGGGAAATTTTGAAGTTGTTTTCAACCTGTTCTACCCAGACTGAAAATTTGGCATCAGGATCTTGAACAACAACTTCAAAGTCGGTAATCAAAAACTTTCTTCTCGCATCATCTGGATCCTGCGGCAAATCAGACACTTTCATAGGATTGCTCCGCATTAAAATCTGCTCGGAACATTGCGGACTGATGGCCACTTGCACTTTTAGATTAGGATTCATAGAAGTACTGATAGGAAAGCTGTAACGGAAAGTTAAACAACGATGTTCATTTAAAAGTATTTCCACAAAATGGTCGGATGCATAGGTTCGGCAGTTGGGGCAGGGAAGAAGGGCATTAGATTCTATTCTTCGTAACGTGCGTAAGTATTCACGTAAACAGGGTATGTGATAGGAGTGTTCACAATTCAGTTCCAAAAAATGTCCCCGTTTGGTGTCCCAGCAAATAGTACAATTCATCGTCGACAATTCAACTCCACTCTAAAAGGAGCGGTCTCTCCAATGGCTCTGAAACGTTTTGTTATAAACTACATAGTAAAAAAGAACACAACATCCTTTAGCAAGCAAGGCAGCAATAAGAGTACAGCAAGTGTTGAAACGACGCGCCCTATATAAGCGGCCAAAAAAAAAAAAAAAAAAAAAAAAAAAAAAAAAAAAAAAAAAAAATTTTTTTTTTTTTTTTTTTTTTTTTTTTTTTTTTTTCAATAAAGTAATTAAAATATCTGTAATATGATAGTCTATGTATTCTAGTAGAGTAACGGGTAGTTTTAATGAAGTCAAATCTTTTTCTGATTTTGTTAATTGAATTATTCTTCTAGCTACAATCCATTTTAATGGATACATTTACTTTCTTTTGATGATTTGTTTCTTGATTCTTGAAGTGAGCATTATGACCCTAAGAAAACGTATTTTAATTAGTAAAAAAAAAAAAAAAAAAAATTTTTTTTTTTTTTTTTTTTTTTTTTTTTTAACATTTTCCCCTTCAATCTTTTTGCCGTTTTGAACTTTTGCTTCATACTTTTTGCAATTTTCAATCATTTTTCCTCCAATCTTTTTGTCGTTTCGAACTTTTGCTTCATCCTTTTTGCAATTTTCAATCATTTTTCCTCCAATCTTTTTGCCGTTTCGAACTTTTGCTTCATCCTTTTTGCAATTTTCAATCATTTTTCCTCCAATCTTTTTGCCGTTTCGAACTTTTGCTTCATCCTTTTTGCAATTTTCAAACATTTTTCCTCCAATCTTTTTGCCGTTTTGAACTTTTGCTTCATGCTTTTTGCAATTTTCAAGCTTTTTTCCTCCAATCTTTTTGCCGTTTCGAACTTTTGCTTCACGCTTTTTACCTTTCTCCCATTTCAAAACTCTTCTCTGCTCAGTGCTTTTTACCGTTTTCAACAGTTGCTTCGTTCTTTTTACCTCTTTCTTTTTTCAAAACACCTCTCTGCTCAGTGATTTTTGCCGTTTTGAACTTTTGCTTCACACTTTTTATCTTTCTCCCTTTTCAAATCATCGCTCTGCTCAGTGCTTTTTACCGTTTTCAACACTTGCTTCGTACTTTTTACTTTTCTCCCTTTTCAAAACACCTCTCTGCTCAGTGTTTTTTACCGTTTTCAACACTTGCTTCTTTCTTTTTGCTATTTTTAAACATTTTCTTTCATTCATTTTGCTGTTTGCCTCTCATGCTTTATTCTTTTGTCATTTTAAAACTTTTTCCTTCCCTTCTTTTTGCCGTTTGCCACACTTGCTTTATTCTTTTTGCCATTTGAAAACCTTTTCCCTCCATTCTTTTTGCCGTTTACCACTTTTGCTCATATTTTTTTGTCAACCCACCTGCCTTTCCCCGCCTTACATTTTGTTATTGCCCTGTTGAAGGTGCTTCACCCATTTATCCGTTTTTGGCGAACCCCCTTTTTTCCAATTTTTGATCCATTTTGAACCCGAAACGTGTTCAAATGACAGTTTATTTCTTTATTTGGAGGCCATTTTTTTTTCTAATGAAATGGGTCATTTGCTTCCTTTTTTCTAATGAAGAGGGTGTTAAGAGCTTAACACCCTCTCCATTAGAAAAAAGTGTGCAAATGACCCATTTCATTAGAAAAAATAAACACGGTGCATTCAGCGTTTTGAACGGATTTGAAGCGCGGGCGAGCTTTGATATTCTAAAAAACATTTGTAATAGGCTAAATCGTGCGTGACCAAACACATGGCTTGCGGTACCGTTTCCGTGGGTCGGCCTGCCACCGGCACTCGGTCTCCGTCTTCGAAAAATTTTTCCTCAAAGCAGCAGGCAATGCCATTGCCCCGTAAAGCATTCACTTCCATATTGCCCAGTTTCATGCCCCCTTGTCGACTCCGTCCTTTGACGGGTTGAAGAATGACTTTGTCCATGACCCACATATCGGGCGCGTACATGTGTTCACAACTAAAATAGACTACGACAAAATAAAAAGTTTTACCATACAAGGCAGAGGCCCCTTTCATGAGTCGTCCCTCCGAATTATGGACCGTGAGCGCATCGCGGCCGCCTCCCAAATGCAGGGCTTCTAACGGTTGGCCGGTGGTCATGCGAAACATGCAATACGGATTGATGATTAAGGTGGGTTCCACATGGCCATCTAACCGAGGCAGTCGGGACATGACCCGAATCACACCTTTTTGACCGTGTAAACTACACAATTTATCTCCGGTACTGCTCACATGTTCCTGTTCCACGCTAATCATGAGTTTGTCCTCGGTTAAATAATGTTGTACGATCCGAAAGGGGGATTTGGAAAAGGTTAAACGAATCTCACACGGAGACACGGGATGCGTGCGCACGTGGATCGAGTACGGCTCGACTTGCAAGGGTGCGCCACTGATGAGGGTCCCCAGTAAATTGGATTCGGCGTCCACGTCCCCGTGCACGGGATAAAATTTCACCCAGGTGGTGGCTTTCACTTTCAGCCGCAGTGTATAAAACCGAAAACAATCAAACCCCCGAAAATCTTCGCGTTTGACGATGCAATCTTCTTGCGTCAATCCTAAAAAACTCATATAGGTCACCACAATGTGGGGCAACAGGACCACAAAATGAGGCGAGACGCCATCGGCCACGGGTTCCATAAGGGGTTGATGATCGGCTGTGGGTGCTCGGCGGTACGTCGAGACACTGTCCATAAAATAGAGCGCGTATTGAGATGTGGTCGCCAACACGGCATTTTTGAGCGCATTAAAGGCTAAAATGTTTTTTAAAAAAGCATTATGGTGAAAATAAGGATTTAAATCCACAAAGTAACTGTACTGGACGGGCCACCGCTCCATCAGGTCGTTTTTATCTTCGATTTGAAAACACAGACGCGCCCAATAGAGTTCATCGTAAGGGGTCACCCAAATATCGGTTTCGGGTAATTTTTTCATCAGCAACCCCATCTTGTAGCGAATCACGATAAATTTGTCCCGCGCATAACATTCAATGTGTTGAAACGTGCGTTTCAATGCGAGGAGATTGAGAGCTAGAAAAGAGGCTCGGGTGACGGGAATACACGCCTCATTGACCACCACATAGTAGAGACTGTTGGCTTCGGGTACCAATTGCAACGTGTCCCAAAACGTAGGGTCGTGGTAGACGGGATCCAAATCCTCGCAAGTGGACACGATCGTCTCACGCACCATGGTATTCATACGCCCGACATTCTTTGTGTCAAACACACCCAATTTACAAAACCAACCTTCCTGACTGGGATGGTAGGGATCCAGCGTAGCGTGATTGACCTTGTTGGACATTTGTCGCACAATCAGGTACAATAAAAAGGGATTCAGGGGATAGGTCTGAGTGGAAATTTCCCGATAACAACCCATACTCTTCTCAATAAAAACTTCCCCATTGGATCCAATTTCACGATGAGATTCGTGGGGTTCATTGGTCATTTTCCCGGCCGATCTCCCTTCCTTAAAATAAACGGTTTTCCGGGACAAGACATGCAACAAGCAACCCGAATCAATAGAATGACGGATGAGGGCCGTGCGCGATTTAATGAGTTTCCAGTCCTCGGCCCGGAGCGGCCCGTACAGATATTTGATAAACAGTTTGGTCAATAAATGCCCCGGACTGACGACCATCTTATTCCCTAAATGATCGATATCAAAAACATTGTGGCGATACAGGTGTGACATATAAGCCGTTAAATGAACGGGATAAGGGCAGTGCGAAAAAAAATGGGGGTCATCCGAGGTTTCGCGCCCATCATTATGGACCACCACAACGTCCCCATACCGCCGTTCTGGGGTGTTGGCGACGTAATAGCTCAGCTCTTTACCCCGATCTTGCGCATTGTAAGCATACACACGAACAATTTTTTTTGAATCACATGGGTGTTGGTGGGATCGTTGGTATAAAAATAAGGAATGTGTCGCAAAAAACCATTAATAATGAAAAACCCGCGGCCAATGTCCACTTCTTGAAAAGGAAACGTCTCTGAACAATGCAGAGGCGTTTCAAAGGAGTGAAGACCGCGATGGCGAATAGCCAAATCCAACTGGGAACCAATCATGATGGGAAAGACATCTTTTAAATATTTTTTGGGTTTACAATAAACGGAGCAGGCATACACAGTTTTTTGAAGAATGTGTTGCCGTACAATGTTGGGTCCTAAATAGACGAGTCGACATTGCAGTCGATCGCGTAAAAAACGAATAAAATGATTGACGTGAGTATCGTAATTCTCGAGAATGGGATTAATCATAGCCGGGACGTTGAGTGGAGGCATATTTTACGCGCAAAAGATGAACCCGTTCCTGAAAAGTGCGGTCGCAAATGTCTTGATAGCCGATAAGACTGTAAACACACAAAGAAAGAACGAATGTGATGACAAATAAACAATAGAGGTGCAATCCGTAAATGTACGGAGCGTGGAGAGTGTAATGGCTACCAAATATGGCTTGAAGGAAAGATGTATACGATGACATAATAAACTTTATATAACTACAAAAAAAAAAAAAAAAAAAAAAAAAAAAAAAAAAAATTTTTTTTTTTTTTTTTTTTTTTTTTTTTTTTTTTTTTTTGAAGTGAATGTATGCACAAATATCCATCTACATTTTATGACAAAGGTAATTTATATTTATAAGGCATTCGTAAAAATAAATTGATCCAGCGCATATTTCTATCAGGGGTATTTATTTCATCAGTCTTATTCCACGTCGAAATGATATTATAACTTATTAACGTCAACGTTTTAATAAAATGGTTATTGTGTACCAGTATATTCTCTTTCTCAAATTCTGTAAATGTCAATTTGGATACTGCATATATGAATCTCGAACTAGCCATCCTACATTTGCATTTATAAAAATCAGCAGGATTCATTTTATCGCATGGATGAAAAATTAAAGGTAAAAGATTATAATTATAATTATTTTTCAGCGTGCATTCACATTTTTCATGTATACAACTTAAATCTCCACATGTTTCACAACAAATCTCTAAAGATAAATCCTCTTTGATGACTAGTAACACTTTATGATGATGCATTAAACCATTAAATATTCGACACATGTCCTGCTGCAATGGATACAACTTGTTAGAAAATGATGCGCGAACCACATTGAATGAACGGTTAACCCAGAAAAAAATATCTCTATAAGGATGTTGAGTAGACCAATGATACATGAGAACCTCATTCTCTTCTACTGGGAAGAGACCAAAACTGTTAAATTTTTCTACAACCGCTTGGACGCTGGAAGGAGGACGGTACAATTTTTCAGTATGCTGGACTGTGGGAACACCTGAAAATCTTGAACAAAAAGAATGAATTGTAAAGTTTAAATTAAAGTAATCCACGGAAAGATAGTATCGATTATGTATATTATCTGGATCCACATACCATCCAAGTTTTATAGATTTTGTGAGGTGAAACAATTTGAGAGTTGACTGAAACCACATACATTTTCGGGAAATGTACGGTTCAAACTCTGGCATCTGAGACAACGTTTCTGCTTTATCGGTTACTGGGACAAATTCTTTTAATATTTTGCTGATCACCAAGTCGGGTAAATCAAAAAAAGGGAACGATTCTGACGCGTTGAAATTTGACAACTCATTCATGTTGGGCACGGAAAAGATTGAAAGATTGAATAAATACTCTATATATCTACTATGAAAAAAAAAAAAAAAAAAAAAAAAAAAAAAAATTTTTTTTTTTTTTTTTTTTTTTTTTTTTTTTTTTTTTATAAACACATATATAACATTTGGAGGATATACTATTTTTAAAAAGTACTATAAAAATGGATTTAATCGTATACAGAAATATTAATGAATTTTATGACTTTGTTGAAAATATTGTAGAAAATGTAGATACATTATGTTATACATCTATTTTAGAAAACATAGATTCAATCAGAAATGGATTTAAAGATTTGTTACATTCAGCTAAATATCGTAAATTGTTAAAAAATGTATTAAAATGTGAAACGAAAAAGGAAATTATATTCCAAGGTGATATGTACTATCTTATTGTAGGCATAACGTACCTGTATAATATGCATCCCATTATAAAATATCTTATAATTTTTTTTTATTTGTCTAAAGAATATAAAAAACGTGATGTCAAATTGCATTTTGAGTTATCTTTGAGAGAATATATGGGATTTGACTTGAAACATGAGTCATTTGAAATGGACTGTAATTGTCTAACAACTTTTATTTTACAGAGTTTAACTGTATTAAATGATTCTGTAAATATTACTGTCAACTATTTAATAAATATGTTCAATAAGCACCATTTTCCTCAAAAATTTTTAGAAAAAGAGTATTCAGAGACATTATCTGTATTCAATATTATAAATAATGATAACAAAAGAATACTCAATATATGTTCAGGAAACGCATGTGGTATACATTTTTTAAACTTTAAAATGACTTGTCTTGATTTAAATAGATACATGGGTATTAATCTACTAAATAAAATGAATATATGTGATTTTATAGAATGTAATATACACGATGAAATATTTGAATCAATATCATCCACATTTAATGTATGGATAGGGATCCATGCTTGCAGAAATTTATCTGTAAGAATTCTTGAAACATTTATTAAATATGCACCTGATTCTTCAATATTGTATTTAGTACCTTGCTGTGTTTTCTCAAAACGCATGTATAAATTATTGTTATCAAATAGTTTATATAAGAGGATATTTAAAACTTATTATGTTCCAATAAAAAAACATAAATTAAGAGAACATTGCTATCCTGCTATGCATATGGAATATCTATCCATTTTATGTATAAATTACAAGTTTAAAATTAAAACTTTAAGAAATATGAAATCAGAAAAAAATAAAGTTTTAATTGTATATAAATAATTTATTAAAAAAAAAAAAAAAAAAAAAATTTTTTTTTTTTTTTTTTTTTTTTTTTTTTTTTTTTAATAACAAAAATATTTTATAATAAAGTTATGAAGTAAAATATTTTTATTCAACAGATGTAAAGATAAAATATTTATATTATAAAATATATTTTAACATAAAAAAAAAAAAAAAAAAAAAAAAAAATTTGGGGGTGTATTGTTATTTTTAATACCAAAAATATTTTATAATAAAGTTATGAAGTAAAATATTTTTATTCAACAGATGTAAAGATAAAATATTCATATTATAAAATATATTTAAATATCTATAATATTATTTATTAAAAAAAAAAAAAAAAAAAAAAAAAAAAAAAAAAATCTGTTTTTTTTTTTTTTTTTTTTTTTTTTTTTTTTTTTTTTTTTTTTTTTAGCAAAGGGTACCACCTTTCCAAGCTTCATTCAGGGTGTATTGTTTTGGTACATCTTTTACTGTATACTTGAATGGTTGTACCGTTTTTGGTATTAAACCCACATGAGCATTGTAATATATAGGACTACCAGAAGACCTTCCCTCAATGACTAAGTATAAAGGATGCACAATCATTTCTGTAGCGACCAAGCCGACATTTGGTATAAAAGTGGTATTAAATGGTATCATTTCCAAATAGGAAGTACCGTATGCTTGAATTTTAAATTCAGAATATAAGATATTGTTTAACAGATATTGAAAATTTTTGGACAATTTCATATCAGTAATACTGACGGCCATTTGTTTATCTGTATACAATAAATTATCTTTTAAAGTTCTACTGACGGGTTGATTTCGAATAAACACTTCTGAATGTTTTTTCCGAGCTTCCACTATGGCTTGTAATACAGGCAAATTTTCCGTATGTATTGGGTGTGTGTCCGCATTTTCATCTGCTACAAAATTTCGATACATTTCGACTACATGACGATGATCCATAGTATCGGGATAATCATTTGCATATTCACGAAGCGTTTCTACAATACGATTATTTAAAGTAAATCTTTCTAAAAGTTCGCTGTCTTTCGTATCTTTGTCTTCTGTATGAATATTTAAATCCAAAAAATGTTTTGTTGGAATAATGACTTCATTTCTGCTAAAGGTGCTATAACCAAAAATGGGTCTTAGAAAACCACCGGTAAAGGACACATGTTTCACACCATCAATTTGTTCGTAACCCACTTCTAATCCATAATACTGTTTCAGATGCTGCTGACATATGAGTAAAGGTAAATCCTTTCTTGGTTCACTGCGACAGCGAGATTTCTTTCCTTTAAAAATACATTTAGTTTCTTCCATAGTATCTACTTGTATTTACTGAATCAAGCACAACATGAAAAAACGTTATACACTTTATCGACCTAAAAAAGTTCACAAAAAATTTGAAACCTTTAAAACGAAAGCAAAATCCGAAAATGATGTAAGAGCACTCGTTCAAAAGAGAAAAGATTTCAAGCAGGTCGTTCAACATCTTTTCAATAAAAAAACTTTGGCGGTCGCAGGTGTCACTTCTGCAGTAGGTGTAGGGGTATCAAGTATTTGGAATTATATCGAGTCCAATTCGGGATGTTTTAAGAAAAAGGCAGATGGAACTGTTTGCAAGGTACGCGAATTGAGTTGTTGTCAACCAGGAAGGTTGGATAACATACCCTATTGCGACGGATGGAAGCAGTATCAAAACACATGTGACCAATTTGATGAAGAAAATGAAGACTCTTGCTGTAAACTCTGTTCTTGCGATGAGGTAGCGTGCGATGAAAACGAGTTGATGCAATGTCAACGCCCCACGGTGGCAGATGCACTCACTCATTTTGCAGAAAATTTGCGCTCTGGTGTATGGTCGGGTATAGAAACCCTTTTTCCATGGGTATCCTATGTCGTGTATGGGATTGGGATTATTTTAGCCGCCTGGGTACTCAGTTGGGTAGTACCTTTTTTCTATCGAATATTGCCGAGAAAAAGAAATAAAGATGTATGAAAAACTGTCAACGTGCATTTTACCTGTAGATGATTTGTTAAAGGAAATGTATGAAACGGAATCGTTGAGTCGAGAGATGAGCTTTGTAAAAAAATTTGCTGGAAATTATCCAGTGGACCAACTGGTCACTCTCGATTTAGTCAGTCACTCAAAAATTAAAAATGTCGCGAGAAAATACATTTCGAAATTGTTACAAAATAAAGAAAAATACGGTTACCTCTATTTTTTGAGCGGTCAACGCATGTTGATTCCATTAAACATTCGTTTTAAAGGAATCGAAGTATTTGTAGATTCAGCAGATTATCAAGAAATTGTCAAGGAAATGGATAAATTGGCAAGTGAATTTGCTTGTAAAAATACACTAATGTATGAAATTACACTGTTGGAATGTTATTATTTTTACATTCGACTAGTGAATCCACATTTGACTTGGTTAGCAACAGAAAGCATTTTGAACAATGTTCCAAGTCACCATCATTTAATTATATCCCCTGACCGTAAGTACAGTTATCGAGTAGAGGAGTCGAATGACTTGAATGAAGAGCACAGGGCAATGTGCACTAAAATTTTGTAAAAAAAAAAAAAAAAAAAAAAAAAATTTTTTTTTTTTTTTTTTTTTTTGACTTTTTTTTTCTTCGAGCAACAAATTGTAAAGTTGCTCGAAGAGAAAATAGAGAGACTTGAACAAGACTTGACATTTCTACAAAACTGAAAAAAAAAAAAAAAAAAAAAAAAAATTTTTTTTTTTTTTTTTTTTTTTTTTTCAGTTTTGTAGAAATGTCAAGTCTTGTTCAAGTCTCTCTATTTTCTCTTCGAGCAACTTTACAATTTTTCTTAACAAGGTTTTAACTTCCTCCTCGTACATGTCACATTTCTGTTTGAGTGTTTCCAGAGACTCTTTTAACTGTCTATTTTCCTCTGTCAACTGATTGTATCGCATGTTTAAATCCTCACCATCAGTGTCATCCATACCTTGTTTATTGATATGGGGTTTTCCCTTAATCAATTGACAAAAAACTTTCTTCACACCGCGGTCTTTTGGCTTTACTTTCGCTTTCAATCGAAAAGAAATCCTCGCTATCGGGTACCGTTTTTAATTCAAAAGTGTCACCCTCTGCAGCAAAAAGGTCTTCCTCACAAAGGAGGGTTGTATCGTCTTGTTCATCTAACGCATTCATTTCTTCTTCGGGGGTTTGATTTCCATCTAAAGTGGAATGGCACGCATCCATATCGTCCATGGTGATGGCGGTATAATCTACACTCGACTTGTACATTTTACTATAAGATTTATCCTGAGGATCAATGTCTTCACTTTTCTTCTGTTTGGGATTCTTTTCCTCAGGGAGGGTGGACATTTGACTGTATAACTCAATATCAGACAAGTCACCCAAATGAACGGATCTCGTCGAATTGAAAATCTCTTCCTGACAGAACGTCGCAACGTTAATGATACCTCCAATACGATGAAATTTTTCTTTTGTATGTTTGTCTGTGTAATGATACCGCCGATCAATAGTTAAATGCAGAACGGCGATACATGTGTTTGGAAAAATGTCAATAATATAATTCTGAAATCGATTCACAACTTCTTTACCATCAAATATTTTTGTACGAGTAACACAGGTCTGAGATTTTGTGATTGGAAAGTAATCAGCAAACGCTTTCATTTTTTTCGCAGAATCTTTACAAAAAACACAACTAGAAAGCGTACAGGTGGGAACGAAGGAAAATTTAAACTCATCCGAAATAAGAAGATTGTCTCCTAAATCACGGATCATCATCCGAGCTATTTGAGACAATGGTGCACAATTGCTTAAAATAACAGATTGCATTGGTTTCTTTTGTCCCGCATAAGGTTTTGAAAATCGACAGTATCCCGCTATAAGAACATGAAAAATGGATGTTGTAGATGTTTCGTAACCATATAAATTGTTCGGATCATGTTTATGTGCAGGATCAAATTGAAAGTTTTGAAAATGAGGGTTCTGAGTCAAGTTGGTTGACCAGTTTTCCGTTATAAGATTCAAAGTAGGAGGATTCGAATAGATTGAAGCTTCTGTTTGCATTAAATTTTTGACATGATGAGACAATGTTTTATCCTGAAGAATTCGTTTAACGAGTGCCGAATAGTCATCCTCCATGATTACTTGTTTGTATGTGAAGACAATTGTAGATCTCATTGTGTCTGATTTATATGGAAAAAAAGTTTAAAAAAAAAAAAAAAAAATTTTTTTTTTTTTTTTTTTTTTAATTAATTTTTCTCAGTTTTAACAACTTTTAAAATTTCAACCTCATCCTGCAGACACGGTTCAAAATTCAAATTTATTCTATTACAGTTCTTAACACACCAGCCACCTTTATCAAAACTCATTTCCATTTTCATTTCTGGATGTTTTCTTATTATTAGGTAACAATTTAAAATTTGGGACAGTTCAGCATACTGATTAAATTTTTTAGCTTCTTCTTCTAAATGTTGTATTGACATACGAGAGAGTTTTTTGTAAAATGTTTCTGGCGAATCGTAAGTATTTAGAGAATCAGATATTTTTGCAAATTCCATGATCAACAAACTTCTTGTTTACAGATTGGACAAAAATTTTGTTCTTGAAACCACCTTTTTATACATGCTTCATGAAAATAATGATTACAGGAAAGGATTAATGCTTTACCGTCACATTGAAACTCTTCTAAACATATGGAACACTCACCATTTTCAGAAAGTTGTTTCTGATCTAGTTTTACAACTGGAAAAAAATTTAAAATATTTTCCGGCACTGGGTGTTTTTCTTCGTGTGGATTATTGTCTGCTAATAAAAAATCTAAAATATTAGATGGTAGTTCGTATTGTAAATAAAAATCTTCTATATCCATTAAATATTGTAGACATAAAACTAACAATCGAGAAGACGATATATCATTCTCTTCATCTGAATCGATCGTGACATTCGAATCCATTAAAGTATCCAAATTTGCATTTTCCATTTCCATAAAGTCTGTCAAGTCTACATCGGTTGATTCATCAGATGAAGTATCAGAGGATTCTACTTGTATTGCTGGATCTAATTGAAACGAAATTTCCATACCCGCATCCTCTGATTGATGGGAGGACGCTGTTGGACCCATCACAATGGAAGCAATAAAACGTACTGAGGAATCATGTATCAAATTTTGAAATAAACTCATGTTATACAAAGATTTTTATAACTTGACTTTTGTAAAAAAAAAAAAAAAAAAAAAAAAAGAAAAAAAAAAAAAAATTTTTTTTTTTTTTTTTTTTTTTTATTGAGTAAAGTATTCTAGTTCAACAAACGTAAAGATAAAATATTTATATTGTAAAATATATTTAAACATACATTTTTATTTAAAAAAAAAAAAAAAAAAAAAAAAAAAATTTTTTTTTTTAATAAAATTATTGAGTAAAGTATTTTAGTTCAACAAACGTAAAGATAAAATATTTATATTGTAAAATATATTTAAACATACAAAAAAAAAAAAAAAAAAAAATTTTTTTTTTTTTTTTTTTTTTTTTTTTTTTTTTCTCAATGTTCAATATACGAAACTAGAATTGCCTCTCGTTTCCAACCGTAAAAAGCTTTTACTAAAGGACAAGATTTTTTACCACACTCCTTACAAGGGTAATTTAAATAGATATCGTGTGTTATTTTTATCGGATATTGTACTTGTTCCTTTAACCATTTACCCGTTTTCGAACCTATAGCTCTCAGTACAGTGCCAGATTCTTTTACAATTGGAAGCCATTTACTTGGAACACCAATAAGATAACCGCTGTCTGCAACAGCACATCCATTTACAGGATTATTCTTTTCATCAAATTCCACGGCCACAAATATTTCTTGAGTACGTGGAGAAGTTAAAGTTAAAGTACTCATTTCATGATTAAATGGTACTCCTCGTTTTCGTTTTAAGCATATTCGCCAAGCTAGAAATGCTATCGTCAATGCACACTTTTTGTTTTTACATTGCCAGCAGGGATACTTCAAAAAACTTTTTTCATATAATACTGTACATCTCAAATTTTGATCTTTCAAAAATCTTAACGCATTTTCATCTACGGCAAACAATTCATCATGAGGAGAAAGGTAAAAATCGGCTGGATTAGAAAATATTGTGTATTCTGAATCATAAACAACAACGACTTCAACCGGAGACGAATTGCTGTATCGAACTGCTACACAAGCAATAGTTGAAAACATGACATACGACCTTTATTAAAGAAACAAGTTGAAGTGGAAAATGAATAGATGTAAACTGTTTAAAGTGAATGCTTCAAATGCTTTAATATCATTAAAAAAAAAAAAAAAATTTTTTTTTTTTTTTTTTTTTTTTTTAACCATTTGGAAAAAATGGTTGTTGTTTTCGGTCGAGAATAGACCCCTGTCCGTCACTACTTTTGAAATCTTAGCATTTTATGCAAAATTCTTTACTTTTAGAAGAATTTTTATTTGAATAATTAATTGCAATGTTTAAAATCATTGTTAATAAAGAGGAAACTTACAATTACAAAAATGGTTCGACGCAAATTAACCGATATGGAAAGAGCGGAAGCCAAAGAAAGACAACGTATTAAGAATCGTCTCATAA
This sequence comes from Maratus speculifer, assembly GCA_964019185.1. Lineage (NCBI taxonomy): Eukaryota > Metazoa > Arthropoda > Arachnida > Araneae > Salticidae > Maratus > Maratus speculifer. The sequence continues at coordinate 378,893 of CAXHSM010000937.1, forward strand.
AGCAGAAAACGAGGACTTCAAAAGATTATAGAGCCACGGAAAACCAATCACGAATTGAAAGACGATCACGGAAAAGGGAACAATCTAATGTTGAACCGACTAATTGTAAACGACCATGTCTGGAGGCCCTCCAATCCACTAGCCATGGCGTTTTACAATCGGTCGATATTAATCAGCAAAAATTGTGTTCAAATATTGATTTTAAGAAGACGAAAAGAGTACAAACTATTACTCTTGATTCTCCACAACCTAAAAAGCAGCCTAAAAAGCAATCTGCTTGGGAAAAATTGGAAAAAAACTTTTTCGATTCAATGCGTGATGGACCTATTCATAAATGTATGTGTTGCGATCGACTCTGGTTCAAAACCTCCATCACCAAAATTCCGCTAAGTAAAATCAAACAGTATATACCAGAGTCTTATGCTTTTGTATTTTCGGAAAATATTCGGGATATCGGATCATTTTGCAAAACCTGTTATGCTTACATTCACAAAGGCCAAATACCACCTTTGTCAGCCAATTACGGATTCAAATATGCACCTCTGCCACCCTGCCTTGCCAATTTAAATAATTTAGAAGAACGCTTGGTGTCTCTTCGAATTCCTTTTATGCAAATTAGAGAATTGGGATCGACTCGGCAATTTGGTTGCAAAGGTTCTGTGGTCAATGTGCCCATTGAACTCCAACAAACCGTAACACATCTGCCCAAAAATCCCAACGACTCACAAACCATTTATGTAAAGTTGAAAAAACGCCTTAGATATAAATCTCATTATTTGTCTCAAAATATTCATCCCAAACGCGTTTTTGAAGCGGCCAAGTATCTTTTGAAAACACCACTCTATCAATCTCAAGGCGCTGAATTGGATTTGAGTTGGCTCAAAAGTTATGACGAACAAACATTTCCATCGGGTACGAATGTTGAGGTGGATTTGATTTCCTCAAATGATGATGATGATGATGATGAAGCCATAGATTTTTGGGACGATGAATTTGAATTAGAAGAGGACGACGAAGAGTTTACTACCCTTGCTGAAACCACTTTCATTCAGGATTGCCCTATAAATTTTGAAAATAAGGGTTTAGCGTTGGCTCCGGGTGAAAATAAAATACCCATCTCTTTGTGCTTTGACACAATCGGAGATGAATTGTCCTATCCCAAAATTTATGGTGGGCAAGTTCGCAGTTTCACTCGACCTAAAGAGCCTTCTTATTTGGAAATGTGTAAAAGTGAACTCCGACGATACGATCGAAGAGGCGCGACTCCTCAAAAAGTATTGTACAATTTTCTCAAACTCTCACATCAACAAATGTTGAGTTGTATATCGATTGCCCTTCGCAATAAAGTGGTTTTAACCCAAGATATTACAGCCGAGAACATTCGTGACCCTGAATTTATCCGTAATCTACAATATAAAGATCTTGCCTATAAATTTATGAAAAATATCAAATCGAGTCCCGCGCATTGGGAACAAGAACGCAAAAGAGTATTGGCTCAAATTCGTCAATTTGGAAGTCCTTCTCTTTTTTTAACCTTATCTGCCGCCGAATTGCAGTGGTATGACTTGATAAAACATTTAGTATTTCTGCATGAACACCGCACTTTAACGAAAGAAGAATTTAAATCCATGCCATCGCAGCGAAAAGTCGAATTGATCCGAAATGATCCCGTCATTTGTGCTCTCTACTTTGAACACAAAACAAACGAACTCTTTAAAATACTAAATCATGCAGACGGTCCTTTTGGTCAATACAAAATTGAACATTACTACTATAGAGTTGAGTTTCAGCAAAGAGGAAGCCCACACTACCATATTTTAATGCATTTAAAGAATGTACCCGTGTACACAAGAGATAATGAAAAAGAGATTGTCCAGTTTGTTGACAGCATATTAACCTGTTCACGCAACCATCCTTTTGCGCTTCTCCAAAAACATAAGCACACTTTTACGTGTGAGCGTAAAAAAGGAAATAATGATTACTGTCGATTCAACATTCCTTTCTTTCCTATGGATAAAACGAGAGTACTGGATCCTTTAGGGGAAGATGACACCCGTTTTAATAAGAAAAAATATAAAGAAATACGTGAATATTTGGCTGAATTAGAAGACAAAGATTTAAACATATCTTTTAGTGAATTTTTAGCCCATTTAAATTTAGATTTAAGCGCCTATTTGAATGCCATCTGTTCGGGTATTCAACGACCTACCGTCATGCTTAAGCGGAATGTCAATGAAATTTTAATCAACGGTTATAACCCCAAAATATTGACCCTCATGCAATCCAATATGGATTTACAGTTTGTGCTGGATCAATACGCTGTCGTAGCCTATTTGGTCGATTATGTGGGAAAATCCAATGCCGGACTTTCTAAACAAATGCGAGAGTGTGTAGAAGCGACCAAAAAGGGAAACATGTCATTAAAAGAAAATTTAAAATCAGTAAGCAATGTCTTTCTGAATGCCCGAGAGATCAGTGCACAAGAAGCCGCGTGGTCATTATTAGAATTACCTATGAGTAAAATATCCGAAGACGATATATTTATACCAACGTTTGAACCCAACAAACGATCACACATGGTTAAATCCGAAAAAGATTTAAAAAATTTAGATAAATCATCCTCTGATGTATTTGAAAAAAATATTATCGACAAGTACATGAGTCGACCCCAAAAACTCGATCACGAATGTCTTGCTGACTTTGCGGCCTGGTACGACTTCAAATTAGTTGGGGATGAGTCACTCAAATTGATGACGGGACGACAATATTGCAAAAAAAGAACAAAACCTAAAATAATTCGCTATTGTAACATTAAACGCTCTCAAGACGAAGACGAATTCTATCGAGAACAGGTCATGCTCTTTGTACCTTGGAGAGACGAAGAAAAAGACATCTTGAGCCAAAGTGTTCAAGAATTGTACGAATCCCATTTAAATCAAATTGGAGAAAATCGGAAAAAATATGTCTTTAACGAAGACATTGATTGGGATGAAGAACTCATGGAAAAAATGTCAGAAGATAGGGATAGGAAGGAAATGAGGGAAGGGGTGAATGAAACGGTGCCTTTTGAGAATCAATTAGACTATGATGAAAAAGAAACAAATATTGTGGATATTGGGGTGGACATGGATGCAGAAAAAGGGTTTGCCACCTTTTTAATGCCGGAAATTTGGCCAATTGATAAATTGAGCAAAATGTTTCAAAAAACCAATACAAAACAACGTGACATTCTCCTAGAATTTCAAAAAAGCATTCGATATGGTACAGAACCCATCTTTTGGTTTATCCAAGGAGCTGCAGGCACTGGAAAGTCATTTCTCATCTCCCTCTTAGAACAAATAGCTTATAACATTTTCGACCAAGATCCGACATACCCAGTTGTCATCAAAATGGCTCCCACCGGCAAAGCAGCATCTAACATTTCTGGTACAACTTTGCATTCCGGACTAGGCCTCACTCTCAGTTCGGCTAAATTAAAACCTATGAGTCCTAGCACCTTAAATGAGTACCAAGTTAAATTTCAAAACTGTCGCGTCATTATCATAGACGAAATTTCCATGGTAGGTATCAATTTACTCAACGTCGCAAATCAGCGTATGAAAGAGATCAAAGGTGTCAATGCCCAGTTTGGAGGGATGCATACCATAATTTTAGGGGATTTGAGGCAATTACCTCCTGTCAAAGATACTCCTCTTTACCAAAAATCAAAACGGAACGATCTAGAACAATTAGCCCCTAATCCTTTCGATTCGGTTCAATTTTATGAACTCACAGAAATAATGCGTCAAAAAGAAGACCAAGAGTTTGCTATACTATTAAATAATTTGGCCGATGGAAAATTAACTGACAAGGAAATCAATGTTTTAAAATCGAGAGTAACCACATTGGATAAAATACCTCTCACCGCGCCTCTGCTGTTTTATTCTAACAAAGAAGTGAATGAGGCAAATATTTTAAGATTGAATACAATTAAAGGTGAATTGATTGAATGCTTAGCTAGCGATTCTGTAACGGGAACAGGAACAGCGGAGAGAAAAAGTTCTTTATTAAATCGAATGAAAACTAGATCGCGTGCAGACTGTGGAAATTTAGAGTACAAATTACCGTTCAAAATAGGTGCGCGTTATATGTTAACTTCCAATGTGGATATAGTAGATGGACTCGTCAATGGATCTATGGGTGTATTGCGGAAAATTGAAACCTGTCCTATTAAAAACACTGAGAAAAGGGGTGTCAAGAGAGTATGGCTTGAATTTTTAGACAGCCCACAAGTAGGAAAAAACAAAAGAAATCAAGCGTTCCGCTACATGATTCAACATAGGATTTTTCACAAGTGGACGCCCATTGAGCGATGTAAAAAGTCGATTTACAAAACAAGAAACGGAGCCATCTCTGTTATTCGAAATCAATTTCCTCTCGTAGTAGCCGAAGCCATAACCATTCACAAATCTCAAGGGGCAACGTTCGACGAATGCGCGGTAGGTTTAACCCCCAAAATGTCTCCTCAACTCTATTATGTGGCATGTTCTCGTTGTAAAAAATTAAATACATTGCACCTTTTCCCAAGTTTTCAACTTCCAAAAGAAACTAAAGAAGATAATCCTATTTCGAAGGCATTGGATAGATTACGACAAAATCCAGTCATCCCGAGATTTAAATTTTTACGAGAGTGTTGTGAGCCTTACGGTCTTCAAATGATGTATCACAACGTACAATCTCTCCGCAAACATTACGATGATATTAAAACTGATCCCTGTTTTATGAATAGTGACGTTTTACTTTTCACCGAAACTTGGACTACTGCTAATGATACATTTCTATTCGAAGGTTTTAATAGACCCTATGAAATTATTAGTGACGCTTCCACACCAAAACCGTCTGGCGTGTCCATTTATCTCAAGAAAAAGAGTTTTGGTGAAAATAGTTATAAAAAATATGCAAATTATGAAACCGGGGTTCATCTTATCGCAGTAAAATTGAGACGATGCCAAATTGCTGTTTTGTATGCGAAACCTCAAGCCTCCGTAGATGATATTTTAAAAGCAATAAATAAAACCTTATTAAAAACTGACAAAATGTTTACTATATTATTTGGTGACTTTAATATTGAAATGAATTCTGAACAAGGATTATATCTCAGAGATATATTGGATGATATATATTATTTGCAAATGCGAAATGATCCCAAAGAGTTTACGACCAAAGGTAGGACAACAATAGATGCTATATTTTCTTCGAGGCCATTACTTTGTTGCGGTGTTTATGAAAGTATATTTAGTTACCATTTACCCCTTTATGCTCGTTGTGATTCCAGTCTCTTTCCCGATGATGATGTAACGGATGATTCGTTTGATAAGTCAATTCAGGTTTCGTCTGATGAGGATGATGACAATAATGTTACCACGTTTGATGGCGATGGTGATATGTTTGAAAGAGATTTATATGATGAATTGTTTGATCACGATTTATCATATTATAATGCCAATGTAATCAATATAGAATAAAAAAACTCATTATCTAATTATAAAAAAAAAAAAAAAAAAAAAAAAAAAAAAAAAAAAAAAATATTTTTTCCAAATGGTTATTGTAATTTCTTAAATTACAATTTTTTTTTTTTTTTTTTTTTTTTTACATTGATGTATTTCTTAAATGGCACAAATCTTCCTCAAGCCTCTTTTCTTTTTCTTGCAATAATTGTAAAACTTTTCTCAGCAAGGTTTTCACTTCCCCTTCATAAGAATCTAGTTTCTTCTTGTTTCAACAGTCTCTTTAAGATGTATGTTTTCAACTATAAGCCTCTATATTCAATACCTCTATTTCATCATGAAAAAAAACCATTTCTTCTTGTTTATAACAGAGAAATAATGGAAACAGACAATGTATACAACGTTCACTTTTTATACTCAAACCTTTTCAATCAGCAAGTTGGTTAACTTAGCACTTTCATTAACTTTGCAATAAGCAATTGGGTTTGAATAAAATGATCCTTTAAAGCTTGTTTTAAATAAACAATTTCAAAATCTCTTTTTTCTATTTCATGTTGAAAATGTTGCATATTTTCATTTTTTAAATCTGAAAGTTCTTTACATTTTTTGGTTAAGCGATGAATTTTCTCATTTTTTGCTTGTATGATTTTTTGCAACTGCAGAATTTTATCATGCTTCTCAAATTTCATTGGAGAGCTCTTTCTTCGCACCATTGTCATCATGTAAAAATGAGGTTGTTGAAAGCTCGCACTGCTTCATTTAAATACTTTTTTTTTTTTTTTTTTTTTTTTTTTACAATTGTGTTACAACTTCTTCTGTAACACTCTCCTCTGGAAATTCTATGCAGGGTAATGTCCCCGCAGGCTCTAAACACATTACTCCAGTAGGTAATAAAAGTGAATGTTGAAAAATGATCATTTCGTCCACAATCCCGCTAATTTTATAGGCTTCGCCAAATGTTAAACGAGAATGTATTTGCATACGAAATATTCCCATAAAACTACCCATTTTAAGTAAACTGTGCTGTAATTGGTTTGAAAATGTGAAGGAAATTTGTTGTCCATCAAAAACTCGTAAGCTCTTTACACACCAATTGTGCTTTTCAATGGGAACGTTAAATTTTTTGTGCATGGTACGACAATCAATGCACAAATGCGGGTTACACCGACGTATAAAAAATCGACCACCATCGTGCAATCTATCTAAAACATTTTCTCGCATTGAGGTACCAATTAGTTGCAAGGGTTCACAATCACATGAAATTACAGAAAAATCTCCTTTTGGACTTTTTGAGAGGCACCACTCCCCTGCTATGATTAATGTATACATTTCATTTTTATATACCAGTCTTTTGCAAACAGCTTTCTCTTTTGCAACAGTATGCCCTCTTGAGTATTTAGCCCTCCCACTCATATGAATTTTATAAACTTCGCTATTTTCTAAAACATTTTTCCATTCTGTAGTAATTAAATTTAATGTTTTCGTTCGATGAACCAACTCTTGAACCGCTTCTGAAAGAAACGTGTTATTCAGGATGCATTCAACTAAGAAATTATAATCCATCAGAAATGTACTTTATTTTGAAAGAATATATATACATAACTTGAAAAAAAAAAAAAAAAAAAAAAAAAAAAAAAAATTTTTTTTTTTTTTTTTTTTTTTTTTTTTTTTTTTTTTTTTTTTTTTTTTTTTTTTTTTTTTTTTTTTTTTTTTAGAATTGTATTTCTTTTTGTATTTGTGGAAAGCGTGGGTCGTAACCTTTACACACTGTACATCTATCTTTAAAAGGTTGTTTCACCTCTCGTGTTACTTTGTAAAAATATAAAAAGGGTTGTGTGAAATCTTTCTTACACGTACATACATTTCTCCCCGTATTTTCCCGTGGCAAACTTCTTAAACAAGATGAAATGTGCCAACCATATCGTTTATTGTAGGTGATGCTGACGTTGAGGGTCGGTCGTCTTAGTACTTCCTGTTGAAACCTCAACAAAGTCCAATACTTTGCATACTTTTTAAATTGTTTTACATACCCTTTCACCCTGTCTTTAGATAGATATGACAATTTTTTATAGAAGAGTTCTGGGTCATCGTCCGGAGACAGTTTGATCCAATCGATGGAATAATCCATACTTAATTTTAATGTTCAGTTGCTTCCCATGCTAGGAACCCGATACATTCATTCTTTGTAAACGTTTTTCCAAACTCTCATCGAAAAAGTAATATTCAGGTACATTGAGACCATAATAATCTGCCAGTGTCGTTCGGGGAAAGGAGTGAAATACAATCGTTTCTGAGTCTTCCAAGTCGTTCTCGATCGCCTTCACCCAAGACTCGATCCAGTCCAACGGCTTTTGAATTTTTCTTTGCAGAAAAAGTGGTAATTTTTCAAATCCTTCAAAATACATCATGCACCGTAAGATAAACTGGAGAACTGTTTCCATATGTTGGACGTCTTCTAGCTCCACCCATTGATCAATCAATGGGTCCCAACTGTACAGCTGATTCGATCCTTTCACGATGGGGAAAAATCTCTGTTGGATCCCACAAAGGTGTTGTTTCAATTCTGAAAATGTTTGAGTGGCTTCCAGAATCCAATCCCATCCCCTACCCATTTCCAATAAAGGTAGGTCTTGGCTGCATTTGAATGCACAATACACCATGGTCTCCAGGGTCAATTGGCTCGACTCTGCGGGAGGGGGTTTGACCAGCGACCGAAAATCGGGTTGTATTTGCATCAAGTGATCCGCTATCGTCTCGGGATCATAGCAGTTTTGCATCTCATTACACAGGGCAAAATAGACGGGTAAACAGAGTTCAGGAGACGCGAGTATATGACGCAAGGGGCTCGACACATGCTTTAAATGCGGACATCTCTGGATGAGGTATTGGTCAAAGGGTTCAAAGATGCCTGTCTCCTCGCTACGAGGCGAAAATCGCTCATACCAGGTACTAAAAACGCGGTGGCGAGGCGATGACAAAGATTGCAAAAATCGAGACTGGTTTTGGAAAAACGAAAAACACCAGGAAGCTGGTCCGGGTGCCAAGGGGAGGTCTTTCACCAAAACATAGTCTCGCAGATTGATACCACTCTTAAAGTGGGCTACAGCCTTTTCATAGGACGATTCTCGAGGGAGGATCCGCGTGGAAAAGGCCACCGTTTGACCCTCTTTCTGAGGAAAAGGCATCATCAGGTCAAAGGAGTGTTCTGGCAGGGAGATTTTGCAAAACGTGGGCTTCACCTGAAACAAATGTGTAGGCGAGTACAGGGGTGTGTCACTGGCCACCAGAAACAGAGTGGAGGGACACTCTAAAGTAATGATACAATCCGAGGCTTCATAGCGACACTCCAACTCCATGAGACCACAGAGATGCGTATAATCATCATGCGACACGTGCAGGTTTAATAGATGAAGATGCATGCCACTCGGGCATGGGCGGCGAACAGCCAACAAAATAGCAAGGGTCGGTAGACAAACATACTTTTCGAGAACGGGTAGAAAAATGTGCTGAAAATAGTGTAATAACAGTGGAACCGTATGATTTTGATGAGGATTTCGGAGATGTATATCAAAAATGAGTGGATGGATGGGAACATGGGTCCAGTCGACATATAAAGGATTGTCTTTGAATGGAATGAAAGAATATCTTTAGATTTTGAAAAGATTTTGAAAAGACGATAGAGTAGTGAGTGGAATCCATAAAGAAGCAGAAACGTTTACCGATGCATTGGATGGATGTGCATGATAACCTACGAAAAATGTATTTAAATACAAATACAATGGTGAAAAAAAAAAAAAAAAAAAAAAAAAAAAATTTTTTTTTTTTTTTTTTTTTTTTTTTTTTTTTTTTTGTAGTAGTAGTATTAGTAGTATAATATATTTAATAATCAAGTTATAATAGAGATAAGATATATTAGAGTAAAGAATAATATGATAAAAAAAAAAAAAAAAAATTTTTTTTTTTTTTTTTTTTTTTTTTTTTTTTTTTTTTTTTGTAGTAGTATAATATATTTAATAATCAAGTTATAATAGAGATAAGATATATTAGAGTAAAGAATAGTATGATTAAAAAAAAAAAAAAAAAATTATTATTATTATTATTATTATTATTATTATTATTTTTTTTTTTTTTTTTTTTTTTTTTTTAAGAAGTAGCATAATATATTTAATAATCAAGTTATAATAGAGATATTAGAGTAAAAAATAGTATAATTAAAAAAAAAAAAAAAAAAAAAAAAAAAATTTTTTTTTTTTTTTTTTTTTTTACATCATAAAATACTTGATCTATAACTTTATTATACATTATCTTTACATGTTACAATATAATTTTATAATATAAATATTTGTAATATAAATAATATCCGTACATCTGTTGTTACAAAGTATGTTTAAATTCTTTTTATGGGTTTAGGCCATAAAAACTTTTTCAAGTGTTTATTCTTCCCATCTTCTTCTACAATGGGTCTAGGTTCATGTTTATGAGGGAAGGGTAAGTGGTGATTGAGCCTAAACCCTTCCATGTGCCCATCTTTTTCCAGTCTGTAATCATAACAACTCCATTGGGGTATCGGGTCGCCTCCGTTCCACATGAGATACTTGTAATCTGCCGTCAATTCCAAGGAAATTGGGTCAAATTCTTGGACAGTGTCTTGACATTGACATGTTTTTGGATCTCTGCATGTAGCGACGAGCTTTTTCTCTCGGTTCAACGACAGCTGGAACCAGCACACACGCGAGGCAGACACCGATCGTGTCAAGCAGATTGAATCTCGATGCCAATCCACATAGCTGTATACTTCATCTAGATAAATTTTTTGGAGTGTCGAAAAAGGGTTGTAATGCAGTACGATAAAACCGTAACCCTCTAGATGATAAGTTAGCAGATTTTCCTGATCCTCGAAATACTCGAAATCACGAATATATACCTTGAACCACATTTGAAAGTTTTCAAGGGTGTGCCAGTAGAATTGGACAGTACTGTTGGGCTGGTGACGCTTTAGAATGTCCACCAATTTGAATTCAATCCAAGTGACATGTAAAGTAGTTTCATCAATCATCAAATAAAAACGGTTAAACGCATTTCTCCAATTCGAGTACCATCCAGGTTGCAATCGACAGAGGAGATTGATGTACTTTAACGAAAACGGGGCGGAAGAGTCCAGATATGACGCACGGTCTTTTAAAAAAGGACGAAATTCCGGCATTTTGGAGAGGGTGTGTAATTTATCTTTTAGGGGTACATGTCGCAAAATGAAGACTAAAATTTCCACGGGCAAGTCTAATAACTGGAGATGGCTCATCTTCGAAAATGAAAAAGACACGTATGAAAAATGGGTACCGTATCAAAAGACTGGATAAGAGAGAAACTGGAAGCACCTTTATATATTTTTTGTTATTCTGGAACAAATCGTGCATTAAAGCCTAATGGAGCGCGGGTCGGTAAATTGGATAGTCTTATCCAATCCTTTTTTGGTATATTGTTGGTACATTTTGGGCAAGGAATGTTTCTAATTTTCATATGTGCAATCCTTTGAGCGCAGTATCCATGATAAAAATGCCTACAACTAAAAACAAATATCATACATGGTTCTATGACTATGCCGCAAACTTTGCAAATTACATTAGCAGGAAAGGCTTTTTCACACACTTCAATTTTCTTTTCTCCATAATTAGTACTGTCGGGGAGATTTGGCCACAAACTTGAATAAAGAGTTGGAAAAATAGGTTCTATTGGCATAAATCGTGACATGATGCACTCCCAAGTAATGTTTTATCGATTTTCCAATTGTCGGTTATTAATCCACTCTCCAGTTTCTTTCCATCGCAATTGATCAGTCTCTGACGGCTTCTTACAGAGTTTACATCTAGTTCTCGTTCCAATTTGAGGGACACACTTGTGATGGTAAATGTGCCCACACTGCATCATAAAGATAAATTTTACATCAACACATTCTCTACACACTGTACACTTAGTATTCGGTAAAGCATTTTTATCCAGTTCAATTGTATTAAATGTTGAAATTTCCATAAAATTATTAAAAAAACACAATAGTTACGGCGTTTCCAGGAAGACAAGGAGTTTGAGGAAAAACTAAAGTTGTGACATGCAGACGCTCCTTTTATAAGAAACATAACGAAAAAAAAAAAAAAAAAAAAAAAATTTTTTTTTTTTTTTTTTTTTTTTTTTTTTTTTTTTTTTTTTTTTTTTTTTTTTAAACGTGACTATCTTTGTTGCTTTCACATGACTTTAAAGGTTGGAAAAGATTTGAAAGTTCAAAAAACAACTCTTTTAAACGGTTATAACCACAAAGGCTGAGTCTTCGACGTTTACAAGACGAGTGGGACATGTATAAAGCACGTAAATCAACATATAAAGATACATGATCTTCCACGATTTGAAAATTCATATCCAATAATTTTCTTCGATTGTAAACGCGTTTATTCTGGGGATTTAAAATGCATGACTCTAAGGATGCAGGTTCTAATTCCTGTTCTGTCCTTCTTAAATGCTCACACGGTTGCTTATTATGATGAATTAATTGAATAATGTCGTTATTTTTTAATTTAATTATAAATGTTTCTGCCAAACTGTGATTTATAATGCATTTGCTATCTTTAATAGGAAAAATTAACTTATTCCAATGCACCGTCTTTTTTATGTAATTGATGTAAAAAACTTTGCCTTTGTTCGTTTTATATACACAGACTCCATTAGTTGTGTAATATTTACTGATAAATAACGACAAAAAATTCTGAAACGTTTCTGCAGAAATGCAGTTATTTTCTTTTAAAAATGGATAATAAGCAAAATTAAAAAAATCACACAGAGAATCATCACTCAAAGTGCAAAGTGTAAAATTAATGTTGTCTTCATCTATAGAAACGTAATAACCTGTATTAAACTGTTCGAAATTCCAATAAAGTCCAGTTTCAAGAGACCGGAGAATTTGGGAAATTCGAATAAAGGATTTAGATGAATTCAACCAAGAATGTTGATCGTCGAGTAACTCGGTAAACTCTGGTATGCGAGAGAGCACAAAAGTTTTGCAGAAAAAGGGGACATATTGTCTTAAAATCTTACTTTGAACTAACATGGGAAGATTGTGGAATGGGAAAGTGTCTTGCATGGTTAATCTTATCTTTATAGCTGTTAAAATAAAATATTTTACTTCAGAACTTTATTATAAATACTCTTATAAAGAATATCATGTTAAAAAAAAAAAAAAAAAAAAAAAAAATTTTTTTTTTTTTTTTTTTTTTTTTTTTTTTTTTTTTTTTTTTTTTTTTTTTTAGACATTTAAATATATTTTTTAGTATAAATATTTTATCTTTACATCTGTTGAGCAAAAATATTTTACTTTATATCCTTGTTATAAAATATTTATGTGTAAAATAAAAATATTAATAATATTATTAAAAAAAAAAAAAAAAAAAAAAAAAATTTTTTTTTTTTTTTTTTAATAGATATTTAAATATATTTTTTAGTATAAATATTTTATCTTTACATCTGTTGAACAAAAATATTTTACTTTATATCCTTGTTATAAAATATTTATGTTATAAAATAAAAATATTAATAATATTATTAAAAAAAAAAAAAAAAAAAAAAAAAAATTTTTTTTTTTTTTTTTTTTTTTTTTGTGATATATATAACGTTTTTGTTTCTATGCAACTTGTGAAAGAAAGTATTGATGGCTCTCAAGAGAAAGAAACCGGAAAAAGCTGTATCCTTTGCCGATTCTAAAAATGAAACATTTTTCTATACACAGGAAACTACGTCTCGAGATTTAGACGGTGTTCGCGCGTCTCACACACGCACGGCTTTAGAAAAAATTATTTTTAAACATCCCAAATCCCAACTACAACATGTACGAAATTTAATATCTTTTTGGAGAACGCAAAACATTTCTATAGTGTTTGGAAATTTAGGTCGGCAACCATTTTTACTTAATTATTACTTGGATTTATGTTTTAGTTTTGAAGAAACTGTCAAAGTCCAATGTAAATGGAATCTCTCTTTAGAGTACCAACGGAACCAACATACAAATGTGGATTTTTTATTCATCGTGGAACCGTATTTTGGTTTTACTGTAATTAAAGATCCATGTGTAAAACATCTCATTATTTTGACCAGTCATATGAATCTGTGTTATTGGGGAAAAGAAGAAATTGATTATTATTACTTGCACCTCTCTACTATTAACACATCTCGACAACCCGACCCCCATCTTAAACATTATAAAGTGTTGAAGCCCCCCATTTTTCATAAACAAGTTCAACAAGATTTTCTGCCGCAACCCGTTCTTTTGGACGTGTCCAATTGTAAAACGGCGCATGAAGCGTATTTAAGGCTTTTAACTGGGCGGGAAATGATTCATAATAATCCTTTCAACTTGCACTTAAACCCGCGGGATGAATCTATTTTAAAAATAAATTTACATTATCAAAGGAAAAGAATTCAAGATCTTTGGGCGAGTGGTCGTTGGAAAATTCAACAAGAAAAGAATCCCTTTAATGAGGACAGTGGGATGATGGATTCGTTCCTTTACAATTTTTTAAATAATCCTGGAACCAATTCTCGAAGGCATCGTAATGGGGATGGGGAGAACTCTTTTTCCTTTCCGTAATTAACCGTTGCACAGTGGATTCGTGGATAAATATACCGTTCCCATTCGGTACATTATGACGTTCTTCTTCGGGTACCAAGGATTGCAAAGAAACATGAGGTACTTCATAACCTAGGCACCATAAAATGGCATAACCAAAAAAATAAAATTCTTTAGCATCATCCTCATAAACAATAATGTCATAATTCTTACCATCCGGTATCACCGTATGGGAAAGTTTAAAATAATTCCATTTCAATCGTGACATTTTATTCTTTATTTAATCAGAAACACAAATGATGAAGCGGGGAGAGGACAGTAAATGTCCATGAAATAAGTAAATGGTACGAAAAAGTTTATGCAGTTGAATGGGAACCGTTTAATGGAACCATTGTGAATATCAAGGAGAAATGCAAGGTTCAGAGGATCCCGTCCATTACCATTCGGAACTCGTCGCAGAGAATGATCGTTTAAAAGAGAGTATTAAATTCATTACAAATAAATGTATCGCTTATAACGAAGAAATTCAAAGTCTATTGAGAAAAATTGTACAACTGACGGAGGAAAAAATAAAAAGACTGGAAATGGAATTGAAATTGGTTGCAAATATGGATAGTATACAAAGTATGTAATTAAACGTTAAAAAAAAAAAAAAAAAAAAAAAAAAATTCTTTTTTTTTTTTTTTTTTTTTTTTTTTTTTTTTTTTGTGATTGTATATTTTATAATAAAACTCTGAAGTAAAGTATTTCAGTTTAACAGATATAGACAAAATATTTATATTATAAAATATATTTAAATATCTAAAAAAAAAAAAAAAAAAAAAAAAAAATTTTTTTTTTTTTTTTTTTTTTTTTTTTTTACAGTGTTTAGTGATGTACACTTAATAATTTTATTACATTTCTAAGTATTCCAACTTTTAACTTTACACATTTTAAAGTCTACATGTCACAAATGCATCGTGAGTGACAGGAGTGCCCTTTCAAATAAAATTCCTTTAAAAGGTAATGGGAATCACATTTTGAAAAGGTAGTGCGACATGGTTTTGGAGAATATGGACCGAGAAAAAACTCTTACTCGTCGAATACAAAATGTAGACGGTTCCACTCGGTATACTATAGATGTGATTGGGGAGTAAAACAGTCCGCTGGTACAGAGTCTCCTCTCTATCAAAAAAATATTTAGGACGCTTGCGGCAGCATCTTCTCTCCCTAATAAACAGATTCAGGAAGCAGTCCCCCATCTGAATCAAGTGAAACGTTCCCTGTCGCACAGTTCTTTGTCCAAAGGTAAAGAACTTTTTGGTCAGGAAAAAGGCATTTTGGATCCTGAAAAATGTTCTTTGATACAACCGTGGAGAAAGGGGTCGTTTCAACACTGCAACGGCTACGCTCCACGGTAAATAGGGCCGTTGGGCTGTGTCATGGATGGACTGGAGTTCATTCCAAAATTGAAACCGAAGAAGTGCGTTCCATTGCAGGGGAGAGTAAGACACGCAGTGGTTTGCTTTGACCTGGATAACGTAAGGTGTCATATCATAATTGTGCCGCAAACGGGGAAATTGGTCCCGGGTGGGTAACCTGTTTTGAGGAAGAAACGTATTCAATACAGTGTCGGGGAATACGTCTGTTGTGAACATTTCCAGTTTCGTAGATCCAGATTTTCAAACAAGAGGCGCACCGAAAGTGACAGCGGCTCCAGTTGGAGATAACGCAAGTGAACACGCGAAAGGGTTGAAGGCAGCAGCAAGAGTAGGGTCACTCTTGAAACAGTGGTTAAAAAAAAAAAAAAAAAAAAAAAAAAAAAAAAATTTTTTTTTTTTTTTTTTTTTTTTTGTGTGTGTGTTTAAAGAACAACGTCTTCACCATGCACATTTTAGTTGTATTTTTGCACCATCTTTCACATATTGTCTTTTAAAATCCTTAATTATTCTAAATCTTTGACATGGATATTTACGTTCAATTTAAATTATTTATGGATGTGAATTTAATGGCTGGAACCAAGACAACGATAAATGATGTGAGATCTGCAATTAGACAATTTTTAAGAACTAATACAAAATTTTCGTTTCGTGAAGCGGATATTTTGATTCTCTTTAAAGAAGAATTTAAGCATTTGTACCGTTTCGATACGAGTTCGATGCAGGAGTATTATGAAGGATTAGTTATTAAAAATTTCAGACAAAGAAACATAAATTAAAATCCGTTTTCTTATTGTAGATTACTTTTTATTAAAAAATGAAAATATGTTTATAATGTAAAAAAAAAAAAAAAAAAAAAAAAAAAAAAAAAAAAAATTTTTTTTTTTTTTTTTTTTTTTTTTTTTGTGTGTGTGGTAGTATAATATATTTTATAATTAAGTTATAATAAAAATAAGATATGATAGAGTAAACTGTTGTATGATGTACATTTAAGATATTTAATGTTCTAAATATATTTCATATGAATAGATGTAAAAAAAAAAAAAAAAAAAAAAAAAATTTTTTTTTTTTTTTTTTTTTTTTTTTTTTTTTTTTTTTACTTGTATTTAGGTATTTTTCACTCTTTTAAATCAAGTTATGGTTTATACATCCCCTTTTCTCAAGAGAATCAACCACCGACAAGAAGCGCCTCTCGATGCTTACATCCTCTACAGTCTGGAGGGTGGCATTTATTGGATTAAAGCCAAAGATTTCCCCAATTTCACCCTCGAATGGATTGGTTTAATAAAAGCCCCACCGTATACTCTCGATTTAAGTTCAGTGGGTACCCATGCCGTCATTTTGGATTTTGATTATTATCCCAAATCCTCCGGCGCCGTACCGAACATTTTTCAACTCATCGAAACTGTCCTCAAAATGATTTTTTTACCCGCGCTCGGCAATTTTACTTATATTATTGCTCGGCGTCCCGGTCATCTCGGCATGCATATTCATTTACCCGAATTAAAAATTGGACATGACGATTACATTTTGTTGTGTGAAATGCTGCAATTTCGATTTCGACAAGCTTTCATGGGACATGAAATTTATAAATTGGACATTTTAATGAATGCCATGCTTCCCAATGCTTCGAAACCAGACAAGAATCCCTACGTTCCTTATCACCTCGTCTATGTCGATGAAACCAATACCTTTCATCTGAATGTCTTGAAATTTGGCGAAGAATATGTGACCCTCAAAAAAAAATTTGTCAAACGGAAACATAACGAAACTTCTCTCTTTCGCACTTTACTCAAATTATCGAGTTGCAAAATGTTGGTAGGTGAATTGAAACAGCTCATGATGCCCGTCATTTGTTCCCGCATGGATGCGCCTACGCACACCCTTTCGTACGCCACGTCCATTGGTAAACATCCCACCATGTCGGCCGATTGGCATGATATCGCGACCTTTACGTACAAACGCACCAAAGAACAGGGTTACATTAGCAAATGTAAAAAACTCCTGTTTGACAAAGACAATTTACTCAAAGTCTATTACCATTTAAAGTTGAGTGCTCGTAACATGATTGAGTTTGAAACCAATAACCATGCTCTGAAAATGTGGCATGGGCGGTTTGGACATGCCTCGACGCTCGACGATTCTCATATCCCGGACCTCTTTAAAGATGTGCATGACATGCTCCAATTTGAACACATGTCTCTGGCCGAAAATCCCAATCCCATTAAAACCGTCATGCAATTTAACGAAGGTTATTATTTTTTACCCGTGTTTTATACCCCGTGTAAACACTATCGTCTGGATTCGGCCACTTTGGCCAACCACTTGAAAGCGCTTCTCGATACCGAATACCACCCGCTGCTCGAAAAAATTCAGACCATTGACCCTAAAATTATTGATTTCACCATTTCTGAAATATCTTTGCACACGCTTCATTATTGTGCCGATAATCTCAATAAAGAACAACCGAAAACCAATCGAGAGAAATTGGAAAAAATTATTGAAAACAATCAACGCGTCATCCTGTCGGTTACCACACATGATCAAATTATTGAACTCGTTCGCAATATGCAAGAGCGCCATTCCCCCATTCTCGTGCTGAAATTGAAAAATGCTTTGAAGAAACCGACGCGGTTCATTTGGAATGCTTTAAACTATTCTTGGCAAGAGGTGAGCGGAGACCGAGAAATTACGGATCATATGCACAATTTATGGAATCATGTCAAGCAATATTATAACGAATATAAACAGTCAGGGGGGTGGGGAGGACCGGATGCCGAACTCATGAATCAATTTAATATCACCAAGGTCGTGTCCGCCATTCTGAGTGATACGGCCATGGAGCGCAAAGATATTCAAATGGATGCCCATAAATGGTTGTTGCGTTTGCAGGATGGTGTGTTGGATGTACTCACCGGTCACATTGGAGGAGTGGTGCCTGAATTTTTTCTCTCGGATCGTAAAATTGTGTTGGGGATTCCACGAACCGAAATGATGTTACTGTGTAATGAAGCGCCTCAACTCGAAATGGTGTACAGCCAATTAATCGATCGATCCTTTTTCTTGAAATATTTACAAGGGTTATTTTTGGATCATGCCGATAATTTGGTCGATGCGTTAAGAGGCCTGTTTCCCGACACCCTCGATGAATTGACCCACTCCATGCTCCACTTTTATGTCAACTTGTGCAAATGTGGTTCGTTTGAATACGAGTGGCTGTTGTACATGTTGGATGTGTTGGCGAGCGTGTTGGTGGCCACCAATTACGAGCGTAAGTTTTTTGTCTGCAAAGGTCTCACGCGAAATGGAAAAAGTAAATTGTTTGAATTGATGGGGAAAATGCTCGGGGGGTACTACCATGCCATTCAATCGGAAAATTTATCGCCCGGGCATTCCGCGAGCAATGCCACCCCCGAACTGGCTTCGACCCTCTTTTCGTGTCGCATGGTGACCACCGAAGAATTGGAAAAACGCATTGATGAAAACCGCGTGAAACAAATTACAGGTAATTCTTTTGTCGCGTTTCGAAACATGTATGAACAAAATTCAGGTGGGATTCCGACCGCCAAATTGTTTGCCACGACCAACAATTATCCAGAATGCAAAGCGTCGGAAGCTTTTAAAGACCGGGTCGTCGCCATTCCGTTTGATGCAGAATTTGTGGATGTGGCTCCCGAAAAAACCTCGTTGCAAGTCGAAAAAAACACGTACAAGAAAGATGTGTATGTGGTTGAACAATCGTTTAAAGGGTGTTTTTTTATGCTCTATTATCATTTAAAAAAACACATGAATCTCGAGGATGGATTGTTGCATTATCGCGAAGAACCACCCTGTATCGTAGATATTACTGTCGATTATTTAATCCATGCAGATATTTATGTACAATTTAAACTGTATATGGACGTACAATTGAAACCGGGATACCAAACCACCATGAACGAGGTCCGATCCGCCGTTCGACAATATTTAAAAACCACCAAAAACACGTCGTTTCACGAAGCTGATTTGCTCATTTGTTTTGAAAAAGAATTTGGAGACTTGCGTCAAACGGATATCTCGATCGCCAGTGATGCGTTTAGTTACACGAGTATCGCGGAAGAATCCTCCACGAAAAAAAAAATCAAATTGGATCAAGAATCTTCCATGGTCTTTTACGACGGGGTAGTGATTAAAAATTTGAAAAGACAAAATTTTGATGATTAAAAACAAAGACATGACTTGCCAGTTGAAACGGGAAGATTTTTATGATTTAAAATTGTTGCGAGAAGCTAAATTACCCATTGATGCGCTCATCCAAAAAGAGGCCTCCAAAAATGCCTATGACTTGAGCCAACTTCGAAACGAGAGTCGCATTTGGAAAAAAATGTATGATGTAACTCCCGAGTTGGTGGATGCTTTTGGAAACGAGGGTGTCAAGCACATAAAAGCCATTCGAGAAAAGAAGGGAACATATGATTATTTATATTTTGTGGCGGAGCATAGCGATCAATGGTACAATGCCCCTCATTTCGAGTACCAACAATTTCCCTTGTTGAAACGCCGAGAGTGTGTCTTGAGTCGTGTAAAAAAACTGGCTCACACCGTAGCGAAGGAAAATACCAATGAATTTGATGCCACCTGTTTATACCTACTCTATTTTTATGCGTTACTCGTAAATCCATCTCTGAATTGGATCACGCTAGATTATTTGGCAAACGGTAATCGCTATCATCAGTTTGGAACCCGATTAAAAGGAAAAATGAAAACGGTGATCAAAAAAGTGTGGGTGTAGAAAAAAAAAAAAAAAAAAAAAAAAAAAAAAAAAATTTTTTTTTTTTTTTTTTTTTTTTTTTTAACCATTTGAAAAATGGTTGTTGTTTTCGGGAGAATGGACCCGATGATGTTACCACTTTTGAATGATGTTACCACTTTTGAATTTAAATTAAATTCTTTATTTTTAGAAGAATTTTTATTTGAATTTAAATTAAATTCTTTACTTTTAGAAGAATTTTTATTTGAATAGTAAATTAAAATGGTTAAAATCATTGTAATAAAGGAGAAAACTAACAAATTTAAAAATGGGTAGACGGAAATTAACAGATACGGAAAAAGCCGAAGCCAAAGAAATGAATGAACGTGAATATCGCATTCAATGATATTAAACACAGTCAACGTGTATAAGTTGCTTATTAGTTTGGCGATTCGTATCATTTGGCGAAATTGGTCGACGGGATAACTGAGTAATACTGTATTTGGTTTGGCGCAAAAACGTCTTTCAATGCAGAAAATGATAAAATCAAAAGATTATTGAGCCGCTGAAAACCAATTACGTGTTGAAAGGCGATCACAAAAAAGGAAGCAATTTAATGCCGAACCGATTAATTGTAAAACATCATGTCGCCAGGGCGACCAATCCACTAGCCATGGCGTTTTACTATCGGTCGGTTCTAACCAGGAAAATTTGAGTGCCAATAGTGATTCTAACAAGCCGGAAAATGTTATAGCTATTACTCTTGATTTTCCACCACCTAAAAAGAAAACTAAAAAGCAATCGGCTTGGGAAAAACTGGGAAAAAACTTTTTTGATTCGATGTCTGATGGACCCATTCACAGATGCATG
>CAXHSM010000937.1:402500-472500 GCA_964019185.1 Maratus speculifer
TCGCAAGCGTGTGACTGCGATCCGGGCTACCGACACGTGGTTCTGGCCGGGGGACGTCTCACCTGTCAAAAAGTCCCCGTGTTGGAACAGATCCAGGTGTGCCAGCCCGATGAACTCCCCGTGAAACAGCTCCAGACCCATGGATTTCATGCCGACTATGAAAGACAGTTGGTTCGACCCGCATCCTGTGTCAAACGGCCCTGTTCTTTTGATGCCTTGTCCGGAAGACCGCTGAAACATGGAAAATGGGATCCCCAGTGGGGATGCGTGTGTGATCCCACGTTTGGATTGTTTGGGGTCGTGTTGGAAGGTCGCCATAAAAAGTACTTGAACACGGAAGGGTTCGATGCCTGTGCTAGCCTGTTGGTTCAAGATCCTCCCGGACCCCTGAATGTCCAACTCATCACCTATTTTTACCTGGGGTTCCGAGATCCCGTGTCCATGATCCGATGGGACACTGTGCGCGACCAAGACCTCATTCCCCTGGTGAGAGGACAAAAGGGGCCCGTGATGATTCGACAGTCCCGTTGGCGCCATGATTACGCGCAATATTATTTGAAACACCATCCCACGTTTCGCGCGCGGACCCGCAGTGTGACCGTCTTGAATGCTTTTGGCACGACGCGGGTGAATGAATGGGATTATCGAGAAAACTTTGCTCCCTTGCCCTGCCAGCAGGTCACCGATCTCTGGATGCCCCCTTTTACGCAACAAAAGGTGTATCGTCTCTTGTACGAAAATCCCGTCTGCTCGGTGCACGATACGGTCGCGCCTCCCCTCTTTCAAGACAGAATCATTGTGAATCCGCAACATTTTTTGTTGGATGACCCCAACTATGAGCATTTACCCCGTTTTAATGCTTTGGTGTTGGAGTACGAGGCCACTTCTCAACGCTGGACACTGGATTTAAAGTATCCGTATCAAGTCCGTCGCTACCAAGTGATACCCACCAATGTCCCCCAATATGTCTAAGGAATCAAGGATGAAACGCGGTCACGAAGAGGAGAAGGGAGAAGAGGAGGGTCGAAGGGAAGAGGAGACCATTTTACAAGACTTGCACAACCAACTCTTGAAAGGGGATTTAAACAGTCAGATTGAAAAACGTTTGTTTGAAACTCAAAAAGAATACTTTACCGTGTATATGGAAAAATTGATGCATAAAATACCCATGGGAGAGGATTTGGTGAAAATTATTCAAAATCAAGGGAGTCATCATGGGTTTGAATACATGTTTACGGCAGCCAAAAGCGTGATTCAATCCCAGATGCGACTCAAACAAATTAAAGCGTTTCATGCCGTCTTTGATATGGTGTACGGTCTTATGTGGCGTTATGTGCATGAAAAGGTAGTGTCTCCGACCCTTCAAAAAGTAATGTCCGCTCAACAATTGAATGGGGCGTATGAAAAGTATCAAAGATGTTCCAACACGGAAGAAGAGGGTCCAGTGATGGAAATGCAATGTCTATTGTATTGTATTCAAGAAATGTTGGAAAGTCAGGAACCGGTTAAAATTCCCAACCCATTGTACAGTCGATTCACGCAACAAATGAAAGCCATGAGTGAATATGTCATCGCCATCCTGGTGGGTTTGTCAAAACCCTCCACAGGAGAACATAGCAGCAGCAGCAAAGAGCCCAGCATGAAGCTAACAACGGAATGGCCGCCCATCCGAGAACCAGCAGAGTCGGATGAGGATGTGACAGAAAAAGATTCGGATGAGACTAGCGATTAAAAAAAAAAAAAAAAAAAAAAAAAAAAAAAAAAAACTTTTAGGCGTTTAGGTAAGTTTTTTAAATGTATGGTTTATAACAAATATATTTTTATAACTTCTAGTTTATGTAATTGGTATTATTTCTTTCACAAATCCTTTTACATGTTGTGACTTTTTTGTGAAAAAAAAAAAAAAAAAAAAAAAAATTTTTTTTTTTTTTTTTTTTTTTTTTTTTTTTTTTTTTTTTTTTTTTTACAAAAAATATTTATAGCAGATGTAAAGATAAAATATTTTAGATTGATTTATTTTACTTTAGAATTACACAATATATTTATAATAAAAGATTAAATATTAATAATCTAGAACATATTTTAAAATATAATACATTATTTCTAAAACTCCTTATTTGAAGATGTTAAAAAGTTGTTTATGTCAATACTTATAAAAATCAGAAAAGTACGAACCTCATAATATTTATTTTTTATACATAAAGTACCTTAAAATTTAATGAAAAATCCAATTAAAGGGAAAGTCACAACATGTAAATGGATTTGTGAAAAAGAAATAATACCAAATACATAAACTAGAAGTTATAAAAATATATTTGTTATAAACCATACATTTAAAAAACTTACCTAAACGCCTAAAAGTTTTTGACTGCATACATGCAAATATTTTTCTTAAAATACTCTCCATCATTTTACTTTATTTTTATTTTTTAATAATATTTATAAAACGATAATTTGAAAATATTTTAAAATGTAAATATTTCATGTCTTGTCATCTTTAATAATAAAACATATTCATGTAAAAAAAAAAAAAAAAAAAAAAAAAAAAAAAAAAAAAAAATTTTTTTTTTTTTTTTTTTTTTTTTTTTTTTTAAGATTTATATAGATATTTAAATATATTTTATTCTAACATATTTTATAACAGATGTAAAGATAAAATATTTCAAAAAAAAAAAAAAAAAAAAAAATTGAATATGAATATTTCATATGAATATTTTATAATAAAATTGTGAAGTAAAGTATTTTAGTTTAACAGATATAAAGATAAAAAATATATATTATAAAATGTATTTAAACATCTTGAAAAAAAAAAAAAAAAAAAAAAAATTTTTTTTTTTTTTTTTTTTTTTTTTTTTTTTTTTGTATTAAATCATCGTAATCCTTTACACTCTGACACACATGTATTTTAAACGGTTTAGTCAAAAAGATTTAGATTTGGCCATTGCTAATGAAACCATTACCACAGAACATGTTGCGCGGATTTTAAACTTTTATAAAAATGATGTGTTTGTTCTCAAAGGACGTTCTTCGGTCCAAGCCCTGCAATCTGTCATTCCCGATGTGATTCCAATGGATTATCATGAGGAACAAGACTTGTATTACTTCAAAGTACAAACTTGGCCTCACATCAAGACCATGTGTTTGAAATTTGCCCGAAAAAGTCCTTATCAATGGATTTATGTGACGCAGGATGACGATCAACTCTTATTTCGGTACAATTTAGATACATTTCTTCTCGAACTTCCGACCCCTTAATATTTCGTCCAACCCCCGTTGGCCTCCCTCACCTGTCGTATACGCCGTGGCATGGATTCAATCAATTTGTCAAAGTAGGCCGTCTCCAGTCGCAAAAATGTGCTGTACACATTTTCATACAATTGATCCCTATTCGTAGCATCGTTTCGCGTCCGTCGCACCAGTTCTGCCCACACATTTTCGACGGGATTCATGTCCGGACCTTTGGGGGGCCAGTCGTCCATGACGTCTATATTGTGAGCCTCGAGCCAGCGTTGGGTCAGCAGGCTGAAATGCACCGAGGATCGATCGTGCATGTACAACAAATCATGTTCATGTAAATGGTTTTCCAGGCTTGGGAGAATGACAGAAGTGTAATAGTGCGAATCTAACGTTTTTTGATGCACCCGCAGCATGGTTTGAAAATTTTTCCCAAAGGCCATCCACACGCACACGGTAAACTTGCCTTCCGGATTGGAGGAAGGGACCAGAAACTCTTGGTCGTATCGATGGCTGTGTTCGGGCCGATAGACCCGCAAAGGGCCTTTGCTAGATGCTCTAAAAATTTTTTCGTCGGAAAACACCACTTTTTCCCAATCCGACACACTCCAGGTAAAATACCGGCGAGCAAATTCTAACCGTTTCTGGATGTGAATCTCTTTCAAAAAAGGTTTTCGTGCCGGAATGCGACATTTTAACCCCCCTTCTTTTAACCGTTTTCGGACCGTGTCCACGCTAATGTGCGGTGCGAAATCATTGCGAATATCCATGGCGGTCTGGAAAGGGTTCTGAGTGGACTGAAGGACCAAAGCCTGGTCGAGGGTCGGACTCGTGACACGCGGTCGACCCCGGCGGGGAGGTGGATGGGGAGGAGCCTCTTCTTTGGCGAGCCAATAATGAACGGTGGAGGGGGCGAGTTCCAGGAGCCGGGCAATCTGTCTCTCGGTCAGGCGTTCCACCTCCCGTAATCGAATCATTTCCTCGCGGTACTCCATATGCTTGATCCTCTCAAAATAAAGGAAGAATGGACACTCCCATTTGGGCTCACTGTACCAAATGTCGCACCAAAACCACGACACGGGACGTTCAACAGACCGTCCTGTCGAATGGGTCCCATCATTTGACAGGGGCGTGCACGGTGTGTGGTACGAAAAAAAGTACATTTATCAAACAAAAATAAGCAAGACGCATGTCCTTTTTAAATTTAATTCGAAACGACGTGTGCCACGCAGACCATCTCGTGGTAGGTCCAGGACCCTCCTTGCAGTGTACCGTGTGCCAAAAACAGGTCATCCTGGTCCGCGAGATCATTAACCGGCCCGATAGCGATTATTTTCGTTCCAGTCAACTCGCCCAAGCGTATGCGGCTTGGACAGGGGATGAAGAGGTCCCCATGAGCTTTCCCCTCTCGCACATTGAAGGCATTTATGATGGGGTGGTCGTGGGTCAACCTCTGTCACGCGTGCGAAAAAGTATCCAGTTATTACGAGCTCTCAATGCCCCGTTTACCACGGACCCCACTGTAACCGCTCCCCCCGACACGATGCAGACTTTTTTAACCGAGTTTTTAGACATTCTTTATCAACAGCGGGAAGCGAAATCGAGTGACGAAGAAGATGCTTTACACGGTTTAATGAAAAGCATGTATGACATCTTGACGTCCAAGGAGGCCCCCCATCCTTTCCAGACGTACTTTTCCGTGTTGGTGCCGTTTGTGCAAACAGCGGCCGTCCAGTGGCAACCCATGCCCGCTGAACCGGAACATCCGAATCTCGCGCGCGAACTCCACACTCAATTGATTCGATCGCACCTGATTCGAAAAATGTTTAGTCGCTACGCGATTCCTTTTGACGTGCTGCATGTCATGGTGGGATGTTATGCCTGTTCGTGTCATATGGAGGTGGTGGGTAATTGGGCCTTGGATTTCTTGGCGCGCATTTGTCGAGGCGAATTTTTCTGGAAGCAATATCCCCATTCCCCCTTTATCCAAAAAATGCAACGGTTGATTCGAAAGAATATGCGTCACGGCGAGGACTTTTGTAGATGGGTCATCCGACCCCTGAAATTTGGCGAATCCAAAGAGTGTTATTCCACCCTGTGGTTGCCTTTGCACCGTTTCCAAGCGCTTTTGCGGAAACACTTTTTCTTACCCAAAATGTCTCCCGATGTCTTGGAGGTGGCTTTTCAGCATGCTTTCCCGGCGGTCCTCTTTAATGATTACGCCGATCAGTTGGGGTTCATGATGGGATATAATCATCTCATCCTGACGGTCAATAAACGAAACGGCCAGCTGCCCAAGGGCGCGTTTAAAAAGGCCCGAGAGATTCATGACGTGGTCCACCGATTTGTTCAAAAAATGCAACGTTTTGAGGAAGGGGGAAAGAAACCCATCTGGAACCTGGACATGCTCAAACTCTTTTTTGCGAGCGATGAACAGTTTCACCAGGAAATTATGAACGTGGTGCGCTGCCTGGTGAAGGAGGAAGAGGAGGAATAAATAAGATGGACAACCTCAATTCAAACCTTCTTCAGGATCAAATTCAAGAATTGTTGCACGCGAGTATTCGAGTCTACAACTTGAAAGAAGATGATGCGGTGAGCTTGAAAACCTTAAAATTGATGCTGGTGGGAACCGTGTTGGAAGTGCTCGGTTTAGAATGGACCTACATCATCAACCTCTTTAAGACGCATACTCCCATTCATCCGGAAATTGGAAAAGAACTCAAACAGTTGGGAGATGAAGAGGTGACGGGGACGGTGGCGCAAATTTTTGTCCGAAATGAAAAGCTGGTACGCCTGTTAAAAGTATTGGGACAACATGGCAAAAATATGGAGAAGCTGTTAGCCGTCGACGGATTGGGAGGCAATGTCACCCATGGACCCAATTTTGAGCAAAAACATTATGTGGGTAATCTTCGATACGGCGACAAAAACGATCCCAAAATGTCCTTTGATCTAGAGCCCGAGTACAAACGTCGCCACGTTCAAACGGTTCGAGACATGTATGACATGTTGGGAAAGGTAAAGGCACCTGAAAAGCATATTTATGAAATTTTGAGGCGATGCTTTGAAGAAATAGCCCAAGTGACACTACAACCCCCGGAATGGGAGGAACATGAAAAACAGGATGCCAAATTGTGGGCAAAGTGTGGGGCCTTTTACATGAAGGCTATGGGAAGAGAACATGTGGAAAATGTGGTCAAGAGTTTGAAACGGTTCCGAGGCGAAAAACGAACACGCGAAGAGGAGGAATTGCCTGGACCCAACGAAAAGATGACCAAACTAAATGACAACCTGTAAAAAAAAAAAAAAAAAAAAAAAAAATTTTTTTTTTTTTTTTTTTTTTTATATATAGATATTTAAATATATTTTATAATATAAATATTTTATCTTTATATCTGTTAAATTAAAAATAATTTTCTTTATAACTTTATGATAAAATATTTATATTATAAAATATATTTAAATATCTATATAAAAAAAAAAAAAAAAAAAAAAAAATTTTTTTTTTTTTTTTTTAATAATTATATAGATATTTAAATATATTTTATAATATAAATATTTTATCTTTATATCTGTTAAACTAATATAATTTTCTTTATAACTTTATGATAAAATATTGATATAAAATATACTACTATTAAAAAAAAAAAAAAAAAAAAAAAATTAATAGTATTATATTTTATATTTTTATATATTATATATTATATATATTATATTAAATATATATATTAAATATATATATTAAATATATATTATATATATTTATTATAGTAGTAAAATATATTATAAAATATTTATATAAAAAAAAATATTTATAAAAAAAAAAAAAAAAAAAAATTTTTTTTTTTTTTTTTTTTATAAATATTTTGCTTGTTGGCAATTTAAAACTCCTAAATATTAAAAAAAAAAAAAAAAAAAAAAAATTTTTTTTTTTTTTTTTTTTTTTTTTTAATATTTAGGAGTTTTAAATTGCCAACAAGGCGGTTGTTTTTCTCTGGTTTTGAAAACAATTCCTTTTTTTAACATGTCGTATAAACATTTATTTGCAGTTCTTTTATTGCAACCAGTATAGTGGTAAATATCATTAATGCTGTGAGATTTATCATGATGGGCGAGTAAAAAACGGTAAATTTTATCATAAACCTCCACATCACTCATGATGATATATATTATGAAAAAATGTTTAAATAACTCTATTTTAATGATTTGTAAAGAAAAATATTATTAAACACATATTCACTTATATTATTATATTACAAAAAAAAAAAAAAAAAAAAAAAAAAAAAAAATTTTTTTTTTTTTTTTTTTTTTTTTTTTTTTTTTTTTTGTACATTTTATATAATGATTCTTGTAGGTCCCCTTTATGATGTCTTTTTTTTACCTCGATGTTCGGATCCGAAATCCTGCATTAATTTGGAATCGTCGCTTTTTAGCCTATTATATCGTCACGTATATGCGCGTTCATATTCGGACACACATTGCTATTAAACTGTTTCCTTCTCCCTGGCATTTTCAAAATTCCTTCATTTGTACTTGCGTTCCGCTCTACAATTTTAATCATGGGGCTCGTTTCGCTCTTTGTGCCCGACAGCGTACCCAAAGACTTTCTAAATACCGCCAGCTCTCTCGTTCAACTCGTGCCCGCGCTCACCGAACCGTACGCCCTCTTTGATCGCACCTCTTCCTGTGCCTGTGTCACCCGCGATGGTTTAGCTCTTCAAGGATCCTCTCTGATTGTTCCCCACCACCAACATGCTGTGGTCGGTTATCCCTTGTACGCTTTGCCACCCGACTGCCAGCTCGACGAAACGGTTGTGATTGTCACGTGGCTGCTTCGCCATCGCTTCAAGACCTTTGAAACGACCCTCGTGGAAGGGGGTCCGTATGCGAAAACCTATGCCAAAAAACAAACGTTGAGACGAGCCTTGGGAAATCAGTCGCTCTTCCAAAAAACCCCTTACACCGCGTGTTGTGAGCGCTTCACGCTTCAGAAGGAACCCGTGTTTATGTTGAAATCGAAAGTGCTTTCGCGTCACGGTCAAGGTCCGACGCTTGAATGTGCGTGTAAGAAGGAAAAGAAAGATTTATGAATACCTATGATTTGGATCACCTGCACGCTCTGCGTTATGCGTCGGAAATGACCAAAGTCTTTTTAATGGACCAATATCAAATTCAATTTCCCCACCTCTTTCAAGACGCTTTTCTGGAAACACGTCCCGCCACGCCCCAAGATTATTTCATTCCTCCCACCTTGGCCTCGAAAGCCATTGTGGTGGTCCGCACCCATTTCGGGGAAACGGCCTGTCAAAGACTCAGTTGTTTTCCCTTTAAAAAAGATTGGGAAATGTGTACAGAGCAAGATACCCCACAGTGGGTGCCCATGGGACAACAGTTTGAGCTCGCGTGCCAACCCGTCTGTCAAGAGCATTCCTTGAATACGGAATGGGTTCGAGGACGGTGTATTTTAGCGAATCCCATGAAAAAAATGCTAGCCGCGATGCCTGAAAAAGTGTTTGAACGGGGGTCGCGACACCTGTACCATGGTGGTTTGGATGTGGTGGAAGGGACCTTGAAACTCAATGCCCGCTACTGCGAAGCCTATGGTTTACAGTTTGCCGACGGCGACTGCTATGTGCCAGGGGGACAAGCGTTCCTGGAATGGTTGGTGGGAAAGACCCCGATTCGAGCGTCCAAAACAGCCAGCGTGTTACGGTTTGCACCCTACCTGCCCCCGCTCCCCTCCTATTTGAATTACGCCCATCCCCCCAAACGAAAAAAGCGGGAGATTGAGATGGGATACACGGATCCGGCCCACCGAAAAATCTATCAAGAAATTGCTACAGAGTTGGTACAGGAATTGGGTGAAGAAGTTTCGGAATGGGCGATTGAAATGTTTTTGCGAAAAAAAGCCCCTCAACTCTTAAAAATCTCTCTCAATACCCTATCGGCCAAACTCGTCCTCAAACAGGCGATCGCTCGGGGCATTCTACGCGTGGGTACCTCGACTTTTAAAAAAGTGGCAAAAGGGTTTGGGCGGGCTACCTACGTGTACACTTTCTATGATATGGCCATGAGTCTCTTGGATACGATGGACCTGTACGATTACGATAAAGTGTTGGATAAGGAAACGTTAAAAAAGATGGATCGGGATTTAGATGACCTGTATTTTAGAGATGGACCCGTGCGACCCGAAATAACACCCGAATACGTATGGGAGAATGAAATTTTGACGGAAGATGAGGATGAATCCAAAAAATTTAAATTTATGGTAGAGAAGGTGGAAGAATATTTAACGGCTCTCTATACGGTAGCCCCTAGCCAAAAAGAATTGAAAAAATCTAACTTGAAATTATTTGAGTGGAAAGAAGAGGAGGCATGGAGGCGAAAAATATACTTAAGTCTGTTGGTGATGGTGGTGTGTTGTATAGCTTTATTTATTGAATATATTGATGTATGGGCGACTGGTTTATTTTTTATTAAATTGTATTTCGGTTTGTAATTTCAAATTTTATTCAACAGATGTTAAGATAAAATATTTAAATTATAAAATATTAGAATATCTTAAAAAAAAAAAAAAAAAAAAAAAAAATTTTTTTTTTTTTTTTTTTTTTAATACTTTACTTCATAACTTTATTAAAAAAAAAAAAAAAAAAAAAAAAAAAAAAAAAATTTTTTTTTTTTTTTTTTTTTTAATAAAGTTATGAAGTAAAGTATTTTAGTGTTTAAGAAATATAAAGATAAAATATTTATTATAAAATATATTTAAATATCTAAAAAAAAAAAAAAAAAAAAAAAAAAAAAAAAAAAAAAAATTTTTTTTTTTTTTTTTTTTTTTTTAAATAGATCTATATATGTGTGTAAAATAAACACATCTCTATCATGGATATTCCCTTTCCGCAATGGTCATCGGCTAAACAGTTTAATCAACACGCTGCCAGCTCTACGCATCATTACGTTGTTCTCTTAACCCACACTCAGTCATTCAATATCGAAAAAGATTTAAAATATTTTTTTCGCATTACCAAAAAACCTTTACTTTGGTTTTCGAAAAAATTTAAAGAACATGGCATTCAAGTCGAGTACGCAACCCTCTTTACTCAAAAAGACATCCAAACCTTTGGACCCTTATCTACAAACGTCTCCAATGCCATCGTCCGTTGCTACTTGCAGTCGAAATACAGCGAGTCTGTCGTGTGCGTCTGCTCAGCCAGTTTTGCCAAAAAAATCCCCTTCCAATCCATCAGTCCAGAAACACTCATCTATCGAATCGTTGAATAATGACTTGAAAGATTTAATTAAAAAGAAACTCATGCATCAAGTTTTGATGGGTCAACCCTCGGATACGCTTGATTTTCATCGTCACAAATTGATTGAAGAATTGATTGAGTGGATTCAACCTTCTCAGAATGTAGTGAACACCTACGATGCTACCTATCGCGATGAGTTGATGACGTTGCTTTCCAGTGCTTCCAAGCAACAGGTAAAAGATGTTCCCCTAGACGAATCAGAATGGTTGAAACTGATGAATCAATGGATACGAAACACAAGTAATGAGGAGATTATCATTAACCGTGAAGTTTATAAAATTTTAGCGGTGGATGGATTTCATGGATTCAGACCTAAAGATCTGAAACACTATTTAACGTGTATTTTACTCCCGCTTCGAACGGAATTTAAAATGCATGCCAAAGGCGTACGAGCCATGTATGAATATTTTGAACAAAATTTAAGCATTGAGAGTTTATCAGGAACCGACACTGCCTGCGCTATATTCTTAGCCCTTTTGAAATTGTATGAAAAATTGTTAAAGGAAAAATTAACGGATGATTTGGTACGTCATCAGCTACAACAAGTTCAATCTTGGGCGGAGGGCTTTCTCCATAAACATTCAGAATATTATCGCGGATGAAATGTTATTAAGAACATTGGGTAATGTATATTGTGAACAATTTACAGATTTAAAGAAGATGAAATACGTAGGAAATGAATTGTTGAAAAACTTGAGTGTATTGTGTGATGACAAACTAAAACGGTGAAAAAAAAAAAAAAAAAAAAAAAAAAATTTTTTTTTTTTTTTTTTTTCACCGTTTTTGTTTGTCATCACACAATACACTCAAGTATTGTATGATGTACATTTAATAAATTTAATTCTCTAAATATATTTCATAACTATAAATGAAAAAAAAAAAAAAAAAAAAATATTTTTTTTTTTTTTTTTTTTTTTTTTTTTTTTTCAAAATTCAGCATCTAGAGTAAAACGGTAATCGTCCTTCTTTGACATTACACCTGCCTTTTGGTATTCACCAACTTTTTTCTCAAAAAAATTAGTTTTACCTTCTAAACTAATATGCTCCATAAAATCAAAAGGATTTTCAACGCAAAACAGTTTTTCGCAATTCAATTCCACCAAAAGTCGATCTGCAACAAATTCAATATACTGTTTCATCAACTTATTATTCATTCCAATCAAAGCAACTGGTAAAGCTTCTGTGAGAAACTCTTGCTCAATCATGACTGCATTCGATATTATCTGTACAATTTTCTCTTTTGAGGGTTTATGCGTCAAATAACTAAACATGAGGCAAGCAAAATCACAATGTAACCCCTCGTCTCTACTAATAAGTTCATTACTAAAAGTTAAACCCGGCATTAATCCTCTCTTCTTCAACCAGAAAATGGCTGCAAAAGAGCCAGAGAAAAAAATGCCTTCCACTGCGGCAAATGCTATAATTCTTTCACCAAAAGTGGCACTTGGCGAATGGATCCAAGAAAGTGCCCAGTCAGCCTTCTTTCTTACACAGGGAAGCGTTTCAATAGCATTAAACAGTTTCTCTTTTTCCACATTGTCCCTAATGTAAGTATCTATAAGAAGACTGTACATTTCAGAATGTATATTTTCAATCATCATTTGAAAGCCATAGAAACATCGCGCTTCTGTAAGTTGAACTTCTTGTAAAAACCTTTGAATCAAATTTTCATTCACAATGCCATCACTTGCTGCAAAAAATGCTAAAACATGAGAAATAAAATGCTTTTCATTGGGTGTTAATTTTTCCCAATCTGAAAAATCATGCGATAAATCAACCTCTTCAGCAGTCCAAAAAGAAGCTTCTGCTTTTTTGTACATTTCCCAAATATCGGAATATTGAATAGGAAAGAGGACAAACCTCCTAGGATTTTCACGTAATAAAAATTCATCGTTGATTGGTGAAGTGTTTGAATTTTGTTTTTCATTAGACATTTTATTTCTTTACTTGATATAAATGAGATTAAAAATATATCATTAAAAAAAAAAAAAAAAAAAAAAAAAAAAAATTTTTTTTTTTTTTTTTTTTTTTTTTTTTTTTTTTTTTTTTTTTTTTTAGACATGTATATAAATGTGCAAAGCTTTAAGAATAATCTTCATAAAGATTTGTATCATATTTTCTCAAACATGTCTGTTTATGGTGAAACTGTTTGTTATGATGGAATGATATATTCATTGGAAATTGCATTCGCTACATCTCCGAATAAAATTTACATCTTTCAAATCGCACCGCCACCGGAATATTATGCTCAGACAATGAAAGGTATAGCAAACACCAAATCTCGATTCAAAAATAAAGATCGTTTTTATCGCAGGCATTCATCTGTCGTGCCAGTTGTTCAGTATGAACTTCATCCAGACATCTGGTTAACTGAATTATATCATTATATTTTCTGGAGGGTTCGAATTTCTAATCTACCAGACTTAAGGAAGGACATTGTGTTGCCTGTTCACAAAACTTATCGATCCGTTTCTAAGCCGACCATGGATTTATGCAGCATTTGCTTGTATGACATGAATGCCGGAGATTTTTTCTCACTTTCGGAATGCAAACATTCTTTTCATAACGATTGTTTGATCTCATTACTAATGAATTCCGAAAATAAAATATTAAAATGTCCATTATGTCGGGCATATTTGGATAAAGATAAATTACATTCTGCGGTATTAAAAAATACAAATGAAGATTTAGATAAAGATAAATTACTTCCTGCGGTTACAAATGAATTTTTGTTTGTATCAAGAGATTATTTTCGAATATTATTGCCTGTTAAAGGAAGATCGCGATGGAAGAAATATCAATACTATAACTTATTGTAATTTATATACATATAATAATGTTAAAATTGAGATAAGATATGTTAGAGCAAAGCATTGTATGAGATGCACATTTAAAAAATGTAATTCTTTAAATATATTTCTTAATTAAAGATAAAAAAAAAAAAAAAAAAAAAAATATATATATATATATATATATATATATATAAATATTTTTTTTTTTTTTTTTTTTTTTTTTTTTTTTTTTTTACATCATTTTTTTCGTTTCATTTTTTTATGGACAGTGACAGGCGATGGTTCTATAGGGGGTCCATGCCATCCGTTTTTCAAGACATTGTCCAATTGAGCCGAGGTATTTCCCTTAAATCGATCTTTTCGTTGTCGCATTACACGACCGTCTTGCGTTGAAATTTCATACACACTACCGTCTTCTAAACCTTCCTGTGAGCATTTAATTCTTCCATTAGGTAAATAAAAATAATTTCGATAATAAACTACATCTATCGAGTGGCTCGTTTTGTATTTCAAAATAACATCTTCCAAAACATTATGGATAATTAAGCCGTCTGTCTTAAAGGGTGGATTTGTGTTTAAACACTCTGGATCGGATACGTAGTGTTGAATAAAATACCCTTTTAACAAAGACAAATGGGATAGAAAGTGTGTCAGGATTTCTCTTCTACACCATTTGGCCGTATCGTGCCCTCGAACATGATAGACGTCCAGTAAATAAACGTCTCCATTTTCCAATCGCTCTGCCGCAAACACTAACCCATCACCCAGAGTTTCATTGGGCCGAACAACGCATTCATATCCTTCCCATTTTTCTTTAATTTTATTCGTATAACTGTACACCAGTCCAAAGACCCCATCCAGTTTATGAGCATATAGGTAGGGATCTCCTTTTGGAATTGCCTCGATGCAGGTAACGGGCTTTCTTGTTAAATTCTCGTTTAATGTGTAGGAAGGTAGCGGATACTGTTGGAAGAGATTGTATATGTCTCGATAGCGAGTCAAGGTAGAGAGTAATTGAGCAGGATTGGATAAAGTAATGGGTTTTGAAAACGTACCATATTCCCATTCAAAAACTAGTTTAAAAGTATGTATTGAGGTTTGAAATGTATACAGTTGGGTATGGCCATCTATCGTAATCCCATGTCGCGTTTCCACCTTAAAGGGATGTTGGTAATTTCCAATATTATGAAGAAAATCTAGGTAGGTGGCATGAGACCAAGCGTGATAAGGGGTTTCAATAGAATGAATCCACCGAAACCATAATAAATCATGGTACACTGCATAGGTAGACTCCATCCGTTTCGTTTCAAAATGTCCATTCCGGTATCGAAAATGCGGTTTTAAATAATAAATTATTTGTTTTTTTATCGGGAATTTCAGGGTTTGAAGGAGAGGAAGGAAAGAAGAAGAATTTTCAACGACCAATCTAAATTCATATTCATGCATGATAAAACTGCCTCAACTGATGATCCAATTTAACAATCCATGAAAAACGAAATCGAAGTATCAGAAAGAGAAAAACTAAAAATCCAAAAAGTAAAGCACTTAGTTTGTAAATATTTTTACCGACGAGGATAAAAAAGAAGGGTACAATCAATATAGGTACAGTGACGCATAAAAGTGTAGTATACCCAATGCTTTTTTCAAAAGTTGCAAACGATCCGAATTTTCGATCGTCCGATTGAAGAATGGCTTCCGCAAGATTCATAAAGCTTTATTTAAAAAACATGACAGAGTTCCCATGCGTAAAAAAAAAAAAAAAAAAAAAAAAAAAAAAAAAAAAAAAATTTTTTTTTTTTTTTTTTTTTTTTTTTCATGTTAATGCATTGGAACCCAGTCATTGTAAACCCTTTACTTACAATTTGGATACCGGAAGAATGAATATTCATCTGGAACGATCCTGCACACATTCCCGAAAATTGAAATTGGCTAAAAACATGTGGGGTGGATACTTGCGGGCGTAAAGGCTCTGAAATGGGTTGAGCCTGGGGTACCCTAGGGGCATAATGATGAGCAACATACCATTCTCTGTAGGCTTGGATGGCTTTCTTTTGGTGAACGAAAGATTTGACATCGGGATCCTGGAATGTGGATAAGGGTTTTTGCGCAAAGTTTTGTGTAAAAGGAGGTAGATTCGAATTGGATTTTTCCACTGATTTGTATAGGCGGTCACCAGATGCACACCTTGAATCATGATGAATAGCAAGGGATACATTTTTCATTTGTAGCGTTTTGGGAACCTCTAGCTTCGCATTCTCGAAAATGGCTGCTCGCTTTGGAATACTGCAGGATGTAGAAGTATTCCAGTAGGACGTTGCCAACTGTTTATATCTACAGAAAAAATGTCTATGTTGATGCCTTGAAATGGACCGCAAATCTCGTTTCAACAAGGGCTTCATGGTGACAGGGCGGAATGAAAGACCACACTATCGAGTATAAAAAATTTTTATATATACACACTCACAAAAAAAAAAAAAAAAAAAAAAAAAAAAAAATTTTTTTTTTTTTTTTTTTTTTTTTTTTAATAATTATATTAGTATTTTATTTTAAATCTATTGATATAAAATATATTTATAGAATTAAATTCTTTAAATATACATCATACAATATTTTACTCTAATATATTTTATCTCTATTATAACATGATTATAAAATATGTTATATAACTATTGAAAAAAAAAAAAAAAAAAAAAAAAAAAATTTTTTTTTTTTTTTTTTTTTTTTTTTAATAATGATATTAGTATTTTATTTTAAATCTATTGATATAAAATATATTTATAGAATTAAAAATATTTTACTCTAATATATTTTATCTCTATTATAACTTGATTATAAAATATGTTATATAACTATTGAAAAAAAAAAAAAAAATTTTTTTTTTTTTTTTTTTTTTAATTATGTAGATATTTAAACATATTTTATCTTTGCATCTGTTAAACAAAAATTTTTACTACAAAAACTTTTACTCCAAAAATTTTATTGTAAAATATTTATACAATAAAACATCCACTAATTTTTTCTATAATATACAGGTATTTTCTGATTTTTCAATCTGTCCAAAAATTTTGAAGTGTCCACAAAATTGTATTTTTGTTTCAGATATTTCCATGGATCTTTCATCGCTGTTTGACAATGACATGTATCAGGTCCAGATTGCCATTGAATACTTCTTTCGCAATCTGTTAAATGCCATTCTTTACTCTCTACATTAAACACTGCATCAATTTGATTTTCTTTCTTCAATTCTCTCACTTTTATTTGAAACTGGAGAGCATGGGCTTTTTGCTTGTACAGTTCATACCACATCATTATATTTTTAGAATCCAAAACTCGATAGTGATAAAAATCTTTTATACTCTCTTCTTCTTCATTTGCAAAGTAAGGTTTATAGTCCTTGTGATTATCTTCAATATGATTCGTTTTGTGCAAATCCGACACAGAATAATACTTTTCTGGCTTATTGATATGGGCTTCAAAAAATGTTTCAGGAGAATCCAATACAAAAGAACAATGACAAGTATCCGGGCCACATTGAGCATTCTTTACAGACCACATGCAATTGTTGAGATGAAAACGGTTATTGTCAGTCAATAAAAACCGAAATCGACTGTTGTAACGAAAAGCTGTTACTTGAAAATTTAAGATACCTGTACGATAATCATGAGTCTGCAATTGTTTCTTTAACAAAGTCAATTCATCACTTTCACTGGACATGATGATACCAGTTAAAGGTTGTCACGAAATGAAATGATGTGTTCTCGAAAAGGATTTACTTTTAGAGCCTTCTTTGAAAAACGTCCCTGTATATCGACTGCGGCGGTGGTAAAATGTTCACAGGTTATCCAGCAGGCAGGCACAAACTTCGGGAAAGAAGACAGCCGAGTGAACGAGCCAGCGAATGCACGGCCTTATATACTTCATTCTACCCTTCGCGACTTTAAAAAAAAAAAAAAAAAAAAAAAAATTTTTTTTTTTTTTTTTTTTTTTTTTTTTTTTTTTATCACCTAAAACAAAGATGTCGCATTTTTTTGAAGAGGCCCTCGCTTTTAAACGTTCAACCATCTTGCATGGACATTTTGGTAGATATCCTTTTGTAGTCAAATTTTATTTAGAGTCGATTAGGGAATTGGAACCGGTATCAGAATATGAATTAATTTTTTGGTGTCATAATCGAGGTTTTTTATACGTTCTCTTAGAACCTCCTTTTAATGCCTCTATACCTTCCGATAAATGGTGTATTGTTGTAACGAGTCATCTCCGTCTTCGGTGGAATCCATTGACCACTCGAGTTGTTGAGGTCCCCTTTTCCTTGGACCGAATCATTCCCTTACCCAAAACAATATTGGATCCTAATTTCAAAGTCGTTATACCCCCTACGAGTCATATCGGTACTTTTCTAACTCCCCAGGCTACTGAAATTGATTTATCCACTGTCGATAGCTCGCATGAAGCTTATTTACGGCTTTTAACCCTATTGGATGTTTTGCAACCTGCATTCATCTGGACTTTACGGATTTCGGATAAATTGCGTAAAAGTCTTTTGAAAGATATTCCCGATACAGGTCCTTATGATGCTCAAATAAGGAAGATGTTAAGGTGAAGAGGGAGTAAATACTTTTTTACGCTTGTTAGGCTGTTGTTGTTGATTCAGTTTGGCTCTTCGTTCTGTCGCTATCAAAGTCATCTCTTCTTCACCAACCTCCTCGGCATATATACCAACACATCTTTCAAAATCCGGATCCATTTCTTCAGGGAGGGATTTATTTTCATTTGCAAGAAAAGCTGTTTCAACTACTTCTTTAATTTTTTCGGGAGCGGAATAATACGTGTATAATAACCGAACAGCGTCGTTATGTTTGGCAAAATGAGGTGAAAAGGCTTCTTGAACATAGAGTTTGGGATGGGTACCAAGTATACCATCTACAGCGAACCACTTGCAAGCCTCCGTAGAGTTGTACTTATACCAAGTAGTAGCAAATTTCTGCAATTCGAACGGGTGTGGACAATCCTTTGATAAAACCCGCTCAACGTTAGCTTTTTCATCGTGAGAGAGACTGGACCGAAGTTTATTGTAAGCGGTTAAAATTTCACAATGCCATTTTTCAAAGAGACATGTTTTCTCATTTTCCATTGGCTTAATACCCGTGACTATAAATATTTTCCTATACAGTCGCTGAGTGAGGGTTTCCTGAGTAATATATTGATTTCTATTAATGTTTAAATCAACTTCATCGTGAATAGCTGCCTTGATAAGATTGACAATTTTTATAAAATTTTCTTCAGTGGAATCTTTTTCATCAGAAGAGTCTCTATCTTCAACCGATTCCATAATGTAGACCTATGTTTCCATATATGTAAAATTATTTATATATACATTAAAAAAAAAAAAAAAAAAAAAAAATTTTTTTTTTTTTTTTTTTTTTTTTTTTTTTCTACAAAATTAATTGATTTTAAACTAGTTAGATAATTTGTAAAACTTATATGCAATTTTAAATTTATTTAGTTGTAGTACTTATGGCACGGTTAGTAAAGCACCGGCTTTCCAACAAAAGGACCCTGGTTCGATTCCCGTCTAAGGTAAAAGTATAATTATAATAACTACTTAAATTTCAATCGAATTCGTTGTGTACAGCACAAAGGAATTATTATGAATTGCATAATTGCACAAAGGAATTATTATGAATTGCATAATTGCACAAAAGAATTATTATGAATTGCATGATTGCACAAAGGAATTATTATGAATTGCATAATTGCACAAAGGAATTATTATGAATTGCATAATTGCACAAAGGAATTATTATGAATTGCATAATTGCACAAAAGTAGTAGTTTGACTTGCTTAGTGTGAAAGAAATTTCTTGACTTGATAGCTTAATAGAAGAAGCTTGATTTGAATAGCTTAGTAGAAGAAGCTTGACTTGAATAGCTTAGTAGAAGAAGCTTGACTTGAATAGCTTAATAGAAGAAGCTTGACTTGAACGGCTTAGTAGAAGAAGCTTGACTTGTATTACGTATAACGCAAAAAAGTAGTGTGAAATGAAACTGTTTGTCAATAATCATCCAGGTTATATCCAGTATCTTGTAGAGCAAAAGGCGTGTAACATTGAATGTCTTCCATTCAGAAGAAATGGTTTACATTGGAGCATTGCTCCATATAAAAATGCACCATGTAAAGTGGCGAGAAAGAACAGATTATTATAAACTATTAGTTTTACCTTAAAAACGTCAACGATTTTATTGTCAAGTACAATGAAACATTTCTTTATTCAGAATGCCAACCCTTTTCATGTTCAAATTTTCTATATGCAGCACCAAGGGTAATTTCTTCACTTAAGGCGTTAAAATTTATCAAAATTGTATTTGAAATGATACCCTTCAAATAGGCAAAGGTTGCTGCATCTACAGCTCCGATGATAACATCCCAAGATCCCGTAGAGTTTAAATTGTTATAAACCAGTTTAATTGTTTCTGGAAATTCAGACTCTTTACATACATAATTAAATTCAATTCCAGCTGATCTTGGAAAATTGTTAACATTGATATTATGATACAATTCATCATGATATAACAAAAGATTTTCTGTATTTAGGCCAATAGAAATGGTTTTAAAGGGCGGAACGACCGAAGTAAACGCTACATGCCATGGGACCCAATCTCCTTTATGTAAGATGAAAGTGATGTGAGCAGTATATTGAAAATTAGCCATATAAGGAAGACTGTTTTAGGATTATTCTTACTTTGTTTAAAAAAAAAAAAAAAAAAAAAAAAATAAATAAAATATATATATATATATATATATATATATATATATATATATATATATATATATTTTTTTTTTTTTTTTTTTTTTTTTTTCAAACTAGTGTTTCTTTTGGGGTGTTGAATTGCAAGGCTTCATCTTCAACCACATAACCCGTCTCCTTCATCTCCTCTCTAATGGTGTCGCACAATTTTAATAAGGATTCCCGTTGCACTTTATTCATGTCTTTCAAAAGAGCCATTTCTCGTACTTTGGTTCTAAAATTTTTAAGAATAGGAAACAACGGATCGGATGACTCATTTTCTTCCACTGTCTCCATCAATCCAAAACAGGTGTCGGTCATCCATACGATGTAATTGAAACAATATAAAAGACAATCATAGCTCAAGTCTCGTTGGAGAGAAAACCCTCGCACATAATTTTCGAACAAGTCCAAAGCTTTGCCCACTTTTAAATTATCCTTTAATAAAGTATCTACTTCTTTTTTTACCTGATTCAATTCCTCCAATTCTTTTCTCGGTTTAAAATTTATTTCAAGGGTTTGGGGTTTGAGTTCGAGTAGACGGAGCTTTAGTTGTTGAATGTGATGCATAAAATTATGGTAGGATGTTTGAGCTTTTTTCATTTCATCCGTGTGAAACATCATGGGTTTGTCGTAAGGAAATTTTATAAACATGTACCGAAGGGCTAACGGGGAGTATCCCTCTGCCAACACTTGGTCAATGGTTGTAAAATTGTTTAAACTCTGACATTTTTCGGCCTTCCGTCTGCAGATGGCCTGTATACACACAAAAGCGAGCCCAATCTTTGTTTTCCAAATAGACACGACCTAAAGCAATTTCGTTTTCGTGATGGGGAAATTGTAAATCGATTCCCCCCAGATGAATGTCCACAGAATCAGGAAAGTAAAAACTAGCCATGGACGCACATTCTAAATGCCATCCAGGCATTCCTTTCATTTTTTTTCCATCGACATGGGTCCATTCTTTCGAATTTTTCCAGAGGGCAAAATCTCTCGCATCCCACTTACCTTCCTTTTGGGTAGGGATTTGAGAGGACTTGTCACGTGTTTCGGTGTGCGGAAACACCCGGTCAAAATGTTTTAAATAGGCTTCCGTACTAAAATAAGTTGTGTCGAAACCAGGGGAGTAATAGGCAAACTCTTTGACCAAACATGTTTTAGAGACAGACTCTGTCAGGTCTAAAAAGTCGGTGACACGCGGTGCGAAATCAGGTCTTTCCACATTTAACCGATCCATCGCCTCAAAAAACTGTTGTTCATATTTTCGAGCAGTGGGTGGACCCCCTTGCTCAATGATTGTATCGTTCAAATCTGTGATATTCATCACGCAGCGTACACCAAAGCCCAGATAGTTGCGCAAAATTCTTCTAAGAATATCCAGAAACACATAGGTTCTCGCATGTCCGAGGTGGGGAACATCGTACACAGTAGGACCACAACAATAAATTTTAACATCGTGAGGATCTGTCGGCACAAAGTCTTCCAGTAATTGAGTGCGAGCGTTAAAAAGTTGAAGCTTTTTCATGATGAGTTTGAAAGGTATGAGGTAAAGGATAAACGGATAATTTTTATAAGTAAATATTAAAAAAAAAAAAAAAAAAAAAAAAAATTTTTTTTTTTTTTTTTTTTTTTTTTTTTTATAAACATAAATATTTTATAATAAAGATATAAAGTAAAATATTTTTGTTCAACAGATGTAAAGATGAAATATTTATATTATAAAATATATTTAAATATCTATAATATTATTTATTAAAAAAAAAAAAAAAAAAAAAAAAAAAAAAAAAAAATTTTTTTTTTTTTTTTTTTTTTTTTTTTTTTTTTTTTAAATGTATGGGTTGTTGATACCACCAAATGATGAATTGGAAAGAACATATTTACTGTCAACTTTAACACCGTTATCAAAATAATCCCTTTTTATAATCGGATGTGAAGATGATCGGATATGCAAATAATCGATTACTTTATACGGATACAAACATTGAAATTTGGAATAAGATAATAATTGAAAAAGGGGTACTTGTTGACATGCTCGACACCAGTTCATAGGATCTAGAATAAACTTACATACATTAATATTTAATTTTAACGTATATCTTCTTTGGTAATATCCATTTTCATTTTCAAAATTCATACATTTTAAACACATTTTAACGCAATTATTATCACCAGTTTCAAAATCAAAATTCACGATAATAAAACGTGAAATATACTTCTCGAAATCATAATCCAAACTAAGATCATTTTGGAACCAAACCACCAGGTTTTTAGGCCAGATAAAATCCTGTTTTCTAAAAAACGGAATAATTTCGATGTAGTTTACCATAACATTCTGGTTGTGAAATTCTGATAAGCGAAAACGAGATTTACTTTGCCAAAAAATATCTCTTACAACGCATTTGGGAAGTTTTAATTTTTCCATGTCATGCAAATAATTCAAATTTCTTAAAAATGATTTTATACACAGATACTTCAATGTTTCAACATTAAATGTAACATCGCAATAAAAATCATGCTCCTCTTGTACGAAATGTCTATAAATCCTAATTGCTTTTTTTGAATCTTTAATTTCTTCTGATCTAATCCACATATTATTTTCAATTGGTTTGGCTGAATAAGCGGTTAAATGTCTATGATCATCTCTAAACCAATTAGAAAGATGCTTCATTGATAGCCTTGACAACAGATTCTCATGAAAAGCTGATTTATGAATTACAAAATGATAATGAGTCATTTTTTCAAACTTGTGGAAATCAACTATCTTGAATGAAATGAATCTCATGAAGTAAGTCTTTATAAAATCAATAACTGAATAATTTCCCATTTGTTAAATGTGCCCATTTGTTGTTGGAGCAATGTGCCGACACGTCCATCCAATGAAACACTCGGAAGGTTCAATGAAATATGGATGTACCAAACTGAATCCAAAAAATGTTAGCGAAAAGCGACGCAAGTAAATCTTTTTCCAGGCATCTTTAACAAAATCCGACAGAATGAGACTTCCCTGTATATTTTTAGAGTCGCAGTTGTAAAATTGTCAAAGGTAATCCAGCAGGCAGGCACGAGCGACGCGAAGGAAGAGAGTCGAGTGAAAGAGATACAGAATTCACAGCTTTATATAGCAAAGTTAAAAAAAAAAAAAAAAAAAAAAAAAAAAAAATTTTTTTTTTTTTTTTTTTTTTTTTAATATATTTTATAATGTAGATATTTTATCTTTACATTTCTTAAACAAAAATATTTTACTCTAATATATTTTATTTCTATTATAACCTGATTATAAAATATGTTATATAACTATCAAAAAAAAAAAAAAAAAAAAAAAAAAAAAAAAATTTTTTTTTTTTTTTTTTTTAATAATATATTTTATAATGTAGATATTTTATCTTTACATTTCTTAAACAAAAATATTTTACTCTAATATATTTTATTTCTATTATAACTTGATTATAAAATATGTTATACAACTATTAAAAAAAAAAAAAAAAAAAAAAATTTTTTTTTTTTTTTTTTTTTTTTTTTATACATATATAGAATTGAAATCTTTAAATATACATCATGCAATATTTTACTGTAATATATTTTATTTTTTTTTAATTTACTACTATACATTTGGAATTCGAATGGCAGAATTAACAGTTTGCAATGCGGACATGGCTCTCCTTAAAGGGCTATGTT
This sequence comes from Maratus speculifer, assembly GCA_964019185.1. NCBI lineage: Eukaryota > Metazoa > Arthropoda > Arachnida > Araneae > Salticidae > Maratus > Maratus speculifer. The sequence goes on from CAXHSM010000937.1 coordinate 426,297, forward strand.
GGAAGTAATTATTACAACTGCGTGGAGGGTACGGTTCTTTTTCATCCAGATAGAATATTATGTCCGATTCAATGTGTTCTTCGTCCTCTGCCAACTGAAAATTTTGCGATGCTGCCAGAGACACGGAATCACCTTCACTTCCATCACTCCAATTTAACATTTTCAAATCTGGAGTGGCTTCGAAAGTGATCGGGGACAGAAGTAAGAGTCGAGATATACAGCCACAGTATATCTGGACAGGAAATAGACAATACAACGTGAGCTGATGATTGTTTCTCCAAAGCATTTCAAAATGATTTTCGCTATGCCATCGCATTGGAATTTTTCGTCTTTCACCAAGCCTTATCCTCCAGATACATCCATCAAAGAACCGCATTTTATACCAACCCTCTTTGGCAGAGTGCAGATCGATGATGATGAGTCCTTGACCATATACCCGGTAAATGAGCATTCTCGTTAGCGGTGGCGTGGATGTTGCATTCGATTCAACATATTCATATCTAGACAAAAAATATCCAAGATTCCGTGATATGTGGTGGATGGATCCGCGAAAAAATTGTCGATCCATGACTGCGGGATCAAAACCTTCCAGAAAAAAATGATACAGGTTGACATGAAGTGTTCTTTCGTCAATTTGCAGAAAAAACCAATGGATCCAGTTTTGTCGAGCAACGTACCATCCAGGTTGTACACCACACAAAAATTGCAAATACTCGCGTGAAAAGGGAGTGGGAGAAGACAGGTAGGCTCCGCGGTAGGTCAAGATGTCGTACCATTCCGGCATGCTTGATAAGAAATTTAATTTATCTTTTAAGGGAACAAAATCTCGAAAAATCTTGAGTAGAATATCAATGTGCAAGTCCATCAATTGCATCGAAGACATTTTTTCTTACACTCTTAAAAGGGAAATGGGTTCCACAATTTAAGGAAAATGTGAATGAGCTCCCCTCCGTTTTCTTCACATCAACACGTTTTCCACACACAATGCATTTTTATAAGGCGTATAATAATAAAATTGCCATAAAATGAAGAAACAACTTGTTTCTTCAGGCGAGAATTTTCATCAAATGGCCGGGTGCGGCACGAAGACGCAATTTTTATAACAGAAAAAAAAAAAAAAAAAAAAAATTTTTTTTTTTTTTTTTTTTTTTTTTTTTTTTTTTTTTACATTTATTCATCTTGAAGGTTATAGCCAATACGATTAATTTCTTCTTTTGCCTTGTCACACATTTCCAACAAAGACTTTTCTTGCACTTTCCAAGCGTACTCTCGTACTCCTGATCGAAATTTTTTGAAAACGGGATACACGCCATCCGTCTCGACGACAGTTTCGGATGCATGAGTCATTAATCCAAAACAGGTGTCCACTAAATACAACACATACTCTAGACAATAAGAAATCCATTCGTAAGACATATTCTTTGGGAATCGCAACACACAATTCTGGACAAATTCTTCAAGGATATCCAAGGCTTTCGAAACACCCATATTATTCATCAACACCTTATCCACAATGCTTTTCACTCGAGCCAGTTCAACACATCTTTCCCAAGATTTCTGCATGTCTTCGACCGTATTTTGGAATTCCAATTGAGTTTGATAAGTCTTCATCTTTTGAATGTTTATCATAAACCGATTGTATGCATGTTGAGCGTCTTCGAACTGGTACTCGGTATAGCACCTACATTCCATATACGGCATCTTTAAAAACATGTAACGAATAACCATGGGTGAATAACCCTTGGCCAACATTGCTTTCACTGTGACACTATTTTGGGCAGTGTTGGACATTTTGGTACCTTCATTTTCCAAAAGTCCCGTATACACAAAGAAGCGAACCCAGTCTTTTTTTTTAAAGTACACCCGACCTAAAGCCATTTCCTTTTCGTGTTGCATCCATTGTAAATCCACACCTCCCAGTACCAAATCGATCGACTCTTGAAAATGGAAAATGGCCATCGCAGCACAAGCCATATCCCGGGAGGGAACGCCCGTGTGTTGCTTCCCTTGAGTATCGATCCATTTTTTCGATTCGTTCCACATGATAAAATCATTAGTATTCCATTTCTCTTCTTCCGGCAGCATGGTTTCGCGAGACTGGTAATTATATTCTTTGTCAGAAAAGATGGGTCCAAATTTTTCTAAATAGGTTTTGGAATGGAAATAAATGTTGAAATTGCGTGTGAAATAGGCAAACTTTTCAGTCATACACTTTTTCCATACAGTGGCAGTCAAGTCCACGCTTTCAGTCATGCGAGGTGTAAAATGGGCGGGTTGCACGTTCAACAAATCCATGGTTTCAGAGAACTCTTTTTCACACTCTTGGGAACCCTCCAAATCAATTACGTTCATGACTAAACGTACACTATAACCCAAGTAATGGTGTAAAATTCTGCGAAATACATCCATGTAAACATAGGTTCGCGCCTGCCCAAGATGGGGAGCATAGTTGAGGGTGGGGCCACAACAGTAGAGTTTAACGTCGTAGGGATTGGTGGGTACAAACGGTTCAACGGACCGCGTAAGAGCATTATAAAGTTGTAGCTGCTTCATGTTGAAGTGGGAAAACCATGGAAGTGTCACATCTCTTATATTTAAAAAAAAAAAAAAAAAAAAAAAAAAATTTTTTTTTTTTTTTTTTTTTTTTTTTTAAATTCTGCAAAAGTTTTTTTTTTTTTTTTTTTTTTTTTTTTTTTTTTTTTTAATTAGTGAAAGCGTTTTCTTTCATAGTAATAGGCCATAGTTCTCACTTCAATCCCAGGACAAGGATATTTTGAAAATCTCGAATTATGTTTATGAATTACATCCATGACAGGTATTCCAGTTTTTAACCATATTCTGGACACATTTAAAAAGCCGCAAGTGTGTTTGAAAAAATTGTACTGGTAACGTCCACGTACACGCAAGTGTATTTCACCTGAAAATTCTGCAGCAATAAACTCACGAAGTTCAAGCAGCCAAGTACTTGCTCGCAATACATATTTGGTGGCTGGTTTAATGGGTAATAGTTTTGAAACTCCAGAATTGTAAAATCGATCCTTGTTTCTTAATCTAGATCGTGTAGAATAAATATCTCTCACAGTCAGCCAGTAATAGTTATGGGGAGAGACTCGAAGTGTGTAAATGTTATTGGAAGATGTCGCAAATGCAATTTCTAGAGGAAATAATTTTCCATCCTCACAATCCATGCAAACAACTTCTGCATATAAAATCATATTCAAGTGATATAAATGAAAACGATTATTTACAATTATATAATAATAATAAAAAAAAAAAAAAAAAAAAAAAAAAAAAAAAAATTATTTAATAACAAAATTAACATTTAATAAACATTTAATAAAATTATACAATTAATTAAATTGTATTTCAATTTGTAAAAAAAAAAAAAAAAAAAAAAAAAAAAAAAAAAAAAAAAATTTTTTTTTTTTTTTTTTTTTTTTTTTTTAACCATTTGGAAAAAATGGTTGTTGTTTTCGGTCGAGAATAGACCCCTGTCCGTCACTACTTTTGAAATCTTAGCATTTTATGCAAAATTCTTTACTTTTAGAAGAATTTTTATTTGAATAATTAATTGCAATGTTTAAAATCATTGTTAATAAAGAGGAAACTTACAATTACAAAAATGGTTCGACGCAAATTAACCGATATGGAAAGAGCGGAAGCCAAAGAAAGACAACGTATTAAGAATCGTCTCATAAAGCAGAAAACGAGGACTTCAAAAGATTATAGAGCCACGGAAAACCAATCACGAATTGAAAGACGATCACGGAAAAGGGAACAATCTAATGTTGAACCGACTAATTGTAAACGACCATGTCTGGAGGCCCTCCAATCCACTAGCCATGGCGTTTTACAATCGGTCGATATTAATCAGCAAAAATTGTGTTCAAATATTGATTTTAAGAAGACGAAAAGAGTACAAACTATTACTCTTGATTCTCCACAACCTAAAAAGCAGCCTAAAAAGCAATCTGCTTGGGAAAAATTGGAAAAAAACTTTTTCGATTCAATGCGTGATGGACCTATTCATAAATGTATGTGTTGCGATCGACTCTGGTTCAAAACCTCCATCACCAAAATTCCGCTAAGTAAAATCAAACAGTATATACCAGAGTCTTATGCTTTTGTATTTTCGGAAAATATTCGGGATATCGGATCATTTTGCAAAACCTGTTATGCTTACATTCACAAAGGCCAAATACCACCTTTGTCAGCCAATTACGGATTCAAATATGCACCTCTGCCACCCTGCCTTGCCAATTTAAATAATTTAGAAGAACGCTTGGTGTCTCTTCGAATTCCTTTTATGCAAATTAGAGAATTGGGATCGACTCGGCAATTTGGTTGCAAAGGTTCTGTGGTCAATGTGCCCATTGAACTCCAACAAACCGTAACACATCTGCCCAAAAATCCCAACGACTCACAAACCATTTATGTAAAGTTGAAAAAACGCCTTAGATATAAATCTCATTATTTGTCTCAAAATATTCATCCCAAACGCGTTTTTGAAGCGGCCAAGTATCTTTTGAAAACACCACTCTATCAATCTCAAGGCGCTGAATTGGATTTGAGTTGGCTCAAAAGTTATGACGAACAAACATTTCCATCGGGTACGAATGTTGAGGTGGATTTGATTTCCTCAAATGATGATGATGATGATGATGAAGCCATAGATTTTTGGGACGATGAATTTGAATTAGAAGAGGACGACGAAGAGTTTACTACCCTTGCTGAAACCACTTTCATTCAGGATTGCCCTATAAATTTTGAAAATAAGGGTTTAGCGTTGGCTCCGGGTGAAAATAAAATACCCATCTCTTTGTGCTTTGACACAATCGGAGATGAATTGTCCTATCCCAAAATTTATGGTGGGCAAGTTCGCAGTTTCACTCGACCTAAAGAGCCTTCTTATTTGGAAATGTGTAAAAGTGAACTCCGACGATACGATCGAAGAGGCGCGACTCCTCAAAAAGTATTGTACAATTTTCTCAAACTCTCACATCAACAAATGTTGAGTTGTATATCGATTGCCCTTCGCAATAAAGTGGTTTTAACCCAAGATATTACAGCCGAGAACATTCGTGACCCTGAATTTATCCGTAATCTACAATATAAAGATCTTGCCTATAAATTTATGAAAAATATCAAATCGAGTCCCGCGCATTGGGAACAAGAACGCAAAAGAGTATTGGCTCAAATTCGTCAATTTGGAAGTCCTTCTCTTTTTTTAACCTTATCTGCCGCCGAATTGCAGTGGTATGACTTGATAAAACATTTAGTATTTCTGCATGAACACCGCACTTTAACGAAAGAAGAATTTAAATCCATGCCATCGCAGCGAAAAGTCGAATTGATCCGAAATGATCCCGTCATTTGTGCTCTCTACTTTGAACACAAAACAAACGAACTCTTTAAAATACTAAATCATGCAGACGGTCCTTTTGGTCAATACAAAATTGAACATTACTACTATAGAGTTGAGTTTCAGCAAAGAGGAAGCCCACACTACCATATTTTAATGCATTTAAAGAATGTACCCGTGTACACAAGAGATAATGAAAAAGAGATTGTCCAGTTTGTTGACAGCATATTAACCTGTTCACGCAACCATCCTTTTGCGCTTCTCCAAAAACATAAGCACACTTTTACGTGTGAGCGTAAAAAAGGAAATAATGATTACTGTCGATTCAACATTCCTTTCTTTCCTATGGATAAAACGAGAGTACTGGATCCTTTAGGGGAAGATGACACCCGTTTTAATAAGAAAAAATATAAAGAAATACGTGAATATTTGGCTGAATTAGAAGACAAAGATTTAAACATATCTTTTAGTGAATTTTTAGCCCATTTAAATTTAGATTTAAGCGCCTATTTGAATGCCATCTGTTCGGGTATTCAACGACCTACCGTCATGCTTAAGCGGAATGTCAATGAAATTTTAATCAACGGTTATAACCCCAAAATATTGACCCTCATGCAATCCAATATGGATTTACAGTTTGTGCTGGATCAATACGCTGTCGTAGCCTATTTGGTCGATTATGTGGGAAAATCCAATGCCGGACTTTCTAAACAAATGCGAGAGTGTGTAGAAGCGACCAAAAAGGGAAACATGTCATTAAAAGAAAATTTAAAATCAGTAAGCAATGTCTTTCTGAATGCCCGAGAGATCAGTGCACAAGAAGCCGCGTGGTCATTATTAGAATTACCTATGAGTAAAATATCCGAAGACGATATATTTATACCAACGTTTGAACCCAACAAACGATCACACATGGTTAAATCCGAAAAAGATTTAAAAAATTTAGATAAATCATCCTCTGATGTATTTGAAAAAAATATTATCGACAAGTACATGAGTCGACCCCAAAAACTCGATCACGAATGTCTTGCTGACTTTGCGGCCTGGTACGACTTCAAATTAGTTGGGGATGAGTCACTCAAATTGATGACGGGACGACAATATTGCAAAAAAAGAACAAAACCTAAAATAATTCGCTATTGTAACATTAAACGCTCTCAAGACGAAGACGAATTCTATCGAGAACAGGTCATGCTCTTTGTACCTTGGAGAGACGAAGAAAAAGACATCTTGAGCCAAAGTGTTCAAGAATTGTACGAATCCCATTTAAATCAAATTGGAGAAAATCGGAAAAAATATGTCTTTAACGAAGACATTGATTGGGATGAAGAACTCATGGAAAAAATGTCAGAAGATAGGGATAGGAAGGAAATGAGGGAAGGGGTGAATGAAACGGTGCCTTTTGAGAATCAATTAGACTATGATGAAAAAGAAACAAATATTGTGGATATTGGGGTGGACATGGATGCAGAAAAAGGGTTTGCCACCTTTTTAATGCCGGAAATTTGGCCAATTGATAAATTGAGCAAAATGTTTCAAAAAACCAATACAAAACAACGTGACATTCTCCTAGAATTTCAAAAAAGCATTCGATATGGTACAGAACCCATCTTTTGGTTTATCCAAGGAGCTGCAGGCACTGGAAAGTCATTTCTCATCTCCCTCTTAGAACAAATAGCTTATAACATTTTCGACCAAGATCCGACATACCCAGTTGTCATCAAAATGGCTCCCACCGGCAAAGCAGCATCTAACATTTCTGGTACAACTTTGCATTCCGGACTAGGCCTCACTCTCAGTTCGGCTAAATTAAAACCTATGAGTCCTAGCACCTTAAATGAGTACCAAGTTAAATTTCAAAACTGTCGCGTCATTATCATAGACGAAATTTCCATGGTAGGTATCAATTTACTCAACGTCGCAAATCAGCGTATGAAAGAGATCAAAGGTGTCAATGCCCAGTTTGGAGGGATGCATACCATAATTTTAGGGGATTTGAGGCAATTACCTCCTGTCAAAGATACTCCTCTTTACCAAAAATCAAAACGGAACGATCTAGAACAATTAGCCCCTAATCCTTTCGATTCGGTTCAATTTTATGAACTCACAGAAATAATGCGTCAAAAAGAAGACCAAGAGTTTGCTATACTATTAAATAATTTGGCCGATGGAAAATTAACTGACAAGGAAATCAATGTTTTAAAATCGAGAGTAACCACATTGGATAAAATACCTCTCACCGCGCCTCTGCTGTTTTATTCTAACAAAGAAGTGAATGAGGCAAATATTTTAAGATTGAATACAATTAAAGGTGAATTGATTGAATGCTTAGCTAGCGATTCTGTAACGGGAACAGGAACAGCGGAGAGAAAAAGTTCTTTATTAAATCGAATGAAAACTAGATCGCGTGCAGACTGTGGAAATTTAGAGTACAAATTACCGTTCAAAATAGGTGCGCGTTATATGTTAACTTCCAATGTGGATATAGTAGATGGACTCGTCAATGGATCTATGGGTGTATTGCGGAAAATTGAAACCTGTCCTATTAAAAACACTGAGAAAAGGGGTGTCAAGAGAGTATGGCTTGAATTTTTAGACAGCCCACAAGTAGGAAAAAACAAAAGAAATCAAGCGTTCCGCTACATGATTCAACATAGGATTTTTCACAAGTGGACGCCCATTGAGCGATGTAAAAAGTCGATTTACAAAACAAGAAACGGAGCCATCTCTGTTATTCGAAATCAATTTCCTCTCGTAGTAGCCGAAGCCATAACCATTCACAAATCTCAAGGGGCAACGTTCGACGAATGCGCGGTAGGTTTAACCCCCAAAATGTCTCCTCAACTCTATTATGTGGCATGTTCTCGTTGTAAAAAATTAAATACATTGCACCTTTTCCCAAGTTTTCAACTTCCAAAAGAAACTAAAGAAGATAATCCTATTTCGAAGGCATTGGATAGATTACGACAAAATCCAGTCATCCCGAGATTTAAATTTTTACGAGAGTGTTGTGAGCCTTACGGTCTTCAAATGATGTATCACAACGTACAATCTCTCCGCAAACATTACGATGATATTAAAACTGATCCCTGTTTTATGAATAGTGACGTTTTACTTTTCACCGAAACTTGGACTACTGCTAATGATACATTTCTATTTGAAGGTTTTAATAGACCCTATGAAATTATTAGTGACGCTTCCACACCAAAACCGTCTGGCGTGTCCATTTATCTCAAGAAAAAGAGTTTTGGTGAAAATAGTTATAAAAAATATGCAAATTATGAAACCGGGGTTCATCTTATCGCAGTAAAATTGAGACGATGCCAAATTGCTGTTTTGTATGCGAAACCTCAAGCCTCCGTAGATGATATTTTAAAAGCAATAAATAAAACCTTATTAAAAACTGACAAAATGTTTACTATATTATTTGGTGACTTTAATATTGAAATGAATTCTGAACAAGGATTATATCTCAGAGATATATTGGATGATATATATTATTTGCAAATGCGAAATGATCCCAAAGAGTTTACGACCAAAGGTAGGACAACAATAGATGCTATATTTTCTTCGAGGCCATTACTTTGTTGCGGTGTTTATGAAAGTATATTTAGTTACCATTTACCCCTTTATGCTCGTTGTGATTCCAGTCTCTTTCCCGATGATGATGTAACGGATGATTCGTTTGATAAGTCAATTCAGGTTTCGTCTGATGAGGATGATGACAATAATGTTACCACGTTTGATGGCGATGGTGATATGTTTGAAAGAGATTTATATGATGAATTGTTTGATCACGATTTATCATATTATAATGCCAATGTAATCAATATAGAATAAAAAAAACTCATTATCTAATTATAAAAAAAAAAAAAAAAAAAAAAAAAAAATATTTTTTCCAAATGGTTATTGTAATTTCTTAAATTACAATTTTTTTTTTTTTTTTTTTTTTTTTTTTTTTTTTTTTTTTTTTTTTTTTTTTTTTTTTTTTTTTTTTACAAATTGAAATACAATTTAATAAAAAACAAACCAAAGTTATGGAATAATATATAAAGTTATGGAATAAAATATTTTTATTCAACAAATGTAAAGATAAAATATTTATTGTATAATTTGTTACAATAGTTCTTATGAACTATTTCCATGACATTTATGCCAGTATGCCAGGTCCGCAAGTATTATGTCTGAAAAATTGATACTGGAAACGTCCTTCTTGAACCTCCTTTTTTTCTTCGTTTGACATTCAGTGAGATTCACGTCGGCTTGATTCCTTTTCGTAGCGTCTTTTGCCAAATTATCCGTTTGATGGTCGTGTTTCTCGTGTTTGTTCCTCGTTTGACATTCCGTGAGATTCACGTCGGCTTGACTCCTTTTCGTAGCGGCTTTTGCCAAATTATGCGCTAGATGGTCGTGTTTCTCGTGTTTTCTTGCTCGTCTCCTCCTTCTTTTTTTCTTCGTTTGACATTTACTGAGATTCACGTAGGCTTGACTCCTTTTCCTAGCTTGACTCCTTTTCCTAGCGGCTTTTGCCAAATTATACGGTTGATAGTCGTGTTTTCTTCCTCGTCTCCTCCTTTTTTTCTTCGCTTGGCATTCATTGAGATTCAGGCCAACCGCACCCTGGGTCGTGGCGGCTTTATCCAACGTATCTGCTTGAAGGTCATGTTCCACGTGTTGTCTCTTTCTTCCTTTTCGCGTATCCCATAGATTGAAATTCACCTTCACGTCGATCCTTCCGCGGGTCGTGGCGGCTTTTGCCAATTTATCCGCTAGGTGGTTGTGAGCATGACCATCGTGAGCTTTTACCCAATGCATGTGCACCTGAACATTCGTCTCTTTTATCAAATCTTTAATCTCAGCTAGCATCCGGTTCCGACACTCGAATCTGCTGAAGTGTTCAAGCCAGTACATCGCATCTGTATAGATATCAATTTCACTAAACTCCCTTTCATATGCGTCCATAATCGCTTCCTTGATTGCATAGAGTTCGGCTGCAGAGCTTGGTGTCTTATTAAAAAGGCGAAATATTTTTCCCGCTATGATTATTTTATTGACCACAACGATGAACGCGCATCCGACACGGTTCTTTGACTTCTTGGATCCGTCCGTGTAATAAGAACACGTTGTCTGTGGAGTAAGGTCCTTCGTCCATGGGATCCGACCAATTTGTTCTGGATGGTCATAAGGACGCCAGAGGTCAGTGTTGCCATTTTTGAACTGTCGCCACCTGACCCGGGCCATCTTGTTGTGGACGGGGGACAGGACAAAATCGTGCTATCACCTGAATAACGTACAGGACTGTACGCAAAGTCAACTCGTCTCTACTGCAACATTGCCGGTGATCAAGACAGTATCCTTTCTGGAGCAATGTGCCGACACGTCCATCCAATGAAACACTGGGAGGGTTCAATGAAATATGGATGTACCAAACTGAATTCAAAAAATGTCAGCGAAAAGCGACGCAAGTAAATCTTTTTCCAGGCATCTTTAACAAAATCCGACAGAGTGAGACTTCCCTGTATATTTAGAGTCGCAGTTGTAAAATTGTCAAAGGTAATCCAGCACCAGCAGGCAGGCACGAGCAACGCGAAGGAAGAAAGTCGAGTGAAAGAGATACAGAATTCACAGCTTTATATAGCAAAGTTAAAAAAAAAAAAAAAAAAAAAAAAAAAAAAAAAATTTTTTTTTTTTTTTTTTTTTTAATAGTATTAGAATTTTATTTTAGATCTATTGATATGAAATATATTTAAAGAATTATATTCTTTAAATATACATCATACAGTACTTTATTCTAATATATTTTATCTCTATTATAACTTGATAAAAAAAAAAAAAAAAAAAAAAAAAAAAAAAAAAAATTTTTTTTTTTTTTTTTTTTTTTTAAATAGTATTAGAATTTTATTTTAGATCTATTGATATGAAATATATTTAGAGAATTATATTCTTTAAATATACATCATATAGTACTTTATTCTAATATATTTTATCTCTATTATAACTTGATTATAAAATACATTATAATACTACAAAAAAAAAAAAAAAAAAAAAAAAAAAAAAAAAAAAATTTTTTTTTTTTTTTTTTTTTTTTTTTTTACGTGTAATCTGTCTTATTTTCTTCACAGCATGTTTCACATCTCCAGTTATGATACGTGTGTTTTAAGCACAGCTTTTTGTCATTATTTAAATTTTTTAATATTAAATGCTTACCATCTTTTTTAATATACTGTTGTCCTTTCAATATGTTGAATGCATCGTTGACGGGTATCAGATAGCTTTTATAGACCAGTCGATCATCTTTCCAATTTTTAATTTTAACAGTCGATGTATAGGGTTGGGTAAAAGAATCAAAATATCGATATCTTCGCAAATCTTTTACATTTTTTACGACAAAATAATATTGGGTGTATTCCTGTTGATCACACCCTTTAAATTTCACTTGTTTAAGAGGGTATTTATCAATATCTTCCTTTGTACATGAAAAACGGTATCCCGTCTCTTCTCGAAATTCTCTGTAGGCGTTCTTAAAGCACTGTAGCCGGTTTTTCGGAAATTTTGAAACCGCCAACTGTCCATGAGGATAATCATATATATCTTCAAAAATTTTCCCATGTTTAAAGCGTAAATAATCTAACTGATCATTTTCGTTCAAAAATGGTAAACATTCTTTTTCAAAAAAATCTTGCAGTCGATTCCATGGATTTTGATCGTAGTAATCATGTTTGATACCTTGATCATTTAAAAACATGTAAAAATTTTGAATGCAGTACGGCACTTTACGTTTAATAAGCATGACTTTGTTATCTTTCGTAATCACTATTAAACCGTAAGAAACAGCAAATTTGTTGCGGCAACACATTCTGTAAACCCTTAAATACTTGCTTCAATGAGGACAAATTGATATTTTTGAAAATGATAGTCTTATTCTGATAGTCTAGTCTGACATAAAGTCTTATAATTTTAAAGTCGAGAAAAATGTATAACAATTTATAGTTGAAAGTTTTGTTTTAGAATGTTACATTTCTACTTACTTTTAATGTATTTTTTTTCTTTTAGGTAAGTACCCACTTTTTGCATCCATCGAATCCATAATGTAAGTAATTGTTTTGATTATTTTAAGAGTGATTTCACACTGTTAGGAGTGATTCCACTGGTCAGGCTGCTCTTCCACAATCGGTTCGGCATTTCGCTCTCGCTCACTGTTTGGATTGTCTCCCCCTTCCGGACGAGCGTCTCCCCCATCGCTATTCTCATCCTCATCGTTTGATCCCTCTTCACCTTCCGGACTCTCGTCACCATCACTCTCCTCCCCATCACTCTCTTCATCGCCGTTGTTTCCACCATCTTTGTCCCAAGTAACAAAATCAGGTCCATTGTGTTTACATATTTTACACCTCAGCACGTAATCTCTGGCCAGTGAGTAAAAAAACTCTTCTGGATCAGCTATTTCTTCTTCACAGTTACAGGGGTCTGAACGTATATAGGGTGAATCGGGTAAACTTCGAATACAGGAAGAGAGGTGCCATCCATATCGATAGTTGTACTTAATTTTGATATTGGCATCCGGCCGATGAAGGGCAGCCAGATGAAACTTGAGTATTTTGTAATACGTTGCATATTTTTCAAATCGTTGCACTTCTTTTGCAACGCGACCTTCAGATAGAAGAGGTAATTTTTTATAGAACGTTTCCGAGTCATCTTCTGGAGACAAGTTGATTAATTTCTGCCACTCTGTCATACTTGATTACTGTGAGTAACAAAACGGTTGAAAAATGTTTCAACTATATACGTTAAAAATCGATAAAAAATTTCTGGTCCTAAGACTATCTCAAGAACAAACAGAAAAATGGTAGTTGCTAAAAAAATGAGATTAAATACAACAAAAACTGGAAGGGCAACAAAAAAAAAATGTTAAAAGATGTAACACTGTATCAAACATTTTGCTAGTAAAAGAATCTACCACCATGAAACCTTTCCTTAAATACTCTCAAAAAAAAAAAAAAAAAAAAATTTTTTTTTTTTTTTTTTTTTTTTTTTTTTTTTTTTTAAATAAAATGTTTAATTATTCTGATTGCGGTATACAAACACGATAATGTTTCAGCATAATAATCTTATCGTGTTGTGGTGGTATCGTTGCTCTTTCCTGTTCCAGTTCACATTTAAGTAGTAAAGTTCCATTTCCACAGCACTGACGGTCAGAAAAACTGGCTAAAGCCAGTTCTCTTTCAAATGTATCCCTTTCCTTTTGCAACGCGTATATTTTCTCTTTCAACTCACATACTTCCAATTTCAAACGAGACTCTTGTTTTTTCAAAATGTCTCTTTCTGAATAGATATCACCCGATCTTGAACAATTATATTTTTGGTCTTTCAAAATTACTCAATCTTTCTAAAATATTATATTTTGGTCTCTCAAAATAATTGACTCCTTTAAAAGAATCATACATTTGTCTTTCAAGATTCATATTGAAACAGACATTTCTGATACTGAAAATAAACTTTTATATAAAAAAAAAAAAAAAAAAAAAAAAAATTTTTTTTTTTTTTTTTTTTTTTTTTAATCTTTACATTTCTTAAACAAAAATATTTTACTCTAATATAATTTATCTCTATTATAACTTGATTATAAAATATGTTACATAACTATTAAAAAAAAAAAAAAAAAAAAAAATTTTTTTTTTTTTTTTTTTTTAACCCTATTTATTGGGTTATCTTGTTCCGTTCTCTCCTTCAAACTTCATTCCTTATCTTATCATGCCTCAGAGCAATTATGTGTTACTCAACTTAAGAGAAAAGTTACAGACTTACAAATATCGAACCAATATTTTGCATTTCCAAATGGTTGCACGTCGTTTCAACAGTCGATTGCATTTTCTTTTAAACAGCAATGAAGAATTTCATCTCAATGACTGTATTTGGTCACTCAAAAATGCACCATGTGGTCCTGATACATGTCACTGTCATTCTGTATTTGCTAATCCCGAAGTTTTTATCGAAGATCGAATGATGTATCCTGAAAAATCTATACCTATTTCAAATATGCATCGGATGCAACTGCGAATCCCGAACAAAAAATACAAATCATTGGTTCTGGATGATCAAGATGAAAGTTTAATTGAATTTTACCAATATCGTGTTTTGGATTTAGAAAACATTAGTAGATGGTATGAAATGTACAAATGTAAGAGAAATGCACTACAGTTTCAAGTGAAAGTGAGAGAAATGAACATAGAAGAAGAAATTGACGCAATATGTAATGCAGAGAGCAAAGAGTGGCACTTGACAGATTGTATTAGAAGTGTGAAATGGAATTTGGGACCGGATACTTGCCACTGTCAGAGCGCTATGGTTGATGGTTGGAGGTATTTAAGTGAAAGATATAATTATATAGATTGGAAAAACATTGAAAAAAAGAAACATATGAAAAAAGTTCCGAAAAATTTCAAAATCAAAATGTAAAAAAAAAAAAAAAAAAAAAAAAAAAAAAAATTTTTTTTTTTTTTTTTTTTTTTTTTAAATAAAGATTGAGAAATGCCGGTTCAGTGCGAAGATTATCCTATTGGAACAAATTTAAGTTTATTAAAAGATCATGCTGCTGGAAGACCACCCTTCCCCATCGGTTCGTACATGCCCTATCATTGCAATTTCGGCTATAAACTCCTTGATAGCTCTTACAGTAAAAGGGGTCCCGCATTTACTTGTAAGTACGATGGTAAATCTGCAATATGGGAAATAGATGCGCCATGTGTCCCGATCACTTGCGGTGATCCAGGGCAAGTGGCTCACGCAACGAGAACAGGTTCGGATTTTACATTTCAAAGTGAAGTGAAATATCAGTGTAAGGACGGTTATGAAATGACAGGGGACAAATCTCTATTTTGTGATGAAGATGGAAAATGGGTTCCATCGATTGACAGAGTACAATGTAAACCATCATCTCCTTCGGGTGTTCAAAGTTCAGCCAGCTATATATTTTACGCTTTCCCAATCCTGTTACTTACTCTAATTATGTTTATTTTCCCAATTATCTGAAAAAAAAAAAAAAAAAAAAAAAAAATTTTTTTTTTTTTTTTTTTTTTTTTTATAACGTATTTAAATATATTTTATAATATAAATATTTTATCTTTACATCTGTTGAATAAAATAATTTACTACATAACTGTATTATAAAATATTTTTATAATACAGTTATGTAAGTACAGTAAAAAAAAAAAAAAAAAAAAAAAAAAAAAAAAAATTTTTTTTTTTTTTTTTTTTCAATTTAAAATGTTTGCACAGCTTGGAGAGCTTCCTCGAGGCTTTTGCACAAGGATTCCAAACTCTTTTTCCGATCAAACTCTTCTTTACAATCTTTGGTAATAATTTCCTTGTCGACCGATATCAACATTTTCCCTAACAAATTCCCTTTCACAAAATCCATCACATCTTTCACTAGAAAATATAAAATGTATTTATAAACGGTATCTTCAATATGCTTTTGTTGAATGCTCATATACTTTTCAATAATTTTAGCCAAAGTATTCGCATTGGCTTTGGCCGATTTATTGGCTTCAATACTTTCCATGGCTTCTGCCACATCCTCTAACGCCGCGTGTGTTTTAGAATCGGATTTATTTGGTTTATTTCCCCATAATTTGATGGGATATAAAGATTTATGGGCTTCCACGTCTGGAAAGGAAAAGTCTCGGTGACACGTGTTGACAAAGTACATTTCCGCTTTTAAATGCTTTTCGAGCGTTTGTTTGGTTTCTGTTCCGGCTTCTGCTATCAATTGTCGTAATAGAAACAACAGTTCCTTTCTAAAATGGGGATAGTCTTTTAACACGAGGGAGACCTCCTCGGCTGTCGATTCGAGCATCTGAGCAATCTCATTCACCAATTGATTTAAAGGATCCATATACAGTGTGAGCAAATGATTGGCGACCGTTTCTAACGCCAAAGAGGACATGGTGAATCCGGTGCGAACACCTTGTAAATTGGCGATAATAGTCAACAGGGTTTCCTGACTCGGGATCGTGGGCAAGGGTAACTGATGGATGGTTTTGTACAGTTTGTAATTCATGAGGGCCCCGGCGGATAGACCTTGAGTCGAAACAGAAGTGGAATGCCCAAACACAACCGTTTGAAATTGCTCGATAAACGGTTGCGTCAAGTGTATCATAAAAGCATGTAACCCCGAAGCTTCTTCCATGTTAAAATTTCTCAATTTTTCGTGAAGAGCGGTCCAATCCTGGCGCGTTTTCTTTAATTTCTCAGAAAGTTGATTCCGCACGGTAGGTAAATATTCCTTAATATGCGCTACCAGTTGCTCATGGAGTGTTTTTCTTAAAAAGAGCGTCCCCATCCGATGAGCGAGTGGTTTATAGCAGGGTACCGAGGAAAAGAATTGAGTTTCTTTCTCCAAACTGTAATGAATATCTTTTCCACTTTCAATATCTTTTTGACTCCGGTTCAAGACGCCAATATAACCGCGTTGAAGGGGAATCACTTTATTTTCTAAAACCTCTCGAGCATCGGTCCCCTCATCCATTAAATCTAATTTGGTCAGCACACCAATGGTGCGAACGCGTTGAGGGTCTACCGTATGGGCAATCTCCAACGCATCGGAACTCGCAATATCTTGATTGGCGGGTGTCACGGCCAAAATGAGACAATTGGGTTGAGAAATATATTCCAACACCATGCTGCGAATTTCTTTAATGCACGTTTCGGACTGGTTGTCGACGGCCACGTGAATCAAACCCGGGAGATCGACCAGCGTCGATTTGAGTACATGAGGGGCATAAATTTTAAGGGAAATGGGTAACGAGCTAAATCCAACCGGGCCAGGATTGCGATTCGTTTCTTCCACAATTTCCTTTCGGACATCACGAAAATGGGTAAACTTGACATTCGGTTTATGTAAAAAGGTAGCATATTCCTCTTGGCTAGGAATGAGTTGCACGACCGTGGGTCTTCGCGTCACCACACCCGTGCCCCGAGGCAAAAATTCGCGCCCGACAATACTTTCTAGAGTACTACTTTTACCGGCGCTCTGGGATCCTACGACAGCAATTTGGGGTAAGGAGATTTCGAAAGGTACCCCACTCTCGGCCAATTTATCTTGAAGCTTATTCACAATACCAATTAAATCCTCCTCGGCTGACATGGGTGACAACCCTTGTTTAAAAAAAAAAAAAAAAAAAAAAAAAAAAATTTTTTTTTTTTTTTTTTTTTTTTTATAAATAATATTATAGATATTTAAATATATTTTATAATATGAATATTTTACCTTTACATCTGTTGAACAAAAATATTTTACTTTATATCTCTATTATAAAATATTTATGTTATAAAAAAAAAAAAAAAAAAAAAAAAAATTTTTTTTTTTTTTTTTTTTTAAATAAATAATATTATAGATATTTAAATATATTAAAATAATATATATTAATATATATAATATAATATATATGTATATATATTAAATATTTTAATATAATATATATTAAAATAATAAGATATTAAAAAAAAAAAAAAAAAAAAAAAATTTTTTTTTTTTTTTTTTTTTTTTTTTTTTTTTACATTGTACTATTGCTTAATGTTAAAAGATATTCTTCCGTTTTATTCATACTTATTTTTAACAATTCTTCTACATTTGCAATATCTGTCACTCTATCTATCTCTTGGGTCTCGACTGACAAATCTAGTTGCACATAGTTCATATATATTTGAAGTAACACATTGTTTCGTGCTTGTGTACTTATTCTTTCTAAAAGTTCTAGTTTTTGTTTCAACTTGTTTACGAGTTCCTCGTCTCTGGGCAAACGGTTTTGCAACTGTTTCCATTTTAATAAAAAAAATTCTTTGTATAACGCTAAAAATAAATTTACAATTCGTATTTCTGTAAAATTGTTCTCCAGTTTCACTTTCTTTCCACTACACACACCCAATTCTTCCACCTGTCTTTTTTCCTTCATTTTAAGCCGTTTCAAGTCCCGCAAAAAATTTTCTTTTGGCGTCTCGCGATTTAAATCGAGGTCTGTCAGCCAGCTTTGGTACAGACATTCCCATTCATCACTTTTTTGTTGTTTAATTTCAGTAACAAATTGTTTTTTGGACGTTGTTCTTTCTAAATTCAATTCGTCCAACCAACTAGTATACATCTGATTCCACTCTTTCTCTTTTATTTCCAAACTATATTGGATGGCTTGACTGAAATAAAATTCGAGATCGGTTTGAAACTTTGGGTAGGGTACCGTGGGAGATTGCACAGGAATATTGTGTTGGTTCAGCACGTCTTGAAATTTTGTTTGAACATGTGAAATTATCGTGTCCAAAGGAGTCTCAAAATAGGGTTTCAACTGGCGTTCTAAATTTTGATAGTTGAAATGATTCTGTTTATACATTTGAAAAAGGTTACTATTCGTAAAGTCGGTATAAAAATTATTTTTATCCAGTTCTATATGGAATTCTTGGGCCAGCTTTATACAATCTCTTGTCAGTGGGTCATAGAATTTCAGCGGTTGAATTTTGGATTTCCTTTCACTATTCAAAGGCCTTTCTTCCAGTTTTTGGATGTAATAAAACAACCATCCATCGTCCTGGCTGTATTCCTCCGCTTTTTGTTTTAATGACTGGAGTATCGTGGGCAAGCATTCGATGGATTTCGTTCCATGTAAACTTTTGGCTGTCTCTTTTAAAAGAGTATACCTCTGTATAAATTTTTGGTACCAGTCGCACTTGTTGGGAAATGGGCCAGGGACTAGATCGGGTGCGAGTTGCATCAATTCGGTAATGATTTTGTCGTTGGCCTTATAATTATGGACAATTTTTTTCAGGATTACAAGGCCTGATTCCAACCAATTGGTTTGATCCGTTACCACTACACAGTCGGACAGAATGTCTTTTAATAAATTGAGATTAATCTCTACATTTTTAGAATTCCAAAATACTTTTCGGAACGCAATGTACTTTTCCAACATGGTGGATTTATCCTCGGGAAACTGTTGCTCAATATTCTGGAAGATTTGAGCATAGGCGGGTAAACTTTTATGAAGTTTTAACACTTCTTGGGCAAAGTGTTCTGGTTTGACTTGCACTTGATGCATTTCCTGTTTGATTTGTTCCAGTTGGTTCTTGAAACACGTCAGCAGACGTAAATCTTGGGTTAAACGGTTAACAATGTCGCTCTCCTGTCCATAATAGTTTGTCAACACTCTGAGAAGGACCCGGTCTGAGGATGTGTCCTCAGACGCGTCTAAACAGGACTCGTTTTGGAACACGTCGAAACTGGGTTTAGTTTTAAACGCTTCGGACTCGCTTTCAGACTCGTCGGAATAGGGTTCTTTTTTGATGGTTTGCAGAAAACAAGACTTTTTTTCATTCGCGTCGAAATAAGGATTATAGGGTTGCTGAGAACAAAAATCATTTTCGAATTTGCCGTGATTGGGTTCATTTTTGAATTCTTCCTCGTAACAAGACTTGTCTTTAGATTCATCTGGCTCCGTTTTGGGTGGCTTCATTTGAAACGCTTTTTGTTGCAGTAGTCGGTTTTCTTCTCGACATTTCTGCAACTCTTGTTCCAGATCCTGTTTTTCTTGATCGCATCGCTTTAGTTTTGCTAAAAGATTCTGACGGGCCTCATCACACTGTGTCAATTGCTCTTGAAGTTGAGAATTTTTCTCTTGCAAATCGTCCTGTGCGCTCGGCAGGTCAACATACATGCTGGTGTCCTCTTCTGCACAGTTTGACCTCGAGCGACTGTTTGTTGTTATCGCCGCTGCATAACGTTGCACCATTTCTTGAAACCTGTTCTGTAAATCTTGAATATATTCCATAAATTTGGAGTCTTTCTCTTGATCCGCACCGTGTAGATCTGCAATTTGCTTTTCGAGTCTGTCTTTCTGCTCTACTAATTCCCTCATTTCGTTTTGCAATGCTTCGTGAAATTGATTGTGAGTCTTATTCAATAAGTCCTTCAACTTTTGATTCTCTTGTTGACAGGCAGCGATGTGTTTCTGATATTCCGTGTTTTGGGATTGTAATAAATCCCGTTGGGCGTGACATGCCTGTAAAAGACTTTGACACGCTTCTAATCGATCCTCTTTTGTCTCGTTCCGACACGAGTCCACCGTTGTGGGCGAGGGCGGCGAGGGCAGATGGCAAAGTCTGATGATAAAGTCTAAAAAGCTTCTACTTTGCCAAAAAAGCGCCGAATGTTGCGTCAACAGCGGTTGACTCAGGAGAAAAGCTTGCGTTAAATCCTGTTTCATTTCGCGTGTCAGTGTTTGCAAAGCATTCAGGGCCAGATTGTCGTCTGGATCTCGCATGCGTTTCAACAAACACTCGACTAACGTTTTAAAAATCATCTTGTTTCATTTTTTTCTTCCTCTAATCCCAAATGAATGGTTCGCTTGCGACCGCGTTTCATTTCCTCTGTCACATGGTCATTGATTTCAAACGTGTATCGGACCCCCGGTTCGACCAACAAGAGGAGGCGGCGTTTGTCGGTCGCATGATAATGTAACAGCTCGGCATGCACCAAATGCTTCCAGTGCAAAGTATTGAGGACCATGTCCGTTGGCCGCTTCGGATCGGGTAAAGACCAATAAGCCATGTTTAAGAGCGTGCATAACGTTTTCTTTTGACTTTTAAACAGTTGGGGAACATTGACCCACTGACAATCTTCCACATCCATAATCCAGTTGGAGAGTTCCTTCTCGGCAACATCTGCCCGACTGTACACATATTCCACATACTCATCGGTTCGATCGGGATATTTGGCCAAATATTTCATCGCAGGACACGCGGTGCTTTTGTACTGTTCCAATTTTTTCACTTTGCGGTAAATGGAATATTTTTGGGGATCGCGACACCGGTAGTTGGCTTCCAGCAGCGTCTCGACCCATACGATCCATCCTTCCGAGTGCTTCCCGTTTTCCGTGGGGACTTGAAACGGTCGCGTCCGTAATCCAAACAGCGTTTCCCAGACATTGTCCAAAATGACCTGCGTCATAAATCGAATCAAACCATTGGCTTTTTTCTGAAATCCTCTCAACACCTTCTCCTCGTGATCCGACCGCTGATACACGTAGCGTTTTCGGGTCAGAATGAGTAACCGTTGGACCCGTTGTTCAAATTTGATTTCAATGTGGGGTAAATTGAGAAACGTATTCAGTGGGTCACAGTCGTCTTGGGGCCATCGATGCACCATCAGACTATCCGTATCGGCATAACATACGGTATACTGGGCATTTTTTAAAAAATGAAACGAGCCCAAGAGTTGGTAACGGCACAAGGTGACGGTGATGATGGCAATGGCAATGTAGCTTAACGGGGAGTCTTTGTTGCCCATGACCCCGTAAAGGGAATTGATTAAGATTTTGATACCGAGTTGCACGTTATAATGGTACACATCCTGGGTCTTTTTCCATTCGGCTTGATGGTACTGACGCAATTGAATAAAATGTTGCACAATTTTAGGTAAAAAAGCTTCTGTTTGCCGGTTAATCACCATCACAAACTCATCGCGCTGGGGATCCCAGGCGGGATAAGAAAAACACGATTCGGTCGCCCGAGTTGTGTTGAAATCGAGCGTCGAATGGTGTCGATAGGGGATGGCGGTCAGGGAATGCACGGCCGGGGTGGCGCGCCATTCGTCTCGCGTCAGAATGGTACACGTCCCATAACACAAATTATTGCTCAGCAAGGTACTCGGATACATGCTCGCAAAATCCAACACCGACACATCTTCGAAAATGTGTTGAGGATAACAAAAATTGAGCGCTCCCTGATATGTTTTTTGATTTTGCAGCAGACTTTGATGTTTCGAATCGTCCAGCGTAAAAAATTTCGGATGAATCACGTAGCCCAGTCGCGTGCCATAACTTTTAAATAATTCCAGCAAATAGCGCGAATTACCGAAATGGAGCGCTTCTACGGCACTGAGGGCCGTAAAATTGGCCCGTACCACCAAAAAAGACATCACGTGTTCCTTTTCAAAAATGCGATACACCAATTCGGAATCCTTTAAACAATAGTCTAAATACGTGCGAAACGTACCAAATTGGGAGGGGAGCATGGGAGGACAGAGTTTCTCCATGCATCGTTCCACATTGTCTTCTTCAAACAAGTCTCGGGACAAAGGCGTGTGCCGATACCAGCTCGCAATACCGGTCGATTTGACTTGAACTTTGGTCTCTCCTTTCAATTTGACGCGGGCCACATCATCCAACTTGTATGTGGGACAATCATAATGGGAAAACGTTTTCACATAGGCGTACAGATCGAGCGTGAGTTTGTGTTGGTAAGACACCACCACAGTCGTACCCACATGGGAGGACCGATAACGATTCAGCAAAGAGTACAGTTTTAACCAAAGGAGCCTGGAAAAAATGCAAGGAAAATCAAACCCATTGATATTGTAGCCGGTAATAATTTGAACATTCTCCAAAAGCGAGTGAAAATGAATCAGCATCTCCGCTTCCGTTTGAAAACCCAGCGCATACCCGGGTAAAGGTTGATCAATACCCTCGGGGAGCGTATAGAGGAGCCATTTTTCCACATGGTGCCGATTCCACTTGACCAGACTCAT
The DNA here is from genome assembly GCA_964019185.1 of Maratus speculifer. NCBI lineage: Eukaryota > Metazoa > Arthropoda > Arachnida > Araneae > Salticidae > Maratus > Maratus speculifer. The sequence goes on from CAXHSM010000937.1 coordinate 449,228, forward strand.
CATCACGATGCGATCGGAAGGATGGTAACCCATGGGGATATGGTGGCCTTCCAGGGAGACTGATTCCAAATCAAAAGCGGCAAACATCCAGTTGGGAGCCTCTTTGCGGTCGGGAACCATTTGCAAAGACTCGAGGAGCTGCTGAGAAGAACCGACTTCATACCATTGATAATAAAACGAAAACGTATTGTATCGGGAACAGAGATCAATGTAAATGCGAATCAGCCAATCGTCTGGATCATAATAACTCAATTTGTAACGATGAAAGAGTCGTCCAATATTTTTAATGCAAGCGGTCGTATACACTTTATAAAAAGGTTTCGAACGATAGTCTAGTTTGCCTCGGGCAAGCCTCTCCTCAAAATAGGGTAAAATTTTTTTCGCATCGCCCAGACGTTGATAAAGGACTTTATGTCCGGGAAAATGGTGTTGGATAGACTGGACCACTTTATCAATTCGATTCGTACAGACACCAATCCACCCTTCATACAATTTGACCACACTGTGTTCTTGGCCCTCTTCATTGAGAAAAGTAATTTGAATTTGTTGAATATTTTTAAAAGTACGGAGGCGCTCCCAACGAATAGAATAATACATGACAATGTGTTTATAATATAAATATTTTTCTTTACATAGGTTGTTATGAAATGAAATATGTTTGAGACTAGTATAAAATATATTTAAAAAAAAAAAAAAAATTTTTTTTTTTTTTTTTTTTTTTAATATAATGTATGTATTTAAATATATTTTATTCTAACATATTTTATAACAGATGTAAAGATAAAATATTTCAATTATAAAATATATTATAACTATTAAAAAAAAAAAAAAAAAAAAAAAAAAATTTTTTTTTTCTTTTTTTTTTTTTTTTTTTTTTTTTTAATGTATGTATTTAAATATATTTTATTCTAACATATTTTATAACAGATGTAAAGATAAAATATTTCAATTATAAAATATATTAACTATTAGAAAAAAAAAAAAAAAAAAAAATTTTTTTTTTTTTTTTTTTAATATAATATATGTATTTAAATATATTTTATTCTAACATATTTTATAACAGTGTAAAGATAAAATATTTCAATTATAAAATATATTATAACTATTTAAAAAAAAAAAAAAAAAAAAAAAAATTTTTTTTTTTTTTTTGTTTTTCAATATAATGTATGTATTTAAATATATTTTATTCTAACATATTTTATAACAGATGTAAAGATAAAATATTTCAATTATAAAATATATTATAACTATTTAAAAAAAAAAAAAAAAAAAAATTTTTTTTTTTTTTTTTTAATGTATGTATTTAAATATATTTTATTCTAACATATTTTATAACAGATGTAAAGATAAAATATTTCAATTATAAAATATATTATAACTATTAGAAAAAAAAAAAAAATTTTTTTTTTTTTTTTTTTTTAATATAATGTATGTATTTAAATATATTTTATTCTAACATATTTTATAACAGATGTAAAGATAAAATATTTCAATTATAAAATATATTATAACTATTAAAAAAAAAAAAAAAAAAAAATTTTTTTTTTTTTTTTTTTTTTTTTTTTTTTTTGAATAGATACAGAATTTTACTCTTCGATGGTTGACAATCTATCTTCATGTACAGTACGTTCATCATTGTTTTCATTTACCCATGGTTTGGGGTTTTTTGCTGCACAAACGTTTTCTTCAGACTGAACTTCATATTTCTTAGTCACATCTCCAAGTGGCCTTCTAACTTTGATTGATGCAGTTGGATACGATTCCATAGAAGGATTCAAACGTTCTCTAGAAGTGATCTTGGACGCACGCACAACTCTTTCTTTTTCTCGAGAATCAGATTCAAACAAACCATAAGAACTGATACCAAACATTGGATCACTCGCAATTTGGTAACTGTCAGATGAACGAGGAATGTAAGTAAAACTAGCTTTCCGATGAGGGGACTTCCTGCCACTCTTTTCGAGACAAGTTGAAAAAACGTGTGAAGATCCCATGGTAAATGTTAAGGCCACGCAATGACTGTGAGAATCTATTGAACAACGTGTTATATATAGGGTTAAAAAAAAAAAAAAAAAAAAAAAATTTTTTTTTTTTTTTTTTTTTTTTTTTTATGAAAAATATTTAGAACATTAAATATCTTAAATGTATATCATAGAATATTTTGCTCTAATATATCTCATCCTTATTATAACTTGGTTATAAAATATATTACAATATTGAAAAAAAAAAAAAAAAAAAATTTTTTTTTTTTTTTTTTTTTTTTTTGACTAAGAAGGCGGTGCGTAATTGAAAAGGAGGAGGGGATTGTTCTCTATAAAAAGAGACATTTGTGACTCACAGCTAGTAAATGGGTTAAGGATGCTGTTTAGATTATTTTCATCCGATCGCCAACTTTTTTTCAGCATTCCTGGAGTCATTGGCCGAAATGGAAAAGTTTATTTTTATGCGGAGAAGATAGCGATGTTTATCGGACAACAAGATATTGAACTCTGGGCAAATGAATATTCTACCTGCAGATTGGGTGAAATTTTCCCAGACTGTGGCGAAATCTTAAAAAATATTTGGATGATTGAGAAAACAGCCCTCATTCATTTTTTGGGATATCACATGCTTTTGGGAGGAGCGGAAAATGAAGAGAGACTCTATACGTTGCTGAAATATAGTCATTTTCGTTCAATTGGACAGGTCCGAAACTTTTACCATTTAGAAGCGTGTTATGCGCCCAATGGAAAGTTGTTGGACGAACATTTGACAGAACTCCAAGCAAATTCAAGAAATTGAAATCAAGAAGAGAAAGGAAAATCTGCATTAAGTGAAGTTGTTACTAGAAAATATGCTATTCATCTTCTTAAGCGTCTTCATGGTATTGGTTTTAAGAAAAGAGCTCTCAGGGTAAATAAAGAGATTCGCAAGTTCGGCGAGAAGCAGATGGGGACACCTGATGTTTGAGTTGATACCCGTCTAAATATGTTTATATGGTATAAAGAGTTAGAAATGTACCTTACAGAGTCCAAGTTCAACTTTCCCGTAGAAGAAACGAAGATGAAGATTCCATTAATAAACAATCCCTTCTAAATAAGTTTATATGGTCTAAAGGAATTAGAAATGTACCTGACAGAGTCCAAGAAACGAAGATGAGTTTTCCATGTACATTTTTAAAAGTTTTTATAAAAAATATTATGTATAGTTTTAAGTATATTCGATGATATAAAGATATGTATAAAAATACATATATGTAAAAAAAAAAAAAAAAAAAAAAAAAAAAAAAAAAAAAAAATTTTTTTTTTTTTTTTTTTTTTTACGCCATCCATTGCATTTTTATGGACTCATCTCCTGGATTCCGCTTGCTGTTTTTCATCGCACATTGAATTTCTTTTTTCATAGGCCACGACACCATACATTGTTCTGCAATCTGAAACGCCCACCATGTACTCACAAATTTTCTTTTGTAAAGAACCAATAGGATGCGATAGACAATTAGCCACGCGTTTACGACCATCAACACCCACACTAAAATGCAGAGGGTGAAAAATATTTTTCGGTATATGCTGCACAACGGTAAAATACAATTGAGCTTATTTTCCGACACGCCGCTGCCATGATGATACTCGAAATAACACATCCCGTCGTCTGGAAATATTTTGTAAATGGCTCTCCAGGACCAGTGGAAACGACTCCAGAGATGATTGAAAAATACATTCGATATACTGACAAGCCATACTAAATACACTATATAAAACATTTCCAACGCAATCGTTTTAAAAAATATAAAATTTCCTTGCGTTTCTCGAATCATTTGAATCATGTCATTAGGTTTTTCTGCCAAATTTTCGAGTTGCCGGAGATAGTTCCCGTAATGTTGGGACCAGAAGGAATAAGGAAAATGAAATCCAAACGCCAATAACACTAAATAAACGGGTACCCATTGATAATAATCATGATAGAGAGTGGGATGACCCGGGTCTAGTGTAAACGTTCCATTAATGTAACATTTGATATCCATAAAACTTTGCGAAAACTGTCGATTGTCGTTTAAACACTCTATACTGTTTCCAAATAAAAAACGAATCATGGTCAGACCTGTACAAAAGGTCAAAATATTTCGAACGTAGACATGGTAGAGGGTTAAAAAGACACTATAACTCGCCTCTTGTTGAGTATTCCATTGGACGAGCTGTAATAAAGGAATCATTTGTCTTTTTTTCTAGACACTGCTAAATTCTAAATTTTTCTTGACCAAAATTTCTTGAACAAAAAATTCAAAGGTGGCGACGGACAGAATATCTTCATAATGGTAGCCGTCCAAAGCATCTAATAAAATGATGCGTTGCCCGTCCACAATGCTACCCGCATAATTGACCGTCATGGCGTGCGCATTCGACATGGCTTTTTGATAACTGTAACCGGGTAACCAAATATAAGACACCAAATACAGGGCATAAATGGACGTGCGACCATGGGCCGCCGCTTCCACACCATTCAGCCCCGAGTAAAAGGAATTTTTCACTTGCACACCGCTTTGCATGCCGACACTCCCAAACATTTGTACTAGATTTTCAAAATTGCCTTTCGCCTTGGCCAAAATCTGTATGGTGAGACAACACTGGTACGACTGAATATCTTTTCCTTCTCTCAAAAGGGTGGACAAGGTCTCCATTTCTTTGAGGGTCAAGGCAAAGCAAATGCGATTTTGAAGCCGATCCAAGTAAAAGAGGCGCATGTCATTGAACGCTTGAAAAGCGCGTCGACTGCCATACACTTCGGAAATGGTGTGCATCGTTTTTTTCAGATCGCGAAATTTGATGGGTAAAAAGTCAATCTCATCATAAAATAAATAATAGGCTACCAACATGTCTTGACTCGGGGCTAATTTTAATCCCATGACAAACGAAGTCATTTCCCATTCCGGATTCAAGAGGGTGGCGCATTCGGCCTGAGAAAGAAGACTGGGAACGAGGTAAATATTGGCCTCATCCCCATCAAAATCCCCATTGATGGATTCTAAAATCTCCAAGGGAATGCCAAAACAATCGTATGGCCACGCGGGGCCTTCGAGAGGGACTTGCAATCCGACAAAATTTTCGGGTTGTAAAGAAGGCATCCGATTCAAAATGACCCATTTCCCTCTCAATCCAAATTTATCCACAATGGCATCGGGAACCCGAATTTCATTGGGGCGCAGACTGGCATCGGGCACAATCATGCCTCGCATGGAGTAGCGACACCGTTTTCCGAAAGCCACCTGTCGAATCAAAGTAGCTTTGCCACAGGAGCGAGATTCGAGGCTACCGTAATTTAAGGGGGCTTCTTGAACCTGTTTGTAAAATAAGGGCGCTTTGGAGGCCGGTTGTACTTGGTCGGTGCGCGAGGTCATAGGGATTCCCATGACAAATTTGGCGACTTTTTCATAAATGAGGGTAGTTGTGACTTGCCAATAAATAGGGTCGGGCAACACTAAAAAGTCTTGACGCGTGGACAGCTGGGCCTGTTGAATCATACGCAATAACTGAGGTAAGGCAAAGACGTAGCCGGGCGTCGGAATTGCGAGAGGCGTCACCGGGTAGATGGCCAATTGATCATTATAATAAAACTGCTGACAACACCACGTAAAAGACTTGAATTGTTGAAACTGAAGCGGCTCGTCACATTCGGAACACACATGCCCGAACGCGTGGCTTTTTCGCCACGCCTTGAGGATTTTAACCAAATCATCGGGTGTACAGATCAGGGGACATTTTTCCAATTCGAGTAAAGAAATCCGATAGCGATCCACCGCCATTAAAAATAAGTTATGCGAAAATATCCCAAAAGGCGAAACGGGGATGAATACTACCCCAGTCGCGACCCCACCTTTGTCGTCACCGCGTACGGTAAAGAAGTGTACGCTCGCGATAAAAAGGGAAATGAACTCTATCCCCAGAGAGAAAGAAATATTTTTGCGCGAGATGGGTCAGGCAGTTTCTATTATGCAAAAGACGCGAATGGAAATGAATATTACCCAATTTGGCAAAACCAGTCTCTGTTTTTAATTGATCCCGTGAACAAAAATATTCGACTCGCCTTGTACAAAGATGGCACCCAACGGTATCCGATGGATGCCAAAGGGAACGAATATTACTTGCTCCAAAATCAAGAACCTCTGCTGTTGAGAAAATCAAACGGAGACTATTATTTGGCAAAGAGTAAAAATGGTCATGCGCTCATACCTTGGAATTATTTGACAAAATATGTGCGAGAGGAACCTTGCATTTATTCAAAAGATGCGTTCGGAAATACGGTATATTTGAAAGAGTCGGAATTTCCTCCGGCCTTTAAGGCTTTAATTCGATGTATTTGTCAGATTAGCGTCATTTGTCCAAAGGTGACAGGATGCCATACAAGAATTTATTAACACATAATAATTCTGCATTCTTATATTGTTAAAAAAAAAAAAAAAAAAAAAAAAATTTTTTTTTTTTTTTTTTTTTAGTTGCAATATATTTTGATTGAAATATTTTATCTTTACATCTGTTATAAAATATGTTAGAATAAAATATATTTAAATATTTATATTAAAAAAAAAAAAAAAAAAAAAAAAATTTTTTTTTTTTTTTTTTTTTTTTTTTTTTATATAAAACTAGTTTAAAATGTAATTTTTACACAAGTTTTATGAAACCATGTCAGAACTAATATACTCTGGTTCGGATGCTGTCTTTTATTACTTTGAAATACCTCAGAGAAAATATGCTATATTAAAAATTCCTAAGGAATTTATCGCCACAAAAGAAGTGACATCTACTTTTATAGAGCTTCCAGATGGTCGAAAAATGTTTTTAAAATCTTCTCCTGAAAATAAAGATATGGATATGTCAACTTGGTTTCAAAAACAAATTGAAGGGGGAAATTATTTTCAAGTTCCCGATAGTTCCCCATAATCTTACATTTTTAAATGTCTGATTCCTTTTCATTGCATTCGATTTGTAAGATAACACAAGAACTATCAATAACTACGTTCGATTACGATGAAAACGATACGTTTTTTAAAAGTCTTTCAACTGTTGAATTATTATCGTCGCTAGAATCCATTCTTTCCGAGGAAGATAATTTTAATAATTTACAAACTTCTCGCATTCAAGTGTATAATGTAAGAGAAGGAGATAATGTAGGAGTTGATGTAAAATATAATGTAAAAGATAATATAGGAGATAATGTAAGATATAATGTAAAAAATAATGTAGGAGATAATGTAAGAGATAATGTAGGCCCTGTTCATTATAAACCTAGTTTATTTTCTAAATGCTTAGCTGCTAAAGTGAAACTTGAAAAAGATAAAGTATTGAAATTAAAAAAGGTCAAAAAGCAATTAAGAATGAAGGAATCACATTCATGGTATTCGATCCATTTGTTGGTACATCTTGCTCAATCAAAGAACATCAGTTAGGTAAAAAAAAAAAAAAAAAATTTTTTTTTTTTTTTTTTTAAGTATTAGTTGAAGTATAATATATGTAATAATCAAGTTATAATAGAGATAAGATATCTTAGAGTAAAGAATATTATGATGTATATTTATATTTAATGTTCTAAACATATTTCAAAAAAAAAAAAAAAAAAAAAAAAAAAAAAAAAAAAAAAAATTTTTTTTTTTTTTTTTTTTTTTTTTTTAATAATAGTGTAATAAATTATATAATAAAGTTATAATAGAATAATAAATTTAATTCTCTAAATATATTTCATACTATAAATTTAAAAATAAAATATAAATACCATTTTTTTTTTTTTTTTTTTTTTTTTTTTTTTTTTTTTTTTTTTTTTACTGGATTATTGGAGACTCTTCATCCACCACATACTCACGAGGATAAATTTGATCTCCGTTTTTCTTTTGTGCATAATAAGGTACATTCTTTTGGTTGATCCTTTTCATGGCAGGTATTTCCAAATTACCCAATTTCAAGTAAAACTCATCTTGATTCGAATTTTTGGGATATATTTGAGAACCATCGGGAAATTGTGCATATGTGTTATTGATTAATACTTCATTTCCTTCCGCATCCTTACGATAAAACTGCTGCCCAAATTTATTTTCGGGGTAAAATAAATTTCCTAATTTATCAGGAAGATAAATTTCTTCATTTGTCTCTGGATCTTTAGGAAATATCACCGTTTGGGTGTTCAAGTCGACTGGATATCTTGGTTTACCCGCCCTATCACAAATATATTTGGGTTCATTCTTTTGCACAGCTGGATATTCCATTTTGTGAAGGGTATCGTTGACAGGCACACTTTTATATGCATAAATTTCCGCATTGATCGAATCTTTCCAATACATTTCATCGCCAGTATGATTCCGAGCATAGTATTGATCTTTCAAATCATTTCGCAAACAATAACCATTCACATAATATTCTGTATATTTTTCGGCGACCTCCTGACAGGGTGTATCGTCTGGAGGTGAGGGATCGAGCGCAGAATCCTGGTCGGTGGGGGAGACCTCTGGTTGCATAGTACTGCTCTCCTCACCAGGTGTATCGTCTGGAGGTGAGGGATCGAGCGCAAAATCCTGCTCGGAGGGGGGGACGTCTTGTTGCGAAGTGTTGCTCTCCTGACAGGGTGTATCGTCTGGAGGTGAGGGTTCGAGCGCAAAACCCGAGGGGAATGGATCTATTTTGAAATCGGGTTGCGCTCCTGTTTCAAGGTCTGCCGAGTCGAACAATCTTTCGGTATACCGATCCTCTCTTCGAATGTCTGGCAATACATTTAATTCAGATACAACGAGTGTGGGCTCCCCTGGTTCGTCCAAATCAGTTTTAAATTTAATTTTTTTCTCCGGTAAGGGATCCACAAATGGTTTTTTACGCTTCCGATCCGTGGTATTTTTTAAGATGGAACAAGACATCTTTTTACCAGTTGTATCGTTATGTTTAGGCATCCTTTATTCTTCTGAAAAAGGTAAGGTATGGTGATCATCTTATTATGGGGGTACCTGTTATTCGTCTGATGGAATCATGCATTGTATCGGGCTTATGCGCAAATCACCTGGAAAACATTGTATCACGCTATGGAACCGACAGAATGGCGCGCGTATCAGATAGCAGAAGCCCAGCGAAAGCATCCGGGATGGATTCCATAAACCTTCCCGTAGAACGTTATTCAGATTTACAATACAGTTTCACTTCCTCTCCCAACAAAATTTTAGCTATTTGAACGAGATCCAAGTAAATGAATTGATATTTTGTGGAGGTTTGAATTTGTAGCCAGGTCAGAATATGTTTTAAGAGAAATTTTTTAAAATGGAGCCCGTGGACATAATCCATCATACCAAATTGTTGCCACGTTTCTGGATTTTTGTAAAGGGGCAACCAGTCATGGCAGACTTTGCCACCGGTATCTTGAAAATGGGTAGGAGGTTTCGATACCACCATACTAGACACATATTCAATTTCGGGTTCCGAACCTTTGGAAACGGTGTACGCAATGCCCACAGGACCCGTATCCAATAAGAGTTCACATTGATAAAAATCAGGCGGGGGTAACGGTCCGGGAGGGTATTCGGATCGTTTTAAAATTAAAAAGACTTGACGTCCCAAGTAGGCAGAAGGATGCGACAAAGTCGTTGCAATACAGGCATCCCGGCCCAGATGAAAGGCAAAACTCGTCCATTTGCTAAATTGTTTCAATTCGTCGTTATACCGTTTAAAAAATCGTAAATCAGACACTTCAGTTACCGTGAGGGCTCTTTTCTTCAAGCAAGCGTCGGCTAAATTATGCAAAATTTTAAAAGCTTGATCTTTTCGGCACTTTTTCATGATACCTAAATAGCGATTTTCGGTGGCAAGGATAAATAAAATACCTGATTTACAAAAACTCAAGAGAATTTTATTGGGTGGAAACAAGGCACGTAAAAGACATTCAGTGGAATGGTTGGGTACCGGAATACCGCGCACGGGGGTTCCTTGAGTAAAAAGTAAAAAGGATGAATCCGTGTGAACAATGGGTGGACATTTTCCACGAACCACGATAATACTGTTTTGAGGCGGTGCAATGGGAACAGTATCCAGAGAATTGGAATTGTAAGTAATAATGGCTCGTTTAAACCGCAGAGCAATATAATGAAACCGCTTATAGCGATTCCCGTAGACTTCGATAAATGGATCGAGAGCCAAAGGGGTCGGAAGAACGGTGGATGGGTTCATCTTAAACTTGTTTGGATTCCAAAAACTATATATTAATTAAAAAAAAAAAAAAAAAAAAAAAAAAAAAAAAAAAATTTTTTTTTTTTTTTTCCTAATAATCACCTGATTTTATACATTTCCTTGTTTGTGAATGAAAGACTTTTACTTTGGATCGACGAACATGGTGGTTGGGAAACAATACAAATTGATGAAAAAATAATCCCATATGTATGTATGGAAGACTGCTTTTTCCATCGTAGTAAAAGGTTGTCGAGTAAAAAACGGTTTAAATACTTTAAGTAAAAAAAGTCATAGTGTACTGTTATAGTAATGATAAAGTGCAACTTAATCATTAATAATTAATTCATCTACTCTCCAGTCTTCACGTCTACCATCAGGTAGGTATCTTCTTATAATGAGTGGAATTTTTCTCTCCTTTAATTCTTTCATTGCAATTTCCAATGGATCTGTTTCATCATCCAATTTCACTAAAATGGGAGCTTGCATCGAAATCTGTAACGCTCTTGTTCCTAAAACTCTAGCTCTTTCATATTTTGTCATATAAGGAGTGGTGATTCTTTCTTGATTCATTTGAGGCTGATGTTCTGATAAAGATAAAATATCAATATTTTCATTTTCACTCTGTTCACTTTCATCCAAAGATTCGTCTTCTTGATCTGCAGAATCATATTCTTCAACCACAGGGTTATCTGGTTCACATTCTTCAACAACATCGTTATCTGGTTCATATTCTTCAACTACATGGTTTTCTGGGTCATATTCTTCAACCACAGAGTTATCCGATTCGTAATCGTCCGCCATAAATATGAGTGCGACAGCAACAAAGTGCTAACAGATTTACAATCACAAACACTTATATACATATTTAAAAAAAAAAAAAAAAAAAAAAAAAAAAAAAAAATTAATCTTTTTTTTTTTTTTTTTTTTTTTTTTTTTTTTTTTTTTTGAAATAGTTATTTAAATATATTTTATAATATAAATATTTTATCTTTACATCTGTTGAACAAAAATATTTTACTTTATATCTTTATTGTAAAATATTTATGTTATAAAATAAATTACTATTATTAAAAAAAAAAAAAAAAAAAAAAAAAAAAATTTTTTAATATAAATATTTTATCTTTACATCTGTTGAACAAAAGTATTTTACTTTATATCTTTATTGTATAATATTTATGTTATAAAAAAAAAAAAAAAAAAAAAAAAAAAATTTTTTTTTTTTTTTTTTTTTTTTTTTTTTTAAGATATTTAAATATATTTTATAATATAAATATTTTATCTTTACATCTGTTGAACAAAAATATTTTACTTTATATCTTTATTGTAAAATATTTATGTTTAAAAAAAAAAAAAAAAAAAAAATATATATATATATATACATATATATATATATATATATATAGATATATAGATATATATATATATATATATATATATATATATATATATATATATATATAGATAGATATAGATATATATATATATATATTTTTTTTTTTTTTTTTTTTTTTTTTTTTTTCATGCTTTAGGTTTTTGAATGATCCTCAGACAATTTTTACATAGCCTATACAAATTGGGCATTTCATCAATGGCTCTATCTTGTTTCAAATACTGTATCACATCTGGGTTTTTACAACATTTTTCGGTACGGGACGTATTTCGCCATGTACGACATTCCTTTTCGGTAAACAATGCTTCCATCTTGAATATCAAGATGTTACAACTCTTTTTCTTATGCTTATACTTTATCTATTTTTGGTATTTTTATTATTTTCGTGCTCCCTCTGTCCCCCGGCCCAAGACCCCCGGTCCTGACTCTCCCTTGCGATACAATTTGGATTTGGTGGTGATTCAAACCAACATTTTTCGATTCTTGGAAAACGGGAGTAGGATGTGGGAACACGTGTTTCATGATGATGCGTATCTGGTGCATCGAGCGACCGAAACCATTATTGAACGCGATGATTGTTACTGGTATCCCCAACGCACACGAATTGCTGCCAAAGGGATCGGTCTGTACAAATTTTTGAAACAACATCCAGAATTCCAAAAAGATATTTCTTTTGAGGAAAATAGTCCTTATACGGCTCAACAAGGCCAAGTGTTTTATTTCACGTGTTTTAATCGGCGGATCGAGTCGCTCGACATGTGTCCTTCAGGTCAAATCTATCAAAATCAAGTCTGCGTCGACATTAGTTCATGCACGGATAAAGCGGATTATACTCATTTACCGGTGCATGCCGACCCCTTCAAATACATTGAGTGCAAAAACAGAAGAGAATTTTTCAAAACCTGCCCTCCCGACACTTTTTTCTACCACGATCACTGCGTTCCCCAATACAATTTAATTTATCAATGTACCTTGAAGGACACGGTGCTTCCTTTCAAACTAGATGCTCACACCCTGTTTGAGTGCCGTGATCATAAACCCATCTACACGACCTGTTTGCCCGGCACCCAACTGTTTGATAACTTGTATTGCGAACCCGATGCCTGCGTCGGACAACCCAATGGCGCTCTTTTAAATTTACCCCATCGGACCGTGGGTCCTTTTCGTTTTGTACCCGGTTACATGGAATGTTTGCATGAAAAAGTCTTTCAAACCGTTGAATGTCCTTCCACGTGGGATCCCATGTTGTCTGAGGGGGACAATTTAACGCATTTGCCCCAAGTCTTTGATGGGAAACAGTGCGTGGTGCCTTCTTTCGGGGTCACGGTCACGTCCGATGATCCCGATGTGCTGGTGCCGATCCATGAATTTACCAAGCACGTTCAAAATTGGAAACAGTCCCCATATTATGATCAAACGGTGGGTTATACACAGTGGGGTCGAAAACGGAAGCGGTTGGATCCAGGCCAACGGATCGGAAAGCATTTTAAAGTCGAATCGGCCTGTGATGCCTCCAGTCCCTACTTGTTACCCATCTACGGACATCCCGACCAATATTATAACTGTGTGACGCAGCAACGGATCACCTGCCCGGCCCAACATTATTTTACGGGCTCGGCGTGTCAACCCGAACCTCCGCACGCTTTCAAGTTTCAAGGGATCCCCCTATTTCAGTTTGATCATTTAAATGACGAAGCTTGGATTCCCCCCTGGGACTATCCGGGCCGAGGGCATCGTCCTTTAACGGGATGTCACACGGCCGAGGACACGTATTTAAAACTCTACGATATTTGCGTGCATCCCGAATGCCTGCCTTACGCCTTTTTATCCATGGTGCCCCAGGTCTCGCTCTTTTTACCCGCTCCCCGCCAAGCGAAATGTACCTATGATCCTACAGACCGCCATATCAAAAAAGAATCCGTCTCCTTCCATTATACGTTTTGGGATCAAAAGGTCCTCCCAGAGGGCGTCCAGTCCTCCGAAACATGCACCGTGGGTCAGAAACTCAACACGGGTCATTTTGTGTGGGATACGACCCTGTTTGCCACCTGCGATCCAGCCCAACCGTTTGTGTTTTGTCCTTCTCCGGCCACCGAAACACTCTTCAAGACCGCCCACTCTTATGCGTGTGCCCCGCCCCCGGGCAATACGTTTCTGCATACACGTCTCCTCAACTGGACCCCGTTTGCGACCAATGAAATCAAACGCATTCTCCCTCCTGTATGGGACCAAAAACCCTATTACTTTAGACTCAACAAAGGAGATAACACTACATATGAGCTCCCCGAAACGGGTTTTGATATTCCGCGCGACACCCGGATCAATTTGCGCGTGAATCGACCGGTGCTGTTGGAATGGCAGTATCGTGTGACATATCCCCCCTCTGTCGTGTTTCAGTACAATGCCCAGAACCAACTCGAAGTGTTGGAGGATCCAGCCACACCACCGCACGGTTTTATGGTGAGGCGAGAAAAATTTGTCGACGCCACCCTTCATTTTCCCACCTATACAGCCCAAGAACACGTGAACCACTTTGAGGGGGATTACCATCCTTAAAAACAAGCATCATGAGCGAAAAATCTTTGGCGCAAGGCGTGTTATTTTACAGTTCTTTATACGTGAATGGTATTTTATTAATTACGGGCATCTCGACAGGCCGTTGGGTGTTTATGTTACTCATTCTCCTCACCATGGGACTCACGGCCTATTTAATGTACATGATGACTGCTCAGGAAGAGCATTTGAAAAAGGTGGGAGACTGGGCGGAAGTGACCTTTTCCAGCCATCTGGAAAAATTGAAGCGATTTTTCTAAGCACGTCCTGTTCCACGAGGTCCGGGGGGCGATCAGCATCCACGGTCCAGACAGGAACCTCTTTTAAGGCAGAGGTGTAACGGTTCTGCAAACGTTGTAAATAGGAGAGGGGAATGTTACGGTCCATCGCTGTACGGTGCTGGAGCCGCTGAAAAGCGACGGTGGGTTCCAAATCCAAATACAGGAAAGCGTCGACCGAATAGGCCAATCGCTGATAGACATCCTCGTACAGGGCCAAATCCGAGTCGGTGAGAATGAGGGGAGCAAAGACATGGCGAGAGGTCCAAGGGCAACGCTCCACCAACACCAATCCTGTTTCGGGGAAACGTTGAAATTGTTGAAATTGGGACAAGAGTATTTGGAGTTGTAAAGGAAAAACGAAAAAGGATGGATTTTGATAGAAGGAAGGCAGCAAGGTCCATTCAGATAACGGTTCGGGGAAGCATGAGAAACGGGAGGCAAGCCGTTGCATTAACGTGGATTTACCCGCTCCAATAGTCCCATCGATGCATAAAATGAAACGAGTCATGGTCTCTCCATGTTGAAAAACATTCTCTATTAATACACACACTCAAAAAAAAAAAAAAAAAAAAAAAAAAAAAAAAAAATTTTTTTTTTTTTTTTTTTAAATATTTGTAATATATTTTATAATTTAAATACTATATCTTTACAACTGTTAAAAAATGTTTTAGAATAAAATATATTAAAATATTATTCAAAAAAAAAAAAAAAAAAAAAATTTTTTTTTTTTTTTTTTTTTTTTTTTTTAACATAAATATTTGTTCAATAGATGTAAAGATAAAATATTTATATTATAAAATACATTTAAATATCTATATTATTATTATTATTATTATCAATATTAAAAAAAAAAAAAAAAAAAAATTTTTTTTTTTTTTTTTTTTTTTTAACATAAATATTTGTTCAATAGATGTAAAGATAAAATATTTATATTATAAAATACATTTAAATATCTATATTATTATTATTATTATTATTATTATTATTATTATTATTATTATTAATACTAAAAAAAAAAAAAAAAAAAATTTTTTTTTTTTTTTTTTTTTTTTTTTTTTTTTTTTTAACATAAAAATTTTATAATAAAGTTATGAAGTAAAATATTTTTGTTCAATAGATGTAAAGATAAAGTATTTATATTATAAAATACATTTAAATATCTATATTATTATTATTATTATTATTATTATTATTATTATTGTTATTATTATTAATATTAAAAAAAAAAAAAAAAAAAATTTTTTTTTTTTTTTTTTTTTTTTTTTTTTTTTTTTATGCTAAGTGTAGAAATTTATGGTAGAGTGGATAGAAAATATTGATAGCTGAAATACAGAATCCATGTAAAATCCAAATTTGTATGTCAACCAATAGTTGATCATTTTAAACTGATACAGTCTTAATGATAAATCCCTTTTGATTCTGACAGACAGCACCGAAAGTTAAGTCTTCTCCAATTGTTTTTCTATTCAAAAGTTTAACGTCTGAAACGGGGAACACTGTCAACAAATAATTATACGTTCGTCGGCCAACTGCGGCAAATGCGGGATCCCATCCGTCGGTGTAATATTCTGACAATATATCGGATAAACGAGTTTTAAAATCTTCTTTTTGAATAACAAAATCAAGCTTTGTCAAAGAAGACCTTGGAAAGCCATTTACGAACCTACAGTTATATTCTACATCCTCGTAGCTAAAAGATAATCCTTCTGTATCCAAACCTATCAATATAGTTTCAAAAGGGGGGTTATAAGAAGTGATAGCAACATGCCATGGAACCATTTGTCCTTGAACACGAATAAAAGTAACGTGCACAGCACATCCAAATTTTTCCATGTCATCAAACGGAGTAACGAATAGTAACATATGTAAAGATAAAATGTTTATATCAAAATTGTAAAAAAAAAAAAAAAAAAAAAAATTTTTTTTTTTTTTTTTTTTTTTTTTTTTTTTTTTTTTTTGTAAGAAAATGTTTCTATATAAACCCAAGCACAACATAACGCAAGTCGCTGTATCGATATCTCCCACAATGTGACAGGGGCTCAATCTGAGATTTTAGTTTCTTTTTCATTGAATCATGTGGTTTCGAGTTTCTTTTTTCCCCAGCAAGCCTGATTTATTAGCAGCCGTTGTGTATAATGGTAATATATATTGGAGCAGTGAAAGTGTTGGGAAGTTTCTAGAATATTCCAATGCTTATCGATTTGCTCTAAAGTATGGAACTGATAATTTAAATGATTTTGTTCCAGAATACGCTCAAACATTCAGAAAACTACCAGTGTTTTCGTTTGACAAAATGGTAAGCGTCATGTCAAAAGTGAAATTTTCGTTTAAAAATGTTGAAAAAATACACTCTCTCTGGAACAAAGGTTACATTGATGTTTGTGATGCAGATCCCACCTTTATTCCAAATATTTCGCCTCGAATAATGTTTACAGATAACCCAACAGGTATGAAAGTAAATGATTGGGTTAAAATCTATGTGGAAAAATGTTTACATAATTTTTCACGGTTTGACTTTATAAAAAATTCCATTAAGGAAGTGCAAAATCCAACTTTAGATGTAACTAAAGCTACCGTTAATGATCAGAAAGACAGTCAAGAAATTAAAGTTCAAATAGATGGCTCACAAGAAGAATTAATGGACACACTACCTCTATGCAACCCAGTACTCCAAATAACATATGATGGTATGCTTATACCGGAAGAAATTTATGTCAACATCAATGGACAAGTTTATTGTTATGTTAAATCATCGGCCGAAAGTTAAAAATTGTTTAAATGTACTAAAAAAAAAAAAAAAAAAAAAAAAAAAAAAAAAATTTTTTTTTTTTTTTTTTTTTTTCAGTTTAAAATAAATTGTATTTTACTTGCTTACAGGACCTTCTCAACATTTCAAAAGTCACATCTTTTCTTCCAATCCAAATGTGACAAGCCTTTTTCCATTGCAACAAGTACGTTTGATGCTTTTTAGGAAATAATATTCGAATCAATTCGTATTCTTCCAAAATTTTTAAATCTTGTAAACATTTTCGTCTTTTCATTCTATCCCGATTAAACCAACCCAATAAATCGCACATTTTCAAGGTGGTAGTCATCATCATATAGACGAGTAAACACATTTCATCTACCGTTTTTCGACAACGTGCTCTCTCATAAATTATTTGCAATTCTTTTAACGTAAACAGGGACATCTTTGTTTTTTTCGGATGGGTGTTATAGCAGACCGTTTGATATTGTTGGTACAATTGAAACGTCCCGATTTATATGATGCCATTTTGAAGCGAATACAACCCTATAGCCTCCGTTCGGTTTTAAAAATATTGGAACAGCATTTACGTCGTATTGACGATTTAAATATCTTTAATGAAAATGTTCACGTGGTACCCGAATTTGTTTGGACCGTTATCAAACATATGAAATTTCCATCTGCTTGTGACGCATATGGAATTAAAGTTGTTTGTCGGGTTACGAAATCAGATACTCAGGGCGCTTTAGACAGTAAACATATTCCCGCTATTACCAACTCTCCTAATCTCGAATTTAACGTTGAAAAAGATATCTTGGATGAGTTGGCCTTGTTTTCGAATCATATTCAAATTTTTGAATTGGCCAATCGACATAAATATGCCACCGTATTTATGAGTCAAGACACCACTTTACCATTTTTAATCCAACGTTTACCCCAGGCTTGTATTTTGGAAAGGGGGAAGGAGTTTAACAAAGGAAAAAATGCGGAAGGGGAATACAAGTACCTAACCGCATTTAAATACATTTTAGTGGAAGATCGAGGTTCTGTCAAAGTGCTCTATAAAAATCTGACGGATTTATATTTAATTTTAAGATGTGTACCCTTAAAGCACATTGCAGCGTTTTCGGATATTCGATGCCTCTTTAAAAAGTGTGGCATTACATGCGCTTTCTTTAATCTAGTCCATGTCACGAGACGACAACTTTTTGTGAATGACGACTCGAAATACGAAAAGGATGTCATTACCCTTTTAACGTTCATGTTTTGTCGAGGGGAGTTATTACCCATGAATCGGGAAGGATTAGCTAAAAACAAAGACAGACCGCCGATCGACGTGTTGAGTTTTGAAGCTATGAAACGAAATTGTTCCCGTTTAATCACGGGTCCGGAAAGAGAAGTGTGGCATACAGTACAAACGTCTTTGGAATGTGTCTATTGTGGTAGGCAATTTAAAGAAGGGACGGGAGGATCTTTTGCCGTCATCAATAGTGTGGATGTCAATGTTTGTAAAGATTGTCTATTGTGATCCCATCCCAATCTGAGTGGATCCTTGGCTATTCACTATTGAAATTCTCCAAGTTTGATTTACTTTGAGTCTTATCTAAAATCAATGCATTCTGCCTTCTCAGCAGTGGGAGTGGCTTTCATCGTATAAAAGGATTGTGCTGCTCGGCGACGGGACTCATTGTGATGGCCTCGTTCACTTATATTCCTGCACCTCGCCACGACGGCATTTTTCGATTAACGGGTGTCTTGGGAGAAAATTACAAAATATATTTTTACATGAGTGATGTGGTAGTGATGCTTAATAAAGACAGTGTTTTTGAATTGAAATATGCCTCCTGCCAGCTAAAAGATGTGTGTTCACTCCAAATGTTGTCAAGACCTGATGCCTGGGTCATTGAATTTCATGCCCTCCGTAACTTGCTGGGTATTATGGAAGAGTGGGACTTGTTTGACGAATTCAAGTATGGCCATGTAAAAGTTAAATATCACCGAAACAAGGTCCCAGAACTCACCAGCTGCAAGTGGACTGAGGGTATACGCTTTAAAAACTGGCTGTATAATTTACAGACGACTGTGAAAAAAGCACTTGCCAAAATAAATACCCGCAAATCACCGAAACCACTGAGACTTTAACTTCTCAAGCCCAAAGGGTGTCGAAGTGCAAAAAAATGGGGTTGAAAATACTTGGTATCCAAGTATTTTCAACCCCATTTTTTTGCGATGACATGTGCACCAAATTTGGTAAAATATCCTTTGAAAATAAAGTTTAAAAATTAAAATACATATCCTAAAAAAAAAAAAAAAAAAAAAAAATCTTATTTAATTACATTTTTATTTGAACCCATGTCATACCATGGATGAATGTATTCCTTGTGACTACTGTCTTGTGACATTTGAGACTTTGCAAGAGTTTCATGACCATATGCATCCCATGGATCCCTCCTTCTGTATTCTTTGTTACGAACAATTTCCCCCCGGTACTAGACGACATCATTTCGAAGAACACTTAACCAAGGAATGCAGCTCCTATAATCCACTGCAATTTAAACTGTACAATTTACGCATACCATTAGCAAAAAATATGAAACCTTCTCCTAATAATAAAAAAACTAAATTTTGGATTTATGTGCAGGGTCAAAGATACTTTTTGGAACGAGATGATACATTGTTATCAAAATCGGAAGAAGAAATAAATTTTTTATTTGGCTTTTTGAATAATCGTATCCCAACAATACAGCCTTTTGAAAATTCACCCATCATTCATTATTCGAGTTCTTTAAAAATGATTATAAAGATTATTACAAACAATTAACAATAGCACAAAATTTTTTTTTTTTTTTTTTTTTTTTTTATGAAATATGTTTAGAACATTAAATATAAATATACATTATAATATTCTTTATTTTAAGATGTCTTATCTCTATTATAATTTAATTATTACATATATTATACTTCTACTAATACTAAAAAAAAAAAAAAAAAAAAAAAAATATATATATATATATATATAATTTTTTTTTTTTTTTTTTTTTTTTTTTCGTTATAATTGACTTGCTATTATTTGGGGAAGCTACAGTCTCACAAGCCAGTCAAATAAAACAACGTCGCAATTATTTGATGTGAATACTCTTCTAATCAAGGAACCCCTTCAAAGAAGATACTTAAAATCACCATCAAAGAACCAGTTCTTTATTCAAAAAGATTTCCGATTCATCCAAAGTATCGTTTCTCCCCAGATTAGACCTACATGGAAATAATTCAATTCCACTTCTGTCAGACGAATGAATAGATTTGAAAGGTGAATTTACTAAAGAAACTACAGTCTCCAACTCTTCTCCATAAGTTAAAGTGACATGTTTTCCAAACCGTACTTCATGCACCATACGAAGCAGGATCAGAAAAACACAGTTAGAAGTGAATTTATCGTGCAAAACATATTTTCTTACATGATACAATATCAATATAAATTTAATACTATTTGTGCCAAAAATCAGATGGAAAAAGATACGCTTGAAATATTGAAAGGAATACTTATCGAATTAAACAATGAATATGGATCGGATTTACGAAATCAGTGTTTGGAAATACACCCAATAAATGAAAATACAATAGAATGTATCTTAACAGATATTTCTAATGAACTTTTTGCTGAAGGGATCACTTGGATCCGAATCGTAACGTTTTTTGCCTTTGTTGGGGAATTAACACGCAATGTGATTGCTAGGAAATTGTCAGAATCTTTGGTAAATATTATATTTATACATTTCTCGATATTTGTCCGCGAAAAATTGGAAGTGTGGATTCAGGAACACGATGGCTGGGAAAATATAAATATCCAGAAAAAAGTGAAACCACAACTTTCATGGTTTAAATTTATCCTGTATACTACATTGATAATAATGGGTACTATAAGCAAAGTGCAAAATGTGTTAAATGGAAATGAGATTTATAAATCAAAAACTGTGTAGTTTAAAATGATTCCAAATTTGTTTTATGATGTTAACAAATATTTTTCAAAAGTATTGAATGTATCTCAAAAAAAAAAAAAAAAAAAAAAAAAAAAAAAAAAAAAAAAAAAAATTTTTTTTTTTTTTTTTTTTTTTTTTTTTTCAAATATATATAAGTACATTTGCTACAAGATGTTTTGAGAATGTTTTCAGTGTAAAGAATGACATTCGGATGGGTCGCCCGCCCACTGCCCTCATTTCATCTCTACTCTCCAATCGCGTTTGAGAGGCGGGGTTTGATTGAGTCTTATTTAAACCGTTTGAGATTTGTAACGCTTATTCTGTTCATCGCCATGGGTACTGCATGCCTGCCTTCTTTGTCACCATTTGATCTTCCGGCTTCGGAGATGAATTTCTCTGTGCTCGAAAACTGCTATCAAGAAGTTAAAAATTGGGACCTCCGATTTACGAAAAAACTGTATAAACCCTTTGTGTATCCACGCTCCTTGATATCCGTGCCGAAAGTTTTTTGCTATGAACCTGAACCGCCTGTGCAGCCGGAACCCAGTGGACCCTCGCATGTTTCCAAGTCTGTGGAGCCGGAACCCAGTGGACCGTCGCATGTTTCCAAGCCAGATCCCAGTGGACCCTCGCATGTTTCCAAGCCAGATCCCAGTGGAATAGCCCATGTTTCCAAGCCTGTGCAGCCTGAACCTAGTGGAATAGCCCATGTTTCCAAGCCTGTGCAGCCTGAACCTAGTGGAATAGCCCATGTTTCCAAGCCTGTGCAGCCTGAACCTAGTGGAATCGCCCATGTTTCCAAGTCTGTGCAGCCTGAACCTAGTGGAATCGCCCATGTTTCCAAGCCTGTGCAGCCTGAACCTAGTGGAATCGCCCATGTTTCCAAGTCTGATCCCAGTGGACTCGCCCATGTTTCCAAGCCTGTGGAGACCGACACCCTTCAAGTGTGCCGAGAGGATCTGAAAAACCTTGATATTGTACCACCCCCCAACCACTCGCTGCCTCAGCCAGTCTGCCCGAAAAAAACACAGGAACTGCCTCGAGTCCCGTCGCCTCGGCCAGTGTGCTCCAAACCACTGAAACGCTCTGGACTGTCACTTGGAAAACCCTTCAAAATACCGAAAGTGAGCCCACCCAATGTGTTTCGAAACTCTCCAGTGGACATTAAAAAAATATTTGAAAAATCCAAGACTCTATCGGTCTCTACACAACCACCGACTTTAACCAATTTGTTTCGAGAACTCGGATCCACACCTGTCGGGGGACCCAATAAGCCAGTTGAAAAAGGTTCACCCAAGCCCGTGGCCTCTCCGGTGTCTTCAAACCACTCATCCGGTCCCCTATTTTTCAAGCCACCGCCACGGAAATCACCATGGGACACTTATTGCTACCCATCTATTTTTAAACAAAATTTCAAAAATAGACCACGATGGCCAACATATTTCAAAACAGATAAATTGTCTAAGCAAGTGGCCTCCCCGGCAAGTAAACCCATTGAAAAAAATTTTGAACCTGTGGCCTCCCCGGCCAGTAAACCCACTGAAAAATTTTCTGAACCTGTGGCCTCCTCAGCAAGTAAACCCACTGAAAAAAATTCTGAACCTGTGGCCTCCCCGGCAAGTAAACCCATTGAAAAAAATTCTGAACCTGTGGCCTCCCCGGCCAGTAAACCCATTGAAAAAAATTCTGAACCTGTGGCCTCCCCGGCCAGTAAACCCATTGAAAAATTTTCTGAACCTGTGACCTCCCCGGCAAGTAAACCAACTGAAAAATTTTCTGAACCTGTGACCTCCCCGGCAAGTAAACCCATTGAAAAATTTTCTGAACCTGTGACCTCCCCGGCCAGTAAACCAACTGAAAAATTTTCTGAACCTGTGGCCTCCCCGGCAAGTAAACCCATTGAAAAATTTTCTGAACCTGTGGCCTCCCCGGCCAGTAAACCCATTGAAAAATGTTCTGAACCTGTGGCATCTCCGGTGACTCGAAAACAGTCATCCACTTCCGTATATTTTAAGCCATCGCCCAAGAAATCATCTGGGGATCCTCCCATACCCAACTATTTTCAACGAAAACTAAAAAGTAAAAAAATTTCAAAATGCTCAAAATATTCTAGAAAAGGAACTCTTGTGGAAGCCTCGATTAAACAGTCGATTTTTT
>CAXHSM010000937.1:477500-524000 GCA_964019185.1 Maratus speculifer
AATAAATTTTGCCATTGCGACCGATGCCGCCCAACAAATGGTGAGAGGACTGGAAACGTAATCGAAAAAACATTTGGATGGCAAGTGACATGGGCTGTGCGAGTAAACGATTTTTATATTTAAAAAAAAAAAAAAAAAAAAAAAAAAAAAATTTTTTTTTTTTTTTTTTTTTTTTTTTTACGTTCGTTAATAACATTTTATAACAATACTGTAATAATTTTTTTTTGTAAATCCAAAGATTCCATATTAAACAAATTCTATATTGATACATTTTTCACAGATTGGCATAAACTGGACATAGTTTCATGGGTCGGATCAATCTGTAGCTGGTATACATAACCTACAGTTCCAAAGGGATGCGTTACTTGACTAACATGAGAAATCCATGATGTAATGTTACTTTCTTTGAAAAAACTAATTAGTGTAGATAATATCTGACTAAAGATTTCTAGATAACGATGCTGAAATTGTCTCCGACATTTTACAAAAAATTTACCAGCAATAATAAGACTCTCTAAAACAAAACACTGATAGGGCATTGGTAATACACCTACTAATGATAGTTCATAACGAAGGAAATGAAATTCCCCGCGTAAAATAGCATGATATAATCGTTGTTTTAAAACAGGATCAATATCCATGAGTGTGTTGATGTCCATTAGATTAATTTGTATTAAATGGCAATGTTTCGAATAGTAACGTTCCAACATTCTCTCCACTGTACAAACCATATTTCGTTCTACTGCATTCATCCTTGAAATGTTTGGTGGAGGCGAATTCTCATTTCCATTAGCAAGACTAATTGACTTGTTCAACAGAATTTTATAAATGCGATTTGTATTTATTACTGCATTCATATGGCATGAATCGATGTGACAGGCATTGCAAGGAACATCGGGTAAACGAGCCATGTCATAAATATATGAGAAAGGAATGAACAGTCTATATTTATAATAAAAAAAAAAAAAAAAAAAAAAAAAAAAAAAATTTTTTTTTTTTTTTTTTTTTCCAAGATTTTAATAAAATTTGTTTGTTGCAAAGTCTTTTAAAATATCTTTCAATGTTTTTTCTAAATTTTGAAGTGACAGTTTATATTCTTCGTGAATATTTAAACTTAATCCTTCATCTATACCAGAAGTTTCAGAGTCTAATTTTTGAACAATAGTGTCCCATTCTTTCTTAAATGTTTGATAAACATTTTCAAAATTTTTTACAATGATCTCCAATTTCCTTATTAGTTCCACTTGATCAATTCCTTCTCTATTGGCCATTATTATAAACTATCCCTTGTTTTATTACACTTGTATTTATTACTAGTCAAAATATTAGCAAACCAAATGCAGTCATTTCATTTTAAATAGCTTTCTAATCATTGAAGGGTAATATTAAAATTTTATATTTATATAATAATACAACTTCATTATTTTCTATAAAATATTAGAATCAACGAATCTTTCTTTGGTCGCAAATTTTTGTAACATTAAAATAGGTTTGTTATGTTTCCATTCGGGCAGTTTAAGATCCAGACAACACTATTTAGAAATATATACTTTATTGAAAATTTTAAACATAAGTTTTTAAAAAATCAATTCTCATACATTATTCAGCTTTTTTCCCACATACATGTTCCACATCCGACGGTTCCAATAATTCAGAATCTACCACAGGAGTCAGGACAGGTCGTACAGCAAAATGAAACACTGCTTGTGCAATAGCTGTTTTGGGAGGTAAAACAACCAATCTCTCAGGATGACGATTTTCTAACAAAACTTCCACACTGCCTCTGTAATCAGGATCCACAACACCTGCACAAACACTCAAGTGTTCCTCAGACGCAACAGAAAATCTGTCCCACAAAAACATGGCCAAGTATGAGGGACAATTAACAACGACGCCGGTATCTACTGCTATACGTTCACCGGGCTTGAGAATGACCTCATGAGGAGTATATAAAACATATCCTAAGGAATGCCCTTCTGGTCGAGAAGGTATAATTGCTTCTGGAAAGCGTTGGAAAAATGTAACCCTAGGTGCAAAGAGTTTGAAAAGATGGGAAACGAACCAGTTGATGCAACGTTGAAGAGCCATCCTATTCGTTTAAGTGCAGGAATAGAATATACGATACAATATATACTGTTGAAAAAAAAAAAAAAAAAAAAAAAATTTTTTTTTTTTTTTTTTTTTTAACATAAATATTTTATAATAAAGTTATGAAGTAAAATATTTATGTTCAACAGATGTAAAAATAAAATATTTATATTATAAAAAAAAAAAAAAAAAAAATTTTTTTTTTTTTTTTAATATAATTTTTGTTTATTTTATAACATAAATTTTTTATAATAAAGTTATAAAGTAAAATATTTTTGTTCAACAGATGTAAAAATAAAATATTTATATTATACAATATATTATACAATATATAATAATATATATAAAATATATACAATATATATAAAATATACAATATATATATAAAAAAAAAAAAAAATATTTTTTTTTTTTTTTTTTTTTATAATTTTTGTTTATTTTATAACATAAATCTTTTATAATAAAGTTATGAAGTAATATTTTTGTTTAACAGATGTAAAAATAAAATATTTATTTTATAAAATATATTTAATTAAAAAAAAAAAAAAAAAATTTTTTTTTTTTTTTTTTTTTTATAATTTTTGTTTATTTTATAACATAAATCTTTTATAATAAAGTTATGAAGTAATATTTTTGTTTAACAGATGTAAAAATAAAATATTTATTTTATAAAATATATTTAATTAAAAAAAAAAAAAAAAATTTTTTTTTTTTTTTTGTTTATTTTATAACATAAATCTTTTATAATAAAGTTATGAAGTAATATTTTTGTTTAACAGATGTAAAAATAAAATATTTATTTTATAAAATATATTTAATTAAAAAAAAAAAAAAAAAATTTTTTTTTTTTTTTTTTTTTTTTAACATAATTTTTGTTTATTTTATAACAATTTTTTTATAATAAAGTTATAAAGTAAAATATTTTTGTTCAACAGATGTAAAAATAAAATACTTATATTATACAATATATTAAAAAAAAAAAAAAAAAAAAATTTTTTTTTTTTTTTTTTTTTTTTTTTTTATAAAAGTTTTTAATATAAATACTTTATAATAAAGTTATGAAGTAAAATATTTTTGTTCAACAGATGTAAAGATAAAATATTTATATTATAAAATATATTTAAAAAAAAAATTATAATTACTTATAGCTACTAAAAAAAAATTTTTTTTTTTTTTTTTTTTTTTTTTTTTTTTTTTTTTTTTAATAGCTATAAGTAATTTCGCATTTTACATTCAAATCATAAAAAAACATGAATATCGACACGCAGGTTATTGTTTTACATAGTTATACCAACTTACTTTCTCGCCATAATATCAATACTTGTGTCCTATCTTCACTTTCAGTTAAGGAAGAAGATAAAAGAATTATTCAAGAAATTCAATTTGCAATCAATCATTTTTATGCTAAATTTAACCAACGCTTTCTTCAAGATATAGATACAATAAAAAAAACTTATGGAAATTTATCAGATTGTTTAAGAGATTTGATTTTCCATTCATTTGCAAATGGAATTGATTGGAGTCATATTATCTGTTATATGATCTATCATGTTGAAGCAACGGTTCGTTACATTCAGAAAAATTCGGCTGAAAACACCCTAGATTTTGCTTGGTCTATCTTGTGGGAGAATTTTGAAAAGTATTTGAATCCATGGATTCAAGAACAAGGTGGATGGTTAATTTTAGCAAATCGGATTACGACTGCACGAAACTTTAATGAACTTTGGAAACAATAAAAAAGATAGCGGAACTACAAAAAAAAAAAAAAAAAAAAAATTTTTTTTTTTTTTTTTTTTTTTTTTTTTTTTTTTTAATTTTAAAGTGACTGTTTATGTGATTTAAAGTTTAAAACCTGTAGAATGTCCCGTTTTCGATGTCCTGTTTGAAATTATCAAAAATAAATTTTTAAGAAAAAAATTATCAAGAGTAGTATCATACTATACATCAGATACAATATCGTTTTTGAATATGGGGGTGACGGATGAACGGCAGAAGGGAGTTTGTGTGCATGGACGGGTTGTGTGGGTGGTTGGGGTTTCGGGAGTGGTTGTGTGGGTGGTTGGGGTTTCGGGAGTGGTTGTGTGGGTGGTTGGGGTTTCGGGAGAACAGTGGGTTGTACAGCAACCGTTGTTTTGGGTTCACACAGGGGAGGTGAATTGGACCAAGCACCATTGTCCAGGCAAATAGAGGATTGAGTTTCACCGGTGAGTGTACAGTGAAACACCACCACATCTCGAGTCGAATAACTCGTTTGTTGAGGCAATATCGTAATATTGGGGTAAGGTCCAGGAGGTGGGCACGCGATCCCAACAAAATGACATTTTATTTTATCCAAAGGAGGTGTCCAGAGTCCATTAGCACCACAATATCGATGTTGATAATTTCTCGACAAACCTTCCATTTGATACCCCTGCTGACATCGAAACTCTACTTTTTCGGCAAATGTGAACAGATGACCGATTCGGTCAGCATGATCCACAAAGCCTGGATCACCACAAGAAACGGGTTGACATGGCGAATCCATTTGCCAAACGGCCTTATTATTCACCAATTGACAAGTAAACGCAGGACGATTTTTGTACTGCTTTAAGATATAACCGTCCTTACATTCATAAGGTATTTCTTGTAGCACATCAAACGGTGGTTGAACATGAGCCTCTTTTAATAAATGGACCGTATCATCCACGGGATAATCTAGGCATCGTTGGGACATTTCTAAATCTTTTCTTTTCAGTATAGAAAGGTTATAATATGGATTCATCTAAAACACAATACCCAGCATTCCGCCAATAACTTGTCAAAAACCGTTTTAAACGTTTAAAAAAGGCATGTTTCGCATGTCGACTTTTGAAGGGGGTAAATGGTTGATGTTTCATCTTAATTTTGAGGCTTTCTTTCCATCTCTTATATGTAAATATGTTTTGTTAGAATAAAATATAATTAAAGACCTATATTAAAAAAAAAAAAAAAAAAAAAAAAAAAATTTTTTTTTTTTTTTTTTTTTTTTTTTGTGTAGAAATTAAGATGAAACATCAAACGTATCAAACCTTATATCAAGCGCATTTGAGAAATGTCAACGAAAAAGATCTCCTAGCAGCGCGAGAGCGAGAAACGGATCCATTTTATCACAATTTAATTGATTTGATCCTTGAGAAAAAGGAAATTAAAGTCGATTGGCCCATCACCCTCTTTACCGACACATTCCGCTCTGGGTCACCCCGGGAGCGTTTGGATGAAACCGTCTTTGCCTTCATACTTCGTCTTGTGGCCATCAACAAAGAAGAACGCTATTTACGTACATTTCAGAAACCCGAATCATTTGATGCCGTTATGGCGTGGGAAGCCATTCTACGTCGCATTATTTTATGTTCTTTCGCTCTTCTATACAATGTTCGCTGGACACCTGAAACCATTTATACGTTTTTGGAACCCACTGTCATGGAACTCTTAAGTGGCGGAAATGTCTTTGCTCTTCGAAACCTCATGAAATCGCTCGGTATTCCTTTGGCGCGTGAAACTCCTTATCAAGCCGAACTTCATTTTGAAAAATTAAACTTTTTGCACGTAGGTCAATACAGTTCTTTTTACTGGCGATATCTACATTGGATGGCGGAAGCCTATCAAATGCGCACAGAAACTCACATGGCTTTTTACAAACGTTGTTGGCTAGAGTTGATTAATGAATCACTGTATCGAACGCTGCGTTGCGGCATCTGCATGTACCACTTTCGAACCATGTTGAACGAACTGAAACCTCAACTCATGGATCCGAAAACCAATTTTCCTAAACTGTGGTTTGATATACATAATCGGGTTCATGCTCAAAGACGAGAACAATATACGTTTCTAAAAGAACCCGATTATACCGAGTCGGAGTATGAATCGGATCGTGATTTCATGCTCCAAGCTTTAGGGCCATAATAAGAACTTTTCCCCACGTTAGGTTTTCGAAAAGGATTCAGGATCAGCTTCTCAAAAATGAACGGAGTCACTGCTTTCCGTTCCCCTACAGAGAGCGCATGAATGTCTCCAATCATGTCTGGACGCGAAGACCACCACCAAACGAGAGATATATCGGAATCGATACGGCTAGACAGGTACTCGTTTGGATCGTAACGTTCCAGGAAAGAATTATACATTAACCCCCCATATTGGCCGTGATAAGAGTGAGGCTGGATGAGGACAAAATTGGATCGGGGATCTTTATCTTTGGGTGCACTATAAATGGGAATGTCTGATACATTCAAATTTTTAAATTGGGTAATTAAATCGGTAATGGATTCAAAAGGCACGTACAGGTATGTCATGGCATCTTGACCACAGGGTGGTAAAAACTTTTATATACAGTTGAAAAAAAAAAAAAAAAAAAAAAAAATTTTTTTTTTTTTTTTTTTTTTTTTTTTTTAAATATTTATATAAAATATAATCTAAATTACTATTCACACCTAATGGCACGGTTACCAAAATTTCCTTGTTCATTTTGTCATGTAGACCCCTGTCGTATTGGGAGATTGTGGAAAACAGATCTCATTTTTAAACATCTTTTGAGAGAATCCATCTGTCTTACAAATAATTATTTGGATGAAAGATTGTTTTTTGATCCAACAGACTATGGAACAATGAATGAAGTAGAGTGGCAAATGTATTGCACACTTACTAAAATTCAAAAACACTTTTTTAAAAAGCATCCAAACAAATTGAATATCACAACAGAAAATGTCAACACTATGATGGATATTTGGCCTGTGTTGAAACAAAAAATGAATGAATTGGTCAAAATGACAATTGAATTGGGTGAATTTCATGTACTTCGTCATGAATTTGGTTTAATCGGAGTACTACCAATGCCTTATCAATGTGTTACGTTAGAATGTCTTATTATCACTGGAAAATTTACATCAGAATGTATGGTTAAATTTCCAGACTGTACGAATGAAATTTTCGCAAACGTATCCAATATGCTGCTTGATTTTTTTGAAGAAGTAAACGTGATGGACTGGATTCACCATGTAAGCTTTACCATGCACCCATTTGGAACAATTACATAAAAATTTGCATTTGTTGTGTTTACTAACATAAATGTTTCACAATTGAAAAAAAAAAAAAAAAATTTTTTTTTTTTTTTTTTTTTTTTTTTTTTTTTTTTTTTTTTTTTTAGTATTAAATATCAGTATTAAAATTATTTTTAGTATATAAAAAGAATATAAAATTGATTAGTTGAATACTGCTTTAGAGAAAACATGTATCCCTCCAATTTTAAAATTACATTTTTTTTTCAAAGTCAACCCGAATACATTTTGGGGACTGTTGGGAAAGATGGTCGACTCTATTTCGACTTGTTGGGTATTAGCCGAATGTTGAAAAAGAAAGATATTTTTAACTGGGCTCTCAAAAAAATGAGTTGCCGATTCGAGGACATTGCCCTCCAGCCGGATACCCTGAGAAGAACACATCCCATGATTCGCTATTTTCCCTTAATATCCCTCTTGAAAGACCATCTGAAAACACCATCGATGGAATGTCGTCTTCTCTACCAATTATTGCGAGGACAGATCCATCTCAAATATAAAGGAATTATTTTGAACGAACACGTGTTAAAATTTTGCCCTTGTAGTCGATTGAAAGGAATTCCGTTTCCAAATTGGATTCAATGTCACACAGCAAAATTATTAAATTCTTCCGTCTGATGGGGGCAAGGAGGGTGGAGCTTTATGCTCCGCCTTTCCCGTCGAATATAAAAGATTGTTGCTGCTTGGACCGGTTTCAAACGATGGCTTTTCCAAACGTGCTGCCCCCCGAACTCGTCCTACATATCCTTCGAAATTATATCCCCATCGAGGATAAATTGGATAGTTTATGGCCTATTCCAGAATTTCAACCCTACTTGGAAGACCGTGGAGCTTGGAAAACCGCTTCGAAACACCTCTCCATTCCCTTTCTTCAATGGATGCATCAATTTCCGTCTGGATGGTATATTCATACACAAAACTGGTACTACCGACTCTTTTTAAAAGTGGACCCTTATGCCATGACCCTGTCTTTTCATCATTATTTACTGGACCAAGGTCTCGATCCGTTAGCCACTCCAACCCGCATCACGCGCTCCTTCAACTTACCCATCCTAAAAAGAGTGTTGGCAGAATTTTTTAACAATTTTATTTACAGTCCCACATTAGGCTCACCCACATATCACTTAAAGTCTGACCAGCGTTTAATCGTGGATCCCAGTCACAAGAGACTCATCCATTTATACGATTGGGAAGATGGATTCTACGATCTCCCCTTTATTATACCGAGACCCATGAAAGATGAAAAGGGACGCTATCATTTTAAAGTCACACTAACCTATCAACGTATGCTCATCGTACAATGTATGTTGGCCCGAGGACAGTGTCAGTGCCCAGAAGAAATCCGCACCCTGTTACCTTATTGTGAAGGAGAGGAGGGACCTCTCAAAGTGATCAACGGAGACACGCTAAAACAAGCTGGTATCCAGACTTTTCAAGCCGGTGACAATGATCAAATTGAAGGAACTATGACTCATACAATGAAAAATTTATTTCATTTACCTCTGTCACACATCCATTTGCCCACCCCGCGGAAGGACTGAGAAGGTGAAACTTACAAAAAACTGTATAAATGTATAAAACTGTATAAAATGTATAACTGTTATAAATGTATTTTACTGTACATTGTATTGTACTGTTTCTTTGTATTTTAGTTGAATAAATATGTTTTCTCTAACCGGTTGACCACAGTGAAACAAGCAAAAAAGGGGGTTGAAGGAAGTTGCCAAGGCAACTTCCTTCAACCCCTTTTTTTGCAAAAGCAGCTTTGCCAATCTTGGAATTTTTTGAAATTTAAAAATGAATAAATCTATTGTAAAATATTTTTTAAATTTATAATTATTTAAAAGTGGAGAAAAGAATCAATATATTATAAGACACACTCACGAAAAAAAAAAAAAAAAAAAAAAAAAAAAAAAAAAAAAAATTTTTTTTTTTTTTTTTTTTTTTTTTTTTTTTATAATAAAGTTATAATAGAGGTAAGATATGTTAGAGTAAAGCATTGTATGATGTACATTTAAAAAATATAATTAAAAATATAAAAAAAAAAAAAAAAAAAAAAAATATATATATTTTTTTTTTTTTTTTTTTTAACTTAAATGCGGTATAAAAGGCCGTGCATTCGCTTGCTCGTTCACTCGTTTTTTATAATAGTATATATAGGTTTAAATGCCATAACATATGTGATACAAATGGATCAGATCACTTCGGATAACATAATGGATCTCCCTTCTTTAAAAGAGATGACTAAACGATTGAGAGTTCAAGCGCACAAATTTTTCCAGTGCATAGATGATATGCATTCATTAGTAAGTAATAAGGATAGTGAATTTCGAAAACAAATACAACGAGCAGTGCATAATGAAGGTTTGAAAGAGGGTGTAAATAATTTGATATGTGAAGTGTTTGATACAATCAAAAGTGTCAATAATTTAGAACTACATTACAAGCGTGATCTTCAAGAATTGCATCTGTTAAGTGACTTGCACGAATTACAAAAAGAATTGTACATTATTTCAGAAATTATGAAATTGTCTCAAAATCAATTAAAACACATGTAAAAAAAAAAAAAAAAAAAAAAAAAAAAAAAAAAAAAAAAAATTTTTTTTTTTTTTTTTTTTTTAATGTATTTTAAGAATTAAACTTTTTAAAAGTACATCATAAAACATATTACTCTATAACTTTATTATAAAATAGTTTAAACCACTGTTGAAAAAAAAAAAAAAAAAAAAATTTTTTTTTTTTTTTTTTTTTTTTTTTTTTTTTTTTCAAGCTTTATATATTACGTTACTTCAGCAATTGCGGTACTCTTCCACCTAGCGTGTGTCTTCAGTTGCACTTTCAATGAGGATGGCGACGGCACTTCCACAATTATTAGACTTGCCCGCGGACATTTTATTCCTGATTTTGAGAGACTACGTTCCACTCAAAGATAAACTGCACACGCTTTATAAAATGCCTGAATTTCGATCGTTTCTAGAACATCGTGCATCTTATCTGAATTCTCCTGGTCCATTTTCGATGGATTATATTAAATTTATGGGTTTGTATCGTCCCGGATGGTATTTTCATCGGTGTCTTTGGAATCGGTGGACCTATGTGCAAATCGATGACACCACGTTACAATTCACAGAGTATGAGTTTAACCTTAAATACTGTTGCTTCCGACCCAACCACCGGGTTGATTTTTTTCGTCAATCCCTTTCGACCATGAAAAAAGATAGGGAATTCTGCTTTCCTCTAAAACTTTACGTAGAAAATAAATCAGATTATTTGTTTTATTACCTGGAAGAACATGGATACATTGCGGTACACTATACACCTCCTTTGTGTAAAATGGACTTTGAAATTTATCCTTGGAAAGACTATCACGAAATTCCGATCGACAAACCCATCCGTGTGAAAAATTATTTGGAAGAGCGTTTTTGGGAAGTGACATTGACCCGTGAGAAAAAAATAACCCTAAAATGTGTGGACCATGTCGAGTGTGATTGCAAACAAACATTTCATGAACTGGACCCAATAACCTTCGAATTATCAAAAGATTTCACCTGTCTGACGACGGATAGAGGAGGGATAATTCCTCTGCAAACATGTTCCAATTACAGACTGGCGGACGAAAAACATGTTGAGGGATTTACTGTATATCATGTATGTCACATTACTGAAGAAGAGAAAGGAAGATTAATCGTAGAAGAAGACAAACACGACCCACGGTTGAAGAAATTTCTAATGGATAAAGACACAATCTGTAAATTTGAAAATTTGTAATATATAAAAATTATAATTAAAAATGTAAATTTTTGGTAACAATGTGCAGTTGACTTTTTTTTTTTTTTTTTTTTTTTTTCTAACCATTTGGAAAAAATGGTTGTTGTTTTCGGTCGAGAATTGACACCTGTCCGTGGTCACTTTTCAATTTAAATTAAATTCTTTACTTTTTGAAAAAAAATTATTTGTTTAGTAAATTGAAATGTTTAAAATCACTGTAATAAAGGAAAAACTAACATTTTTTTTTTTCATATGTTATGTTATATGAAATTTGTTTGAGACTATTATAAAATATATTACAACTATTGAAAAAAAAAAAAAAAAAAAAAAAAAAAAAAAAAAAAAGTAGTATTATATTTTATAAAAAAGTTATAATAGAGATAAGATATGTTAGAGCATTTTATGATGTACATTTAAAAAATGTAATTCACTAAATATATTTCATATATATAAATATTGTATTGAAAAAAAAAAAAAAAAAAAAAATTTTTTTTTTTTTTTTTTTTTTTTTTTTTTTTTTTTTTTTTACTGCCTTATAAAAGGCCGAGCCATCTCTCTCTCGTTCACTCGACTTTTGTTCTTCACGCTGCTTGTGCTTGCCTTACTCTTCCACCTGGTGTGCATCTTTAGTAGCATTTTAAACAACGATGGCGACGGCACTTCCTCAGTTATTAGACTTGCCCGAAGACATTTTATTCCTGATTTTGAGAGACTACGTTCCACTCAAAGATAAACTGCACACTCTTTATAAAATGCCTGAATTTCGATCGTTTCTAGAACATCGTGCATCCTATCTGAATTCTCCTGGTCCATTTTCGATGGACTATATTGAACTTTTGCGCTTATACCGACCCGGATGGTATGGTCATCGGATATTTTGGAGTCAGCGGACTTATGTGCGACTCGATGACGCCACGTTACAATTCACAGAGTATGTGTATGATATTGATTACCATTCCTTCCGACCCAAACACCGTGTTGATATTTTTCGACAATCCCTTTCGAAAATGAAAAACGATAGGGAATTCTGGCTTCGTCACGAATTCTATATAGAGAATGAGACAGATTATTTGTTTTATTACCTGGAAGAACATGAATACATTGCGGTACACTATACACCTCCTTTGTGTGACATGAGTATTGAAATATTTCCCGTGAGAAGAAATCACATTATTCCGATCGACAAACCCATCCGTTTGAAACATTATTTGGAAGAGCGTTTTTGGGAAGTGACATTGACCCATGAGAAAAAAATAACCCTAAAATGTGTGGACCATGTCAAGTGTGATTGCAAACAAACATTTCATGAACTGGACCCAATAACTTTCGAATTATCAAAAGATTTCACCTGTCTGACGACGGATAAAGGAGAGATAATTCCTCTGCAAACGTGTTCCAATTACAGACTGGCGGACGAAAAACATGTTGAAGGATTCACTATATACCATGATAATGAAGATAAGTTCGGAAGATTAATCGTAGAAGAAGACAAAGACGACCCACGGTTGAAGAAATTTCTATTGGATAAAGACACAATCTGCAAATTGGAAAAAGTGTAACATATAAAAATTCTAATTAAAAATGTAAAATTTTTGTGATTTGCGACCCAACAACCGGGTTGATTTTTTTCGTCAATCCATTTCGACCATGAAAAAAGAAAGAGAATTTTTGCTTCGTTTCCAATCTTTCGGAGAGAAAGAGTCAGAATATTTGATTTATTATCTGGAAGTATATGGATACATTACGGTACTCTATACACCTCCTTTGTGTAAAATAACCTTTAACATTTGTCCTTTGAGAGGGTATTACAAAATCCCGATCGACAAACCCATCCGTGGGAAACATTTTTTGAAAGATTGTTTTTGGGATGTGACATTGACCCGAGAGAAAAAAATAACCATGAAATGTGTGGACCATGTCAAGTGTCGTTGCAAAAAATCCTTTCATGAACTGGACCCGATAACCTTCGAATTATCAAAAGATTTCACCTATCTGACGACAGATAGAGGGGGGATAATTCCTGTGCAAACATGTTCCAATTACAGACTGGCGGACGAAAAACATGTTGAAGGATTTACTGTTTACCACAAATATGAAGAAGAGAAAGGAAGATTAATAGTAGAAGAAGACAAACACGACCCACAGTTGAAGAAATTTCTAATGGATAAAGACACACTCTGTAAATTTGAAAATGTGTAACATAAATAATAAAAATTTTAAATTTTTGTGACAGTATATAGTTAAGAAAACACAGCTTAGATAAAGTAGTGTATATATGAGTCATCCAATACATAATCCACAGCATTTACGAAATTTTAAACCTCCACAAACATTTCATGAATGCAAAGAAAATGACTGGTTTTCAGATCTTCCACGGGATGGTTATATTTTGAATAACCCTCAGGCACGATGGGGAAGAAAAGAAGGACGAACGTTATTTGCGGAATTGAATGATGCGTGGAAAAGAAAGAAATGAAATATAAAGCTAAAAAAAAAAAAAAAAAAAAAAAAAAAAAAAAAAAAAAATTTTTTTTTTTTTTTTTTTTTTTTAAATATATTTTATGCTATACATATTTTATCTTTACATCTGTTGAATAAAAACATTTTACTTCATAACTTTATTATAAAATATAAAAAAAAAAAAAAAAAAAAAAATTTTTTTTTTTTTTTTTTTTTTTTTTTTTATATATATATAAAGAGGTAAACATTTTCATTTATAGTTTAGTTTCTCTTTGGTCAGATGGAAGAAAATCAGTATCTGGATTGTATCCAAAATATATTAAAATATGGTAATAAAAGATTGGATCGAACAGGTATTGGAACTCTATCTCTTTTTGGAATGAATATGCGATGGAATCTTAGAAATAATACATTTCCATTATTGACGACTAAAAAAATGTTTTGGAGAGGAATAGTTGAAGAATTATTATGGTTTATAAGCGGTTCTACAAATTCAAAAGAGTTGGAGAAAAAAGGTATCACAATATGGAAAGATCATAGTTCCAGAGAATACTTGGACTCGCTAGGATTTTATGATAGAGAGGAAGGTGATTTAGGTCCTGTCTATGGATTTCAATGGAGACATTATGGTGAAAAGTATATTGATATGAATATTCGTTATCAAGGTTTAGATCAACTCTTGAATGTCATTGAAAAAATTAAAACCAATCCCAATGATCGAAGAATTGTACTATGTGCCTGGAATCCGTTAGATATTGATAAAATGGCTCTTCCCCCATGTCATTGTTTGGTTCAATTTTATGTTGCAAACAATGAATTGTATTCTCAAATGTATCAGAGATCAGCAGATATAGGGTTGGGAGTACCTTTTAATATTGCTAGTTATTCACTTTTAACTTGTATAATAGCTCATCTAACGAATCTAAAGCCAGCCGAATTTATACATGTTATGGGAGATGTTCACATATATTTGAATCAAGTGGATCAATTGAAACAACAAATACAAAGAAAACCATTTGAGTTTCCAAAATTGGAAATTATAACTAAAAAAGAAAATTTAGAGGATTTTAAATTTGAAGATTTTAAACTTCTTAATTACAAACATCATGGAAAAATAAATATGGACATGGCTGTATAGTGTCTATACACAGGATCGAAAGTAAGTTTAGAAGAGCTAAAATCTGGAGAGTAACAACAAACACAAGAGGTTTCTGAAGGTTATTATCTAAATCAATACAATTATTCATCATTTTAATTTTTATTTAGACACAAATAAATAAAACTTGACTTTTGAGTTAAAAATTTAAAAAATTTTGTTTCATTTTCTATAAAAATTTGTTAGTTACAAGATGTATTTAAAAATAGCTTTTTTCGTACAAATGTTATGTTAAAAAAAAAAAAAAAAAAAAAAAAAAAAAAAAAAAAAAAAAAAAAAAAAAAAAATTTTTTTTTTTTTTTTTTTTTTTTTTTTTTTTTAAATGTGTATATATAAGGTTCTTCAAATTTTCTTTTCATTCTCTCTTCGCATGCCGTTCCCACACATCCCTCTCGGAGATGGCTCATCTCCGGTTATTAGACTTGCCCGTGGATGTTTTGTTCTTCATTTTTCGACAGTTGCCCCTCAAAGATAAATTACATACCCTCTCCCAAATGCCGGAATTTCGTCCCTTTTTAGAAGATCGTGCCTCGTATCTGGACTCCTCAGCTCCTTTTTCGTTCAAGTACATCCAATTTCTGCATCGATTGAGACCCGGATGGTACTTTTCTCGGAAAAATGCGTTTCATCGATTTTACATGCAAATAGATGACACCACATTGCATGTCAATAAATATCACTTTGAATTACAAGAGCTTCAAAGCCACCATCGGCCGAATACTTGTGTACTCTTCTATCGGAAGACCCTTGACAACATGACGAGAGAATTCGTGGAAGCCTTTTCCGATTTCGAATATTTCATAGACCAGGAAAATCTCCTCACTTATTATATCAAGGGGTACGGTTATATTGTTGTGCATTACGAGCCTTTGCGCAATTTTCAAGAAATTTATATCAATAAAAGGTGCCGATATTTTCTATTTTCTGAAGAATCGATCCCCTTGGTGCGATGGCTGCCTTCCAGTCCTCAATGTTTTTTCGATGTCTCGTTTACCGAAGAGAAAAAACTCATCGCTTCCTGCACAGACCCTCAAAAATGTCAGTGTCAAGATCCTGTCCAAGAAATGGAACCCATTACCTTAAAAATGACAGCCGACTTTAGGATTCTGTTTTGGGAAGGCGCCGACCCGATCCCCCAGTTGGTTTGTTCCGATTACAGACTGGAAGAAGATCATTACGTCGAAGCATTTCGGATATTTCATTATAGACCCCATGCGCAGCACCCATTTGGCACCATGAGACCCATTTGGAAAGAAGACGAAAATGACAAACTTTTGAAAAAGTTTTTATGGCCGAAAAATCAAATTGTAAAAACATATTAAGAAAATTGTAAATTTTTTTGTAGTATGATATTGTAATAGGATGTTTTATAATCAAGTTATAATAAAGATAAGATATTAGAGTAAAGTATTGTATGATGTACATTGAAGATATTTAATGTTTGAAATATATTTCATATCAACAGATGTAGAAGTAAAATATAACTACTAAAAAAAAAAAAAAAAAAAATTTTTTTTTTTTTTTTTTTTTTTTTTACTGCTTTATAAAAGGCCGAGCCATCTCTCTCTCGTTCACACGACTTTCGTTCCTCACGCTGCTTGTGCTTGCCTTACTGTGGAAGCCTGTGCCTTTTCTCTTATTCCATCGTTGGATCGCATGGGTTTTCCTTCTCCATGCGTCTGAAAGTATTGGATATAAAATGTTTGAATGAATTGCCCCCTTCACGGAGTGCCCATCCACAGGAGACTTCTGCAACCTGTTTACACCCCCTATGGATGAATGGTTTTTTTAAAAACGTCTCTTGTAGGATGTCCTGGTGAAACTCCCCCCACGTCCGATTGGATTGGAAGCGAACGCGAAGGCGGAGACACGCTCTCTTATAAAAGGTCCTTTCCACCCCGGTTCCGTCTCACCATGATGCTCCAGTTGGTACTCACCGCTCAGCCTGCTTTGTGGGGATTCTTGGGAAGAGACGGCCAGCTCTATTGGCTCGACACCTCGGCCACCCAGCTTTTAGGAAGGGCCGTGAAGGGCCAAGCCCGGGTCCAG
The DNA here is from genome assembly GCA_964019185.1 of Maratus speculifer. Taxonomy (NCBI): domain Eukaryota; kingdom Metazoa; phylum Arthropoda; class Arachnida; order Araneae; family Salticidae; genus Maratus; species Maratus speculifer. Next base: position 494,091 of record CAXHSM010000937.1, read on the forward strand.
GAGGTGGCGGACGAGGAGGCGCAGGAACTGTACCCACTGAGCTGGCTGCAACAGAAAGTCATTCCCCATTTCCAACTGATTGCCCTGCTGGACCATTTCTCGGTCAAGGAGCCTCTCCACCTCTTGGAGACGGACTTTGGTGTGAGGGTGACCCATGCCAAAGGGGTGTATAGGCTCCGGCAGTCGAACGCAGCGGATGCGAGTCCATTTTGGCCCTGGATTGACCACCTCCTCCACCAGAGACCGACCTCGCCTGCCTCTTCACCCTGCCGTCCAGGCTACTCTCCCGCGTCCAGTCCAGGCTACTCTCCCGCTTCACCCGTCTACACACCGGCCTCGCCTGCCCGAACAAACCCAGTCTACTCGGCCACAAGCCCCTGCTACACACCGGCCTCGCCAGTCTACTCCGCCACAAGCCCCTGCTACACACCGGCCTCGCCAGTCTACTCGGCCACAAGCCCCTTCTACACACCGGCCTCGCCAGACTACTCTCCCTACAGTCCCTGCTACACGCCAGCGTCACCGAGCTACACGCCAGCCTCACCGAGCTACACGCCAGCGTCCCCGAGCTACACGCCAGCCTCACCGAGCTACACGCCAGCGTCCCCGAGCTACACGCCAGCCTCACCGAGCTACACGCCAGCGTCCCCGAACTACACGCCAGCCTCACCGAGCTACACGCCAGCGTCTCGTGTTGCCACGCCCCAGCCCAACAGTTCTTCCCCGTCGGTCGTCACTTGCAGCTCCAGCTCGGATTCCAGCGACACGGAGGACACTGCACCAAACTACCCGCTGGATACTGGTATTATCATTCTAATAGACAAGATACCTGCGAAAAAAGTAATTATAAAAACGAAAGGACTGACCCAAACCCTTTACGCTGTATGAAAAAAGATTTTTCAATAAAGGTTGTTTGGTTGTAAAAGGTGTGTTTCTTTCCACAGCAGAAAAAGGGGGTTGAAGGAAGTTGCTGGGACAACTTCCTTCAACCCCCTTTTTTTGTGAAAAAGGTTTTGCCAATCTTGGAAACGGAAAGGGATAAAAGACTATTGAAAAATATACACATCTACAGTTTGATATGAAATATATTTAAAACATTAAATATCTTAAATGTACATCATTCAATACTTTACTCTAATACATCTTATCTTTATTATAACTTGATCATAAAATATATTACACTACTAAAAAAAAAAAAAAAAAAAAAAAAAAAAAAAAAAAAAAAGATTATGATACTGCAGAATTCAATTTCGCCTCCGATTTAAATTCTATTTAAATTTTTACTTGAATTTAAATTCAAGTCGAAAAAAAAAAAAAAAAAAAAAAAAAATTTTTTTTTTTTTTTTTTTTTTTTTTTTTTTAATAGTAGTTATATTTTATTTTTACATTTATTGATATGAAATATATTTAAAACATTAAATATCTTAAATGTATATCATTCAATACTTTACTCTAATACATCTTATCTTTATTATAACTTGATTATAAAATATATTACACTACTAAAAAAAAAAAAAAAAAAAAAAAAAAAAAAAAAAAAAAAAAATTTTTTTTTTTTTTTTTTTTTTTTTTTTTGTATCTCGGTGTCTGAAAAGTTATTTAAGAGTGGATGGCATACAAAAAAAGAATGACAATTGTCAAGCCAATATAACACTTGTTTATAAAAGATCCAACGGTATATTTAAGTCTATCCCTATTGATTGCGTCTATGAAGTAGGATGGAATGTTTGGTATTTAAGAGTGTGTATATTGAATTTTAAAAAAATGTACGTCTATAAATTGTATTACGATAAGCATCAAACCAATCTTCCGGACGTTGCAGAATATCATATACTCTTTGATTTGAATGCCGCCATGGAGAAGTTGGATCCAGAAAAAACGGTTGATGAAGTAGACGTGTGCGTCCTTACTTGCGACTGTACCCGAGAAGATTGTACGGGATATCCCGAAGGTTATAAAATTTTGAAATTGGAACAAATAACGGTTCTTCGGCCGGGTTATGAAAAAGACATAACAGAAACGGGTAAACCTGCTCGGGTACAGAGGAGAGAAGAGGAATAGTCATAAATGAAGATGTCATAAATGTAGATGTAAAAATAAAATATGAATATAATATTTAAAAAAAAAAAAAAAAATTTTTTTTTTTTTTTTTTTTTTTTTTTTTTTTTAATATCATATTTATATTTTATTTTTACATCTACAGTTATGAAATATATTTAGAAAATTACATATGTACATCATAAAATGCTTTGCTCTAACTTTATAACTTTACTATAAAACATATAATACAACTACAAAAAAAAAAAAAAAAAAAAAAAAAAAAATTTTTTTTTTTTTTTTTTTTTTTTTAATATTATATTCATATTTTATTTTTACATCTACATTTATGACTTTCTACATTACATACATCTACAGTTATGAAATATATTTAGAAAATTACATATGTACATCATAAAATGCTTTGCTCTAACTTTATAACTTTATTATAAAATATATAATACTACTACAAAAAAAAAAAAAAAAAAAAAAAAAAATTTTTTTTTTCTTTTTTTTTTGACTTAATATTTTATTTTCCGAGAAGGGTCTGCCTTCTTCTCTCCTCTTCCCTTGGCTCCGTTACCCCGGCTCGGATCCGTGGATTCCGACCCCCTTGTCCCTTTCCAGTTGACAGCCGGCTCGGAGACAGTCGACTGCACAATGTTTCGAGCACCGGACCCTCGGCGATTCCGAACCAGACGCGGCTCGCCTCAAAGAGTGGAGTGGCCCCGTTGCGGAACGAAACCTTTGCACGAGGGGGGTGGTGGTGGTCGAGAGTATTGTTTCAAAAGACGCTTGGCTCCCAAGGGGTTGTGTAAAAAAGGCGTACAAACACTGTGTTTCAAAAAACATCTGCCTGACTAGGTGTTGTGTAAAAAAAGGCGTACTGTCAACAGACGCCTGGCTCCCAATGTGTTTGTTAAAAAAAGGTCTGCCTGACTAGGTGTTGTGTAAAAAAAGGCGTACTGTCAACAGACGCCTGGCTCGCAATGTGTTTGTTTAAAAAAGACGCCTGAGTTGGAGACTCCCAAGGCGTACTGTCAACAGACGCCTGGCTCCCAATGTGTTTGTTTAACCCTTTCAGGGGCAAGGTATTTCTGCTCCGAAAATGTTCAAATAATTGATTCACACCACAATTTAAGAACAGATTTATTTGAAAATAATCAAGAGCTGTTTTTCACGAATATTATAAAATCCAAATTGTACTAAAATTATACTGGTGCCAGTTCGAAATTGGAACAGTAATATTATGTGTTTGCACACTGCAAACACCGCCCCTGAAAGGGTTAAAAAAGACGCCTGAGTTGGAGACTCCCAAGGTGTTGGTTTAAACCAGACGCCTGGCTCCCAAGGTGTTGGTTTAAACAGACGCCTGGCTCCCAAGGTGTTTTGGTTTAAACAGACGCCTGGCTCCCAAGCTAGACGCCTGGGTCTGGGCTAGGGTCCTTCGGGAGACATGCGTCCAAAATCGTCGCAGCGGTTTCTTTCTGTGCGATCCGAGTCGCACGCTCCACGTCTCGGGCCACAGAAGGGTGGGGCCCAAACGGAAAAAAAAACCGTAGGTCGCACCGTGGTGGGCCTCCGTGTCATGAGAGCGAGCATGGAGGCTCTTTGTAGAAAGCGTGTGACTAGGTTGGAAAACGAAAAACGTGGCGACAGTCGAAATAAGTTTTCATCCAACCCTGGAGAACGAAATCTGGAGTTTTTATGATGTAGATATTTAAAGATGATTATTAGATGAGTCATTGAATCAGCTGAGTCATTAAAAAAAAAAAAAAAAAAAAAAAAAAAAAAAAAAAAATTTTTTTTTTTTTTTATAATTAGATGAGTCATTAAATATCAAATGGGTCATAATTTTTTTTTTTTTTTTTTTTAAGTTGAGGTTATTGACCTTTCTATTTGTGTCTTTTTTTTTTTTTTTTTTTTTTTTTTTTTTTTTTTTTCGGATTCATTAAAAAAAAAAAAAGAAAAAAAAAAAAAATTATGACTCATCTCAAAAAAAAAAAAAAAAAAAAAAAAAAATTATGACTCATCTCAAAAAAAAAAAAAAAAAAAAAAAAAAAAAAAAAAAAAATTGGTGGTTCATTCATGGAATCTTATTTCTGTTTTTGTTTTTGGAAATGTGTTGTGTTGGAGAGTGTTTCTTGTGAAAATGTGTGTGGGTGGGAGAGTGTTTCTTGTGGAAACGTGTGTGGGTGGGAGAGTGTTTCTTGTGGAAACGTGTGTGGGTGGGAGGGTGTTTCTTGTGGAAACGTGTGTGGGTGGGAGAGTGTTTCTTGTGGAAACGTGTGTGGGTGGGAGAGTGTTTCTTGTGGAAACGTGTGTGGGTGGGAGAGTGTTTCTTGTGGAAACGTGTGTGGGTGGGAGAGTGTTTCTTGTGGAAACGTGTGTGGGTGGGAGAGTGTTTCTTGTGGAAACGTGTGTGGGTTGGAGAGTGTTTCTTGTCAAAATGTGTGTGGGTTGGAGAGTGTTTCTTGTCAAAATGTGTGTGGGTTGGAGAGTGTTTCTTGTCAAAATGTGTGTGGGTTGGAGAGTGTTTCTTGTCAAAATGTGAGTGGGTGGGAGAGTGTTTCTTGTCAAAATGTGAGTGGGTGGGAGAGTGTTTCTTGTCAAAATGTGAGTGCGTGGGAGAGTGTTTCTTGTCAAAATGTGTGTGGGTTGGAGAGCATAAAAAGAACTTCACAAATTTTATAACAAGATTCCATCCTCCATGGTTGGATGAAATCTTATTTGTAAAGTTGTATTTGTGGAAATGAGTCTAAAAAAAAAAAAAAAAAAATGTTTGTGTTGTTTGCGTTGTTTGCGTTGTTTGTGTTGTTTGCGTTGTTTGTGTTGTTTGCGTTGTTTATGTTGTTTGCGTTGTTTATGTTGTTTGCGTTGTTTGTGTTGTTTGTGTTGTTTGTGTTGTTTATGTTGTTTATGTTGTTTGTGTTGTTTGTGTTGTTTATGTTGTTTGTGTTGTTTGTGTTGTTTGTGTTGTTTATGTTGTTTATGTTGTTTGTGTTGTTTGTGTTGTTTGTGTTGTTTATGTTGTTTGCGTTGTTTGCGTTGTTTATGTTGTTTGCGTTGTTTATGTTGTTTGCGTTGTTTATGTTGTTTATGTTGTTTGCGTTGTTTATGTTGTTTATGTTGTTTGCGTTGTTTATGTTGTTTGTTGTTTGTGTTGTTTATGTTGTTTCTTGTTTGTGTTGTTTATGTTGTTTGTTGTTTGTGTTGTTTGTGTTTGTGGAAATGTGAAATATTATAACAAGATTCCATGGTTGGATGAAACTTTATTTCTAAATTTGTATTTGTGGAAATGTGAAATATAACAAGATTCCATGGTTGAATGAAATTTTATTTCTAAATTTGTATTTGTGGAAATGTGTCTGGATTGGAGTCGAGTGTCTGTAAAAATGGGTTCAAATTGGGGTAAAAAAAAAAAAAAAAAAAAAAAAAAAAAAAAAAAAAATGTTTGTGTTGTTTGTGTACAATTTTATTTGTGTATCCAATGTGTGCTAAAGCCCATCTGTGGTGGGACTTTGAAAGGGAACCTAACCCGCATTCACGCTCGAGGAGAGTTTCCGTTTTTGCCGGAAGCTCCCTTCGAGTTCGAAGGGAAACCACAGAAAACCTTCGAAGGCTAGGCCGACGGTCTGACCGTCTACCCGACTCCGTCTCGGGTGAAACTGGTTTCCTGTAAAAGAAAACGCCCTGTAAAAGAAAACGCGAAGACACGCGAAACTTGGTACTTGAGTCTTGTTTCCTGTAAAAGAAAACGCCTTGTAAGATCGAAGCGCATCTTGTAAAGAAAAACGCGAAACTTGGTACTTGAGTCTTGTTTCCTGTAAAAGAAAACGCCCTGTAAAAGAAAACGCCTTGTAAGATCGAAGCGCGTCTTGTAAAGAAAAACGCGAAGACACGTGAAAACTTGGTACTTGAGTCTTGTTTCCTGTAAAGGAAAACGCCCTGAAAAAGAATACGCGTTTTCTTGTTCATTGTAAAATCGACGAACTATCGATGCAATAATATCAAAAATATCAAATATTTATCAAGCATTTATCAAAAATATCAAGTATTTATCAAAAATATCAAATATTTATCAAGTATTTATCAAAAATTTATCAAGTATTTATCAAAAATTTATCAAGTATTTATCAAAAATTTATCAAAAATTTATCAAGTATTTATCAAAAATTTATCAAGTATTTATCAAGTATTTATCAAATACATTTATCAAATACATTTATCAAATACATTTATCAAATACATTTATCAAATACCAATTTCTTAAAAAATGAAAAAACGTACCTTTCATAGTAACCTTTCATTTTTACATTTTCTATGAAAACTTGACTTTAAAAACATGACCTTCTTCAAAACAAACTTCCCCACAGGATTTTTTCACTTTTTAAAACACCCTTATAAGGATGTTCTATCAAACACTTTTTAAAACACTTTATAAAACAAAACCTTTATAAAACTTGACCTTCTTCAAAACAAACTTCCCCACAGGATTTTTTCACTTTTTAAAACACCCTTATAAGGATGTTCTATCAAACACTTTTTAAAACACTTTATAAAACAAAACCTTTATAAAACTTGACCTTCTTCAAAACAAACTTCCCCACAGGATTTTTTCACTTTTTAAAACACCCTTATTATATTATAAGGATGTTCTATCAAACACTTTTTAAAACACTTTATAAAACAAAACCTTTTTAAAACATAACCTTTTTAAAACACCATACACTTTTTACCTTTTTAAAACACTTTATACACCATTACCTTTCCCCACCACTTTATAAAACAAAACCTTTTTAAAACATGACCTTTTCATACACTTTTTACCTTTTTAAAACACTTTATACACCATTACCACCTTTTTAAAACCAAACCTGTGGCCACCTCTCATGCATCCATCTCTCTGTGTGAAAAAAGAAAACCACCCACCTTTGTCAACTAGGGAAATTGGCCGGCAAGCCGCCGAAGCGGCTCAAACCGGTCCTAATAATAATAATAATAATAATAATCATAAAAAAGAGTACCACCTTGGACATTTCTGTCTCACGCCCCCTAGACAAACCGTTCCTTCTTTCTTGTCGGAATCTCCTTCGCTAGACCACGCTTCCTGTTCGCTTCCCCCTTGTCCACCTTCCAGTCTTCCAGAGTGCCGCCAGAGCTTTCATCTCCCGAGGACCGAATTCGACCCTCAGATATCCGAATTCGGGTCAAGCGACTCTTTACCACGGTGGTTCTACGCGTACCTAAAAGGCCTTGCGCCCCCGTGAGGGGGTGGGCAACACAGGCGCTCCCTCCATCGTGTTGTGACCACCCTTTCCCACCGTGGCATCTCCCAACCCCGGAGGCACCTGGACCGCAGTGCACAGAGGCCTCCGGTCCTGAGAGACTTCTTCTACTGCGCGCCCACGGCACACGGGGTGCCCCAGGCGCCTTCCAGCCGGTTGCCTCTCATCGAGGCCCCAGACCTACAGGCTCAAGCAATGGCCATGCCGGCACAGAGCGTCAATTGACGAGGTTCGTTCCCTTACGGTGCGAGACACGGTCAGGTAATCTCTTTGTACCAGGAATTCGAATCCCGAACTCCCCATGCACGTACCGGGTCGCCCTGCAAGGGGCGCCGTTTTCGGAGGAACCTCTAGACCCCGCCAAGAGACAACCGGCCAACAGTAGCCCTTCGGACACCTTGTCGAGCTCCTTTGAACACCCGGAAGGGATTGGAAGGTTTGAAGGGTTCACTACTGGAGAAGAGCGGCGGCTGAAGTACAGACGATCCCTGCTGGAGAAGGGGGAGCAGGGTGGCTCCCATCACTCTGACCCTGGCGCCGCACTGGGAAAAGAAGTGGCTACCGGGGCCACGGTAGCCCTCGAGGAGAATCCTGCGAGCGGCCCCTACATACTGCATGGGAGCGGCGGTCCTCCGCACTCTCTCTTCCATCCGACCTTACTGAGGGCCAGGAATCTTAGGGCCGTGCATGCGAACCCCCTGCCTATACTAACCGACAGCGAGTATCGCGGTCCATGCTTGCAACTGACCCACAGCAGAGGATCGGAGAGGAGGATTGGAGCGACCCCATGTCCCCGGTATGCGGCCATCCGGCGAGTTCGGGGTGTAGTATCTGTATCCGCCTCCTCGCCCAGCGGGGGAGGGTAGGATCTGAGCAGCCCCCTGTCTCTCCCCTTCTGTCTAGAAGAGGTGCCACAGAAACGTCGCCATCTGAAAAGAAGAAGAAAAAGGACATGAGTGGAGCAAAAAGAAAAGGGTTGTCTCAGAAAATGAATCTTTTTAAAAAAGACAGTCAAGTTTCCATTTCAAAGAACATGGCAAAATTTTCAAACTCTTATGAAATACACTTTAGAAGAAAATGGATTAAAAACTTGATCTCTTTAACAGAAACTTTTTTAACAAAGTCGCAAAATAAAAACAATCTTTTTATATTCAAGTTTCAATTGTCAACATGGTCGCATAGCTAAATTTTCAAACTCTTATCCTCTCATGAAATACATTTTAGAAGAAAATGGATTAAAAACTTAAATTTTCAAAGTGTTGGATACATTCTCTTTAACAGAAGACGGCGAAATTTTCAAACTCTTATTCACAAACTCGAACCATTTCAGAATGGTTTCAAAACACCCTCTCAAAAAATCAATCTTTTTAACAAAGTCAAAATATAAAAACAATCTTTTTATATTCAAGTTTAACTTTTCAAAGTGTTGGATACATTCTCTTTAACCCGGCGAAATTTTTAAACTCTTATTCACAAACTCAATACATTTCAGAATTGTTTCAAAACACCCTCTCAAAAAATCAATCTTTTTAACAAAGTAACTTTTATCGCATCATAATACAAAATAAAACACTCACAGGCAGAATAATCCAAAGGCACAAGCATCGAGAAAGACGAAAGCCAAGTGAACGAGCTAGTGAATCCACGGCCTTTTATACACCCGTTTGACCCAATTTTTTTTTTTTTTTTTTTTTTTTTTTTTTTTTTTTTTTCAAGGTGTTGGATACATTTTTTTTAACAGAACATAGCGAAACTTTTAAAGAATGAATCTTTTTAACAAAGTAACACATTAAAAACTTAAATTTTCAAAGTGTTGGATACATTCTCGCATAGCCAAATTTTCAAACTCTTATCCTCTAATGAAATACACTTTAGAAGAAAATGGATTAAAAACTTAAATTTTCAAAGTATTGGATACATTCTCTTTAACAGAACATAACGACATTTTCAAACTCTTATGCTCTCATTTCAGAAGAAAATTGTTTAAAATACCGTCTCAAAAAATCAAACTTTTTAACAAAATCACAAAATAAAAACAATCTTTTTATATTCAAGTTTAAATTTTCAAAGTGTTGGACGCAGCAAAATTTTCAAACTCTTATGCTCTCATTTCAGAAGAAACCATCTCAAAAAATCAAACTTTTTAACAAAGTCGCAAAATAAAAACAATCTTTTTATATTCAAGTTTAAATTTTCAAAGTGTTGGATAACAGAACGCAGCAAAATTTTCAAACTCTTATGCTCTCATTTCAGAAGAAAATTGTTTAAAATACCATCTCAAAAAATCAAACTTTTTAACAAAGTCACAAAATAAAAACAATCTTTTTATATTCAAGTTTAAATTTTCAAAGTGTTGGATAACAGAACTCAGCAAAATTTTCCAACTCTTATACTTTCATTTCAGAAGAAAATTGGTTAAAATACTATCTCAAAAAATCAAACTTTTTAACACAGTCACAAAATAAAAACAATCTTTTTATATTCAAGTTTAAATTTTCAAAGTGTTGGATAACAGAACGCAGCAAAATTTTCAAACACTTATTCCCTCATTTCAGAAGAAAATTGTTTAAAATACCATCTCAAAAAATCAAAGTTCCAAAATAAAATAATACGGAGTAAAATACTCACAGAAATCCACAGGCACAGAAATCCACAGGCACAGAAATCCACAGGCACAGAAATCCACAGGCACAGAAATCCACAGGCAGAGTAATCCACAGGCAGAGTAATCCAAAGAGCAGGCACAAGCATCGAGGTAGACGAAAGCCAAGTGAAAGAGCTAGCGAATGCACGGCCTTTTATACACCAGTTTGACCTCAATAATTTTTTTTTTTTTTTTTTTTTTTTTTCAAGGTCGTAGAGGGTTGTGCAATAGGATATAGGCTTCGTATACTTTACAAAAAAAAAAAAAAAAAAAAAATTTTTTTTTTTTTTTTTTTTTTCAAGGTCGCAGAGGGTTGTGCAATAGGATATAGGCTTCGTATACCTTACAATACATTAAAAAAAAAAAAAAAAAATTTTTTTTTTTTTTTTTTTTTTTTTTTTCAAGGTCGCAGAGTGTAGAAATGCAGTATAAAAGGCCGTGCATCCGCTTGCTCGTTCACTCGGCTGTCTTGTTTCACCCAGTTTTTGCCTGCCTGCCTGCCTGCCTGCTGGATGACCTCACCACCGCCGATATACAGGGCCGTTTTCCAAAGACTTGGATTCTGTGGAAGATGCAGGAGGAGACTGGTTGCTTTCCGTGAGCTTTCGGGCAGACGGGTTTAGTTTATGAAGACTGCCACTTCCCGAGACATGGATTGAATTGGGTGCCATTGGAAAAGATGGACTTGTATTTTTTCGGTGACCTTTCTACGATAAAACTCTGTTTTCTTTGATAGAGTCCAGCCGCATTTCGAAAGACATTTTTCAAAGTGTTGGAGTGGTCGAAACAGGCATCGAACTGAAAAAGATTGACTTTTTGTAACATTTCCAAGTTAAAACTTGAACCGTTTTCTTGTATGGAGCCCAGCCGCATTTCGATAGACTCTGAATTTTTTCAAAGTGTTGGAGTGGTCCAACTGAAAAAGATTGACTTTTTGTGACATTTCCAAGTTAAAACCGTTTTCTTGTATGGAGCCCAGCCGCATGTCGATAGACTCTGAATTTTTTCAAAGTGTTGGAGTGGTCCAACTGAAAAAGATTGACTTTTTGTGACATTTCCAAGTTAAAACCGTTTTCTTGTATGGAGCTCAGCCGAATTTCGATAGACTCTGAATTTTTTCAAAGTGTTGGAGTGGTCCAACTGAAAAAGAGTGACATTTCCAAGTGAAACCAGAGAACGGTTCGTGAGATTTTCCCAAAGAAGACCTCCCTCTCTTTCCACCCCATTCCCACGCGCGCGCTGACGCAGGCTTCAGTAGCTCTCTGTCTCGAGGACGATGAACAACTGCATGTGTTGCTCTCTGCCGGTCCTCAACGGCTCGCGCTTGACGCGGTGCCAGCATGCGGTCCACCCGCCGTGTCTGCTGGAGCAGGTCCGAGATGCCCGGTATCTCAAGTGTCGGGTGTGCGGGGCCACACTCAAGGCCCCGGACCTCACCTTTCTCTGGATCCAGTACAAAGATCGAATGACGGATGAGCAATTTCGTTGGTTGCGAGAAAAAAGAAACGAAATTTTGATTCTCGAACTGGATCCAAAAGATTTGGAAGGATCTCACCTCCTAGTCTAAAGTGTCTCATCCGTCGCAGAAAAAAGAGTTGAAAGGGGAAACCTGTTCCCTTTTCAACTCTTTTTTTTGCGCCCAACCCCTCACCAACGTTGGTCCCGAAAGGGAGAGTCGTGTTTAAAACTTTATCCTCTGTTCTAAAATGTATTATACTACAAATTTTTTTTTTTTTTTTTTTTTTTAACATTTATTTATATGAAATATGTTTAAACATTAAATATAAATATACATAATATTATTCTTTATTCTATTATATCTTATCTCTATTATAACTTGATTATAAAATATATTATAATACAACTACTACAAAAAAAAAAAAAAAAAAAAATTTTTTTTTTTTTAATAATATTTACATTTTATTTTTACATCTATTCATATGAAATATGTTTAAATATTAAATATAAATATACATCATACATTTCTTTACTCTAATATATCTTATCTCTATTATAACTTGATTATAAAATATATTATACTACTACAAAAAAAAAAAAAAAAAAAAAAAAATTTTTTTTTTTTTTTTTTTCAAATAATAGTATTTACATTTTATTTTTACATCTATTCATATGAAATATGTTTAAACATTAAATATAAATATACATCATACATTTCTTTACTCTAATATATCTTATCTCTATTATAACTTGATTATAAAATATATTATACTACTACTACAAAAAAAAAAAAAAAAAAAAAAATTTTTTTTTTTTTTTTTTTTTTTTAAATAATAGTATTTACATTTTATTTTTACATCTATTCATATGAAATATGTTTAAACATTAAATATAAATATACATCATACATTTCTTTACTCTAATATATCTTATCTCTATTATAACTTGATTATAAAATATATTATACTACTACAAAAAAAAAAAAAAAAAAAAAAAAAAAAAAAAAAATTTTTTTTTTTTTTTTTTTTTTCAAGGTCGCAGAGTGTAGAAATGCAGTATAAAAGGCCGTGCATCCGCTTGCTCGTTCACTCGGCTGTCTTGTTTCACCCAGTTTTTGCCTGCCTGCCTGCCTGCCTGCTGGATGACCTCACCACCGCCGATATACAGGGCCGTTTTCCAGACTTGGATTCTGTGGAAGATGCAGGAGGAGACTGGAAAAAGATTGCTTTCCGTGAGCTTTCTGGCAGACGGGTTTAGTTTCTGGCAGACGGGTACATGGATTGAATTGGGTGCCATTGGAAAAGATGGACTTGTATTTTTTGGATACCGTTCGACTCGTTCGCTGACAGGATGGCCAGACATTCTCGACTCTTGTGTGTGTATTGCAGCGTGCCGCAAGGAGGACTGGGTTTAATTCTAAGAGAGTGTGGTCACGGATATCATGCGGGGTGCATCGTGTATTATGTCAAAAGCTGTTGTGATAACAAAGAGCTCCCCCTGACGTGTTTCGAATGTGCCACCTCCATCCACTGGCGAGAACTGAGGGCCGTATGGACGGTCCTCTGCCATCCCCTGAGTCCCAGCCGGATCGGAAGGAGCCCCGTCGAAAGAGAATGTAGACTGTGGTTAGAAGAGGCCATTGAAAAAGAAAACAAGGCATTGGATGTGTAAAATAATGCATGGCCCATGCATTCTATCCTATAAAGAATGGATCCCTACATACTTTCCCTCTATCATAAAATAGTTTGATACAGTTATGTAGTAAATTATTTTTATTCAACAGATGTAAAGATAAAATATTTATATTATAAAATATATTTAAATACAATATTATTAAAAAAAAAAAAAAAAAAATATATATATATATATATATATATATATTTTTTTTTTTTTTTTTTTTTTTTTTTTTTTTTTTTTTTTACATTTGTATATATATGAATCTCCTGTCCCTTAGACACTCTCTGCTTATTTTCAGTCCTAATCGAATGAAATCTCGAAAGTACACCTTCTGATTCACACAACTTTTTTTCAAATTGACGGAAAACGTTGAGGTGTATCCTCTTGTATGGGGTGTTTTAGGAATCCTCTTGGGTTGCGCAACAGGACACCTATTCCAAAAAGAGGATTGAGTGTGAAGGTGAACGACACGGTGCCTTTTCGTGATGCCGCGGGCTACGACTCCCCATACACAGAAAGTGTGCCAGTGGACATGGCTTTAAAAAGTCTCTGTGTTTTCTAGCGCCTGTGCTTTTTTTTAATAGTAGCATTCATATTTTATTCTTACATCTGTTGATATAAAATATAGTTTGAGAACTAAACTAAATTTCTTAAAAGTACATTATAAAATGCTTTGTTCTATAACTGTATTATAAAATAGTTTATACTACTACAACATTATTAAAAAAAAAAAAAAAAAAAAAAAAAAAAAAAAAAAAAAAAAATTTTTTTTTTTTTTTTTTTTTTTTTTTTTAATAGTATTTATATTTTATTTTTACATCTATTGATATGAAATATATTTAGAGAATTAAATATCTTAAATGTATATCAGAATACTTTAATATATCTTATCTCTATTATAACTTGATTATAAAAGTGTATCCTCTTTTAAGGGGTGGTTGCGCAACCTGTCCCCCCAAAGGGATGGAGCGGGAAGGTGAAGGGCAAGGTGTCTTTTCGAGAGGCCGCCGCGGACTCCCCATCTACAGGGAGGATGTCAGGATTTTAAAACGTGCCGTCGGGTGGGAAAATGAATGACAAGGTTCGTGGTGTCACTCTCCATGCACTGGCAGTATGCCACGGGGCACTCGATACACGGGATCCGATGCGGGGCGAAAGAATCAAGAGGAGCCCCCCAGTAAAGAGAAGAGAAACAAGAGGTCCTCTCGACAAGGGAGGCGGCTCGTGTGCCAGTCGTCTAGAAGCCCCCTTTCAAACGGGTCTGAAACCATTTTCAGAGAAAGAGGTAAGTATAAAAAAATCCAAACTGAAAAAAAAAAAAAAAAAAAATATATATATATATATATATATATATATATATATATATATATATATATATATATTATAATATATATATATATATATATATCCCCCTTTTTTTTTTTTTTACTTAAACTTTAATTTCAATTTCAACTTTAATTTAATTTTAATTTCAATTTCAATTTCAATTTTAACACTTAAATGCTACTCCCTGAGGTGCGGGGGCTCGCTCAATGTCTACCCGATTCCCGGACACAAGTATCCCGCTCCCAAGAGGGGTGTTGCCTCTCTTGATTCAACAGGTCCCTACCCAAGAGGGGCTCTCTGGATTCAACAGGACCCGGGGAATAGAAAAGGTGGGTGGCCTTCCACGAGAGGGATGGGAAATGGATTGAGAGAACTCTACGTCTTCAATGGACATTATACAATCTTTTGCTCTAATATATCTCATCGCTACTATGCTTCACTTGTTATAAAACTATATTAGACTACTACTACTTGTATTTTATTTTTACATCTATTGATATGAAATAAATTTAGAATATGAAATACCTTAATTATACATCATAGAATACTTTACTCTAATATATCTCATCTCTATTATAACTTGATTATAAAATAAATTATACTACTACTACAAAATTTACATCTATTGATATGAAATAAATTTAGAATATTAAATACCTTAATTATACATCATACAATACTTTACTCTAATATATCTCATCTCTATTATAACTTGATTATAAAATATATTATACTACTACTACAAAATTTTTTTAAAACCCTACTATTTAATTCTCTAAATATATTTCATATCAATAAATGTAAAAAAAAAAAAAAAAAAAAAAAAAAAAAAAATTTTTTTTTTTTTTTTTTTTTTGTAGTAGTAGTATAATATATTTTATAATCAAGTTATAATAGAGATAAGATATATTAGAGTAAAGTATTGTATGATGTATAATAAAGGTATTTAATATTCTAAATTTATTTCATATCAATAGATGTAAAAATAAAATACAAGTAGTAGTAATCTAATACAGTTTTATAACAAGTGAAGCATAGTAGCGATAAGATATATTAGAGCGAAGGATTGTATAATGTCCTTTGTTCATCCTTCTGAAATTTTACAAGTCCAGCGTCTTGTCTTTATAAAGGGAAAGGTTGAGTGGCCGTTTCAGAGAGGTTCCCGTGGAGCTGGGTCCGAATGGATGAGAGATTTACGCCGGACGCAAGATGTAGGTTCAAAAACTTGAAAAAAAAAAAAAAAAAAAAAAAAAAAAAAAAAAAAAAAATTGGCGACCTTGAACTTTATTTTGGGACTCGACCCTCGTGCTTCGACTGGGAGTTGCCTCTCTCGCAGGGCCTTCTTTCCCGTCCAGTTTCGTCCCTCTCCGCGGTCCACGGGGGGGTCGAGGGCCCTGACCCACTTTCGGGTGGAAACTTGGAGGACGCCTGTCGCGTCGGGTTTCGGGCGGAAGGGATCGCGGACCCTGTCGCGGTCCCCCTCTCTCCCCCCTCTTCCCGACGGTGTCGCTTCGGTCCGTTTCCGGTCGTGTGGAAAGGGCCCGGGGCCCCTCGAAATTCAGACGCTCTACTTTGTGGCCCGGGGCCCGGGCGGTCGACCGAACGACCCCCTCAAAACGTCCCACTCTACGCGTCGGTCCGCTTCTTCCCAGCGAGTTGGGGAGGCGTGGGGCGACCGGGGGGTCCTGTAGGGCCTTTTCCGGGTTCCCCGATTCGCGGTTTTGACCCCTTTTGACCTCGAAAAAAGCGGATGCCGACCGAAACCGAGATATTTTTGAGAAGCTTGATTTTTTTCCGACCCGTGGATAGGTCACATGACCCGGTCCCGTTGGGGCGTGTCTCGGGCGGGTTTGGGTCGGGTCAGAACCGCTCGGGTTAGAGGGGTCATGTCACCTATCTACGAATTGGAAAAAAATCGAGCCATTCGAAACCAATGTTCTTTCGGCGATCCGGCGACGCGTTGGACCGTGACCAGCGAAAAACACTTCCGCCAAAAGCCTCCGAGGGCCCCCAAAAGGGAGTGGGGTACCGCCCGCGTTCGAAACGGGGGTCTCGGCAGAGGAGGAAGGGAAACGAAGCGAAAAGTCGTTGGAAGGGGGTCGAAGCCCTCTCCGGTCCCCCCTTGCCTCCCCTTTTACCGCGGAAATGCCAACACGCCTCAGGGGTCAACGACCTGTCTGGGGACGGGATGCGAGGGACCCCTCGAAAGACCGTCTCGAGGGTCATCGGCCTGACCCCCCCTCCCAAGTTTCCGACCCCCACCGCGTGCGAGAGGGCCTTTTGAAAAGGCGAACCCGAAATTTCCGTCGGGCCCCTCTCCCCCGGTCGACCCACGAGAGGCACGCCACCCGGTGCAAACGAAAGCTCGGACCGAGGGGAACGTTCCGGCCCCTTTCCGTATCCCTGCTGGACACTTTTATTTTCGGGTGTCGTCCGACGCGAAACACAAGTCCAGACACCCTCTCTTTATAAAGGGTAAAGTTGAAGGGCCGTTTGAGAGAGGTTCCCATGCAGTGGGGTCAGAATGGAGGACAGATTCACGCCGGACGCAAGATTTAGAAAAAAAAAAAAAAAAAAAAAAAATTTTTTTTTTTTTTTTTTTTTTTTTTTTTTTTTTAAATCTACATCTTGCGTCCGGTGTGAATCTGACATCCATTCTGACCTCTCTCCACGGGAACCTCTCTCAAACGGCCACTCAACCTTTCCCTTTATAAAGACAAGACGCTGGACTTGTAAAATTTCAGAAGGATGAACAAAGTATTCTATGATGTATATTTAAGATATTTAATTCTCTAAATATATTTCATATCAATAAATGTAAAAAAAAAAAAAAAAAAAAAAAAAAAAAAAAAAATTTTTTTTTTTTTTTTTTTTTTTTTGTAGTAGTATAATATATTTTATAATCAAGTTATAATAGAGATGAGATATATTAGAGTAAAGTATTGTATGATGTATAATTAAGGTATTTAATATTCTAAATTTATTTCATATCAATAGATGTAAATTTTGTAGTAGTAGTATAATTTATTTTATAATCAAGTTATAATAGAGATGAGATATATTAGAGTAAAGTATTCTATGATGTATAATTAAGGTATTTCATATTCTAAATTTATTTCATATCAATAGATGTAAAAATAAAATACAAGTAGTAGTAGTCTAATATAGTTTTATAACAAGTGAAGCATAGTAGCGATGAGATATATTAGAGCAAAAGATTGTATAATGTCCATTGAAGACGTAGAGTTCTCTCAATCCATTTCCCATCCCTCTCGTGGAAGGCCACCCACCTTTTCTATTCCCCGGGTCCTGTTGAATCCAGAGAGCCCCTCTTGGGTAGGGACCTGTTGAATCAAGAGAGGCAACACCCCTCTTGGGAGCGGGATACTTGTGTCCGGGAATCGGGTAGACATTGAGCGAGCCCCCGCACCTCAGGGAGTAGCATTTAAGTGTTAAAATTGAAATTGAAATTGAAATTAAAATTAAATTAAAGTTAAAATTGAAATTAAAGTTTAAGTAAAAAAAAAAAAAAAAAAAAAAAAAAAAAAAAAAAAAAAAAAAGGGGGATATATATATATATATATATATATATATTATAATATATATATATATATATATTATAATATATATATATATATATATATATATATATATATATATATATATATATATATATATATATATATTTTTTTTTTTTTTTTTTTTTTTTTTTTCAGTTTGGATTTTTTTATACTTACCTGTTTCTCTGAAAATGGTTTCAGACCCGTTTGAAAGGGGGCTTCTAGACGACTGGCACACGAGCCGCCTCCCTTGTCGAGAGGACCTCTTGTTTCTCTTCTCTTTACTGGGGGCTCCTCTTGATTCTTTCGCCCCGCATCGGATCCCGTGTATCGAGTGCCCCGTGGCATACTGCCAGTGCATGGAGAGTGACACCACGAACCTTGTCATTCATTTTCCCACCCGACGGCACGTTTTAAAATCCTGACATCCTCCCTGTAGATGGGGAGTCCGCGGCGGCCTCTCGAAAAGACACCTTGCCCTTCACCTTCCCGCTCCATCCCTTTGGGGGGACAGGTTGCGCAACCACCCCTTAAAAGAGGATACACTTTTATAATCAAGTTATAATAGAGATAAGATATATTAAAGTATTCTGATATACATTTAAGATATTTAATTCTCTAAATATATTTCATATCAATAGATGTAAAAATAAAATATAAATACTATTAAAAAAAAAAAAAAAAAAAAAAAAAAAAAAAATTTTTTTTTTTTTTTTTTTTTTTTTTTTTTTTTTTTTTTTTAATAATGTTGTAGTAGTATAAACTATTTTATAATACAGTTATAGAACAAAGCATTTTATAATGTACTTTTAAGAAATTTAGTTTAGTTCTCAAACTATATTTTATATCAACAGATGTAAGAATAAAATATGAATGCTACTATTAAAAAAAAGCACAGGCGCTAGAAAACACAGAGACTTTTTAAAGCCATGTCCACTGGCACACTTTCTGTGTATGGGGAGTCGTAGCCCGCGGCATCACGAAAAGGCACCGTGTCGTTCACCTTCACACTCAATCCTCTTTTTGGAATAGGTGTCCTGTTGCGCAACCCAAGAGGATTCCTAAAACACCCCATACAAGAGGATACACCTCAACGTTTTCCGTCAATTTGAAAAAAAGTTGTGTGAATCAGAAGGTGTACTTTCGAGATTTCATTCGATTAGGACTGAAAATAAGCAGAGAGTGTCTAAGGGACAGGAGATTCATATATATACAAATGTAAAAAAAAAAAAAAAAAAAAATATATATATATATATATATATATATATATATATATATTTTTTTTTTAATAATATTGTATTTAAATATATTTTATAATATAAATATTTTATCTTTACATCTGTTGAATAAAAATAATTTACTACATAACTGTATCAAACTATTTTATGATAGAGGGAAAGTATGTAGGGATCCATTCTTTATAGGATAGAATGCATGGGCCATGCATTATTTTACACATCCAATGCCTTGTTTTCTTTTTCAATGGCCTCTTCTAACCACAGTCTACATTCTCTTTCGACGGGGCTCCTTCCGATCCGGCTGGGACTCAGGGGATGGCAGAGGACCGTCCATACGGCCCTCAGTTCTCGCCAGTGGATGGAGGTGGCACATTCGAAACACGTCAGGGGGAGCTCTTTGTTATCACAACAGCTTTTGACATAATACACGATGCACCCCGCATGATATCCGTGACCACACTCTCTTAGAATTAAACCCAGTCCTCCTTGCGGCACGCTGCAATACACACACAAGAGTCGAGAATGTCTGGCCATCCTGTCAGCGAACGAGTCGAACGGTATCCAAAAAATACAAGTCCATCTTTTCCAATGGCACCCAATTCAATCCATGTCTCGGGAAGTGGCAGTCTTCATAAACTAAACCCGTCTGCCAGAAAGCTCACGGAAAGCAATCTTTTTCCAGTCTCCTCCTGCATCTTCCACAGAATCCAAGTCTGGAAAACGGCCCTGTATATCGGCGGTGGTGAGGTCATCCAGCAGGCAGGCAGGCAGGCAAAAACTGGGTGAAACAAGACAGCCGAGTGAACGAGCAAGCGGATGCACGGCCTTTTATACTGCATTTCTACACTCTGCGACCTTGAAAAAAAAAAAAAAAAAAAATTTTTTTTTTTTTTTTTTTTTTTTTTTTTTTTTGTAGTAGTATAATATATTTTATAATCAAGTTATAATAGAGATAAGATATATTAGAGTAAAGAAATGTATGATGTATATTTATATTTAATGTTTAAACATATTTCATATGAATAGATGTAAAAATAAAATGTAAATACTATTATTTGAAAAAAAAAAAAAAAAAAAAAAAAATTTTTTTTTTTTTTTTTTTTTTTTTTTTTTTTTTTTAGTAGTAGTAGTATAATATATTTTACAATCAAGTTATAATAGAGATAAGATATATTAGAGTAAAGAAATGTATGATGTATATTTATATTTAATGTTTAAACATATTTCATATGAATAGATGTAAAAATAAAATGTAAATACTATTATTTGAAAAAAAAAAAAAAAAAAAAAAAATTTTTTTTTTTTTTTTTTTTTTTTTTTTTTTTTTGTAGTAGTATAATATATTTTATAATCAAGTTATAATAGAGATAAGATATATTAGAGTAAAGAAATGTATGATGTATATTTATATTTAATATTTAAACATATTTCATATGAATAGATGTAAAAATAAAATGTAAATATTATTAAAAAAAAAAAAAAAAAAAAAATTTTTTTTTTTTTTTTTTTTTTTTTTGTAGTAGTTGTATTATAATATATTTTATAATCAAGTTATAATAGAGATAAGATATAATAGAATAAAGAATAATATTATGTATATTTATATTTAATGTTTAAACATATTTCATATAAATAAATGTTAAAAAAAAAAAAAAAAAAAAAAAAAATTTGTAGTATAATACATTTTAGAACAGAGGATAAAGTTTTAAACACGACTCTCCCTTTCGGGACCAACGTTGGTGAGGGGTTGGGCGCAAAAAAAAGAGTTGAAAGGGGAACAGGTTTCCCCTTTCAACTCTTTTTTCTGCGACGGATGAGACACTTTAGACTAGGAGGTGAGATCCTTCCAAATCTTTTGGATCCAGTTCGAGAATCAAAATTTCGTTTCTTTTTTCTCGCAACCAACGAAATTGCTCATCCGTCATTCGATCTTTGTACTGGATCCAGAGAAAGGTGAGGTCCGGGGCCTTGAGTGTGGCCCCGCACACCCGACACTTGAGATACCGGGCATCTCGGACCTGCTCCAGCAGACACGGCGGGTGGACCGCATGCTGGCACCGCGTCAAGCGCGAGCCGTTGAGGACCGGCAGAGAGCAACACATGCAGTTGTTCATCGTCCTCGAGACAGAGAGCTACTGAAGCCTGCGTCAGCGCGCGCGTGGGAATGGGGTGGAAAGAGAGGGAGGTCTTCTTTGGGAAAATCTCACGAACCGTTCTCTGGTTTCACTTGGAAATGTCACTCTTTTTCAGTTGGACCACTCCAACACTTTGAAAAAATTCAGAGTCTATCGAAATTCGGCTGAGCTCCATACAAGAAAACGGTTTTAACTTGGAAATGTCACAAAAAGTCAATCTTTTTCAGTTGGACCACTCCAACACTTTGAAAAAATTCAGAGTCTATCGACATGCGGCTGGGCTCCATACAAGAAAACGGTTTTAACTTGGAAATGTCACAAAAAGTCAATCTTTTTCAGTTGGACCACTCCAACACTTTGAAAAAATTCAGAGTCTATCGAAATGCGGCTGGGCTCCATACAAGAAAACGGTTCAAGTTTTAACTTGGAAATGTTACAAAAAGTCAATCTTTTTCAGTTCGATGCCTGTTTCGACCACTCCAACACTTTGAAAAATGTCTTTCGAAATGCGGCTGGACTCTATCAAAGAAAACAGAGTTTTATCGTAGAAAGGTCACCGAAAAAATACAAGTCCATCTTTTCCAATGGCACCCAATTCAATCCATGTCTCGGGAAGTGGCAGTCTTCATAAACTAAACCCGTCTGCCCGAAAGCTCACGGAAAGCAACCAGTCTCCTCCTGCATCTTCCACAGAATCCAAGTCTTTGGAAAACGGCCCTGTATATCGGCGGTGGTGAGGTCATCCAGCAGGCAGGCAGGCAGGCAGGCAGGCAAAAACTGGGTGAAACAAGACAGCCGAGTGAACGAGCAAGCGGATGCACGGCCTTTTATACTGCATTTCTACACTCTGCGACCTTGAAAAAAAAAAAAAAAAAAAAAAATTTTTTTTTTTTTTTTTAATGTATTGTAAGGTATACGAAGCCTATATCCTATTGCACAACCCTCTGCGACCTTGAAAAAAAAAAAAAAAAAATTTTTTTTTTTTTTTTTTTTTTTTTGTAAAGTATACGAAGCCTATATCCTATTGCACAACCCTCTACGACCTTGAAAAAAAAAAAAAAATATTGAGGTCAAACTGGTGTATAAAAGGCCGTGCATTCGCTAGCTCTTTCACTTGGCTTTCGTCTACCTCGATGCTTGTGCCTGCTCTTTGGATTACTCTGCCTGTGGATTTCTGTGCCTGTGGATTTCTGTGCCTGTGGATTTCTGTGCCTGTGGATTTCTGTGAGTATTTTACTCCGTATTATTTTATTTTGGAACTTTGATTTTTTGAGATGGTATTTTAAACAATTTTCTTCTGAAATGAGGGAATAAGTGTTTGAAAATTTTGCTGCGTTCTGTTATCCAACACTTTGAAAATTTAAACTTGAATATAAAAAGATTGTTTTTATTTTGTGACTGTGTTAAAAAGTTTGATTTTTTTAGATAGTATTTTAACCAATTTTCTTCTGAAATGAAAGTATAAGAGTTGGAAAATTTTGCTGAGTTCTGTTATCCAACACTTTGAAAATTTAAACTTGAATATAAAAAGATTGTTTTTATTTTGTGACTTTGTTAAAAAGTTTGATTTTTTGAGATGGTATTTTAAACAATTTTCTTCTGAAATGAGAGCATAAGAGTTTGAAAATTTTGCTGCGTTCTGTTATCCAACACTTTGAAAATTTAAACTTGAATATAAAAAGATTGTTTTTATTTTGCGACTTTGTTAAAAAGTTTGATTTTTTGAGATGGTTTCTTCTGAAATGAGAGCATAAGAGTTTGAAAATTTTGCTGCGTCCAACACTTTGAAAATTTAAACTTGAATATAAAAAGATTGTTTTTATTTTGTGATTTTGTTAAAAAGTTTGATTTTTTGAGACGGTATTTTAAACAATTTTCTTCTGAAATGAGAGCATAAGAGTTTGAAAATGTCGTTATGTTCTGTTAAAGAGAATGTATCCAATACTTTGAAAATTTAAGTTTTTAATCCATTTTCTTCTAAAGTGTATTTCATTAGAGGATAAGAGTTTGAAAATTTGGCTATGCGAGAATGTATCCAACACTTTGAAAATTTAAGTTTTTAATGTGTTACTTTGTTAAAAAGATTCATTCTTTAAAAGTTTCGCTATGTTCTGTTAAAAAAAATGTATCCAACACCTTGAAAAAAAAAAAAAAAAAAAAAAAAAAAAAAAAAAAAAAAAAATTGGGTCAAACGGGTGTATAAAAGGCCGTGGATTCACTAGCTCGTTCACTTGGCTTTCGTCTTTCTCGATGCTTGTGCCTTTGGATTATTCTGCCTGTGAGTGTTTTATTTTGTATTATGATGCGATAAAAGTTACTTTGTTAAAAAGATTGATTTTTTGAGAGGGTGTTTTGAAACAATTCTGAAATGTATTGAGTTTGTGAATAAGAGTTTAAAAATTTCGCCGGGTTAAAGAGAATGTATCCAACACTTTGAAAAGTTAAACTTGAATATAAAAAGATTGTTTTTATATTTTGACTTTGTTAAAAAGATTGATTTTTTGAGAGGGTGTTTTGAAACCATTCTGAAATGGTTCGAGTTTGTGAATAAGAGTTTGAAAATTTCGCCGTCTTCTGTTAAAGAGAATGTATCCAACACTTTGAAAATTTAAGTTTTTAATCCATTTTCTTCTAAAATGTATTTCATGAGAGGATAAGAGTTTGAAAATTTAGCTATGCGACCATGTTGACAATTGAAACTTGAATATAAAAAGATTGTTTTTATTTTGCGACTTTGTTAAAAAAGTTTCTGTTAAAGAGATCAAGTTTTTAATCCATTTTCTTCTAAAGTGTATTTCATAAGAGTTTGAAAATTTTGCCATGTTCTTTGAAATGGAAACTTGACTGTCTTTTTTAAAAAGATTCATTTTCTGAGACAACCCTTTTCTTTTTGCTCCACTCATGTCCTTTTTCTTCTTCTTTTCAGATGGCGACGTTTCTGTGGCACCTCTTCTAGACAGAAGGGGAGAGACAGGGGGCTGCTCAGATCCTACCCTCCCCCGCTGGGCGAGGAGGCGGATACAGATACTACACCCCGAACTCGCCGGATGGCCGCATACCGGGGACATGGGGTCGCTCCAATCCTCCTCTCCGATCCTCTGCTGTGGGTCAGTTGCAAGCATGGACCGCGATACTCGCTGTCGGTTAGTATAGGCAGGGGGTTCGCATGCACGGCCCTAAGATTCCTGGCCCTCAGTAAGGTCGGATGGAAGAGAGAGTGCGGAGGACCGCCGCTCCCATGCAGTATGTAGGGGCCGCTCGCAGGATTCTCCTCGAGGGCTACCGTGGCCCCGGTAGCCACTTCTTTTCCCAGTGCGGCGCCAGGGTCAGAGTGATGGGAGCCACCCTGCTCCCCCTTCTCCAGCAGGGATCGTCTGTACTTCAGCCGCCGCTCTTCTCCAGTAGTGAACCCTTCAAACCTTCCAATCCCTTCCGGGTGTTCAAAGGAGCTCGACAAGGTGTCCGAAGGGCTACTGTTGGCCGGTTGTCTCTTGGCGGGGTCTAGAGGTTCCTCCGAAAACGGCGCCCCTTGCAGGGCGACCCGGTACGTGCATGGGGAGTTCGGGATTCGAATTCCTGGTACAAAGAGATTACCTGACCGTGTCTCGCACCGTAAGGGAACGAACCTCGTCAATTGACGCTCTGTGCCGGCATGGCCATTGCTTGAGCCTGTAGGTCTGGGGCCTCGATGAGAGGCAACCGGCTGGAAGGCGCCTGGGGCACCCCGTGTGCCGTGGGCGCGCAGTAGAAGAAGTCTCTCAGGACCGGAGGCCTCTGTGCACTGCGGTCCAGGTGCCTCCGGGGTTGGGAGATGCCACGGTGGGAAAGGGTGGTCACAACACGATGGAGGGAGCGCCTGTGTTGCCCACCCCCTCTCGGGGGCGCAAGGCCTTTTAGGTACGCGTAGAACCACCGTGGTAAAGAGTCGCTTGACCCGAATTCGGATATCTGAGGGTCGAATTCGGTCCTCGGGGGATGAAAGCTCTGGCGGCACTCTGGAAGACTGGAAGGTGGACAAGGGGGAAGCGAACAGGAAGCGTGGTCTAGCGAAGGAGATTCCGACAAGAAAGAAGGAACGGTTTGTCTAGGGGGCGTGAGACAGAAATGTCCAAGGTGGTACTCTTTTTTATTATTATTATTATTATTATTATTATTAGGACCGGTTTGAGCCGCTTCGGCGGCTTGCCGGCCAATTTCCCTGGTTGACAAAGGTGGGTGGTTTTCTTTTTTCACACAGAGAGATGGATGCATGAGAGGTGGCCACAGGTTTGGTTTTAAAAAGGTGGTAATGGTGTATAAAGTGTTTTAAAAAGGTAAAAAGTGTATGAAAAGGTCATGTTTTAAAAAGGTTTTGTTTTATAAAGTGGTGGGGAAAGGTAATGGTGTATAAAGTGTTTTAAAAAGGTAAAAAGTGTATGGTGTTTTAAAAAGGTTATGTTTTAAAAAGGTTTTGTTTTATAAAGTGTTTTAAAAAGTGTTTGATAGAACATCCTTATAATATAATAAGGGTGTTTTAAAAAGTGAAAAAATCCTGTGGGGAAGTTTGTTTTGAAGAAGGTCAAGTTTTATAAAGGTTTTGTTTTATAAAGTGTTTTAAAAAGTGTTTGATAGAACATCCTTATAAGGGTGTTTTAAAAAGTGAAAAAATCCTGTGGGGAAGTTTGTTTTGAAGAAGGTCAAGTTTTATAAAGGTTTTGTTTTATAAAGTGTTTTAAAAAGTGTTTGATAGAACATCCTTATAAGGGTGTTTTAAAAAGTGAAAAAATCCTGTGGGGAAGTTTGTTTTGAAGAAGGTCATGTTTTTAAAGTCAAGTTTTCATAGAAAATGTAAAAATGAAAGGTTACTATGAAAGGTACGTTTTTTCATTTTTTAAGAAATTGGTATTTGATAAATGTATTTGATAAATGTATTTGATAAATGTATTTGATAAATACTTGATAAATACTTGATAAATTTTTGATAAATACTTGATAAATTTTTGATAAATTTTTGATAAATACTTGATAAATTTTTGATAAATACTTGATAAGTTTTTGATAAATACTTGATAAATATTTGATATTTTTGATAAATACTTGATATTTTTGATAAATGCTTGATAAATATTTGATATTTTTGATATTATTGCATCGATAGTTCGTCGATTTTACAATGAACAAGAAAACGCGTATTCTTTTTCAGGGCGTTTTCCTTTACAGGAAACAAGACTCAAGTACCAAGTTTTCACGTGTCTTCGCGTTTTTCTTTACAAGACGCGCTTCGATCTTACAAGGCGTTTTCTTTTACAGGGCGTTTTCTTTTACAGGAAACGATACTCAAGTACCAAGTTTCGCGTTTTTCTTTACAAGATGCGCTTCGATCTTACAAGGCGTTTTCTTTTACAGGAAACAAGACTCAAGTACCAAGTTTCGCGTGTCTTCGCGTTTTCTTTTACAGGGCGTTTTCTTTTACAGGAAACCAGTTTCACCCGAGACGGAGTCGGGTAGACGGTCAGACCGTCGGCCTAGCCTTCGAAGGTTTTCTGTGGTTTCCCTTCGAACTCGAAGGGAGCTTCCGGCAAAAACGGAAACTCTCCTCGAGCGTGAATGCGGGTTAGGTTCCCTTTCAAAGTCCCACCACAGATGGGCTTTAGCACTCATTGGATACACAAATAAAATTGTACACAAACAACACAAACAATTTTTTTTTTTTTTTTTTTTTTTTTTTTTTTTTTTTTTTACCCCAATTTGAACCCATTTTTACAGACACTCGACTCCAATCCAGACACATTTCCACAAATACAAATTTAGAAATAAAATTTCATTCAACCATGGAATCTTGTTATATTTCACATTTCCACAAATACAAATTTAGAAATAAAGTTTCATCCAACCATGGAATCTTGTTATAATATTTCACATTTCCACAAACACAAACAACACAAACAACAAACAACATAAACAACACAAACAACAAACAACATAAACAACACAAACAACAAACAACATAAACAACGCAAACAACATAAACAACATAAACAACGCAAACAACATAAACAACATAAACAACGCAAACAACATAAACAACGCAAACAACATAAACAACGCAAACAACGCAAACAACATAAACAACACAAACAACACAAACAACACAAACAACATAAACAACATAAACAACACAAACAACACAAACAACACAAACAACATAAACAACACAAACAACACAAACAACATAAACAACACAAACAACACAAACAACACAAACAACACAAACAACGCAAACAACATAAACAACGCAAACAACATAAACAACGCAAACAACACAAACAACGCAAACAACACAAACAACGCAAACAACGCAAACAACACAAACATTTTTTTTTTTTTTTTTTTAGACTCATTTCCACAAATACAACTTTACAAATAAGATTTCATCCAACCATGGAGGATGGAATCTTGTTATAAAATTTGTGAAGTTCTTTTTATGCTCTCCAACCCACACACATTTTGACAAGAAACACTCTCCCACGCACTCACATTTTGACAAGAAACACTCTCCCACCCACTCACATTTTGACAAGAAACACTCTCCCACCCACTCACATTTTGACAAGAAACACTCTCCAACCCACACACATTTTGACAAGAAACACTCTCCAACCCACACACATTTTGACAAGAAACACTCTCCAACCCACACACATTTTGACAAGAAACACTCTCCAACCCACACACGTTTCCACAAGAAACACTCTCCCACCCACACACGTTTCCACAAGAAACACTCTCCCACCCACACACGTTTCCACAAGAAACACTCTCCCACCCACACACGTTTCCACAAGAAACACTCTCCCACCCACACACGTTTCCACAAGAAACACTCTCCCACCCACACACGTTTCCACAAGAAACACTCTCCCACCCACACACGTTTCCACAAGAAACACTCTCCCACCCACACACGTTTCCACAAGAAACACTCTCCCACCCACACACATTTTCACAAGAAACACTCTCCAACACAACACAACACATTTCCAAAAACAAAAACAGAAATAAGATTCCATGAATGAACCACCAATTTTTTTTTTTTTTTTTTTTTTTTTTTTTTTTTGAGATAAGTCATAATTTTTTTTTTTTTTTTTTTTTTTTTTTTTTTTGAGATGAGTCATAATTTTTTTTTTTTTTTTTTTTTTGAGATGAGTCATAATTTTTTTTTTTTTTTTTTTTTAATGAATCCGATAAAAAAAAAAAAAAAAAAAAAAAAAAAAAAAAAAAAGACACAAATAGAAAGGTCAATAACCTCAACTTAAAAAAAAAAAAAAAAAAAAAAATTATGACCCATTTGATATTTAATGACTCATCTAATTATAAAAAAAAAAAAAAAAAAAAAAAAAAAAAAAAATTTTTTTTTTTTTTTTTTTTTTTTTTTTAATGACTCAGCTGATTCAATGACTCATCTAATAATCATCTTTAAATATCTACATCATAAAATCTCCAGATTTCGTTCTCCAGGGTTGGATGAAAACTTATTTCGACTGTCGCCACGTTTTTCGTTTTCCAACCTAGTCACACGCTTTCTACAAAGAGCCTCCATGCTCGCTCTCATGACACGGAGGCCCGCCACGGTGCGACCTACGGTTTTTTTTTCCGTTTGGGCCCCACCCTTCTGTGGCCCGAGACGTGGAGCGTGCGACTCGGATCGCACAGAAAGAAACCGGTGCGACGATTTTGGACGCATGTCTCCCGAAGGACCCTAGCCCAGACCCAGGCGTCTAGCTTGGGAGCCAGGCGTCTGTTTAAACCAACACCTTGGGAGCCAGGCGTCTGTTTAAACCAACACCTTGGGAGCCAGGCGTCTGGTTTAAACCAACACCTTGGGAGTCTCCAACTCAGGCGTCTTTTTTAACCCTTTCAGGGGCGGTGTTTGCAGTGTGCAAACACATAATATTACTGTTCCAATTTCGAACTGGCACCAGTATAATTTTAGTACAATTTGGATTTTATAATATTCGTGAAAAACAGCTCTTGATTATTTTCAAATAAATCTGTTCTTAAATTGTGGTGTGAATCAATTATTTGAACATTTTCGGAGCAGAAATACCTTGCCCCTGAAAGGGTTAAACAAACACATTGGGAGCCAGGCGTCTGTTGACAGTACGCCTTGGGAGTCTCCAACTCAGGCGTCTTTTTTAAACAAACACATTGCGAGCCAGGCGTCTGTTGACAGTACGCCTTTTTTTACACAACACCTAGTCAGGCAGACCTTTTTTTAACAAACACATTGGGAGCCAGGCGTCTGTTGACAGTACGCCTTTTTTTACACAACACCTAGTCAGGCAGATGTTTTTTGAAACACAGTGTTTGTACGCCTTTTTTACACAACCCCTTGGGAGCCAAGCGTCTTTTGAAACAATACTCTCGACCACCACCACCCCCCTCGTGCAAAGGTTTCGTTCCGCAACGGGGCCACTCCACTCTTTGAGGCGAGCCGCGTCTGGTTCGGAATCGCCGAGGGTCCGGTGCTCGAAACATTGTGCAGTCGACTGTATACTTGATGATTTT
>CAXHSM010000938.1:0-222000 GCA_964019185.1 Maratus speculifer
AAGTCTTAGAAAATAATATTAAAATTAAAATTTATTAAATTAAAGCTACATTAGAAAAACTGCTCTGAATCCGCGTTAAAAGGCGGCGTAACATCGAGGATTTCTCAAACTTAATTTCTAAATTTTAATATACTATGTACTCAAACTTAAAATACGCATTATGTCCTTATTGAAATACAAGAGCTCGGAAATGCGCGTTAGCAAGTCTTTCAAAGCCCAACTAAAATCCACGCAAACGAAGGCTTCTAAATCTCGCTTATAAAATAATTTTCAAAATTAAAATTTTTCAATTTAACATAAAGCTGCATAAAGAATAGGAAAAGTACTCGAAACCACATTAACAGGGGTTCGAGTAACACCGAGGATTTCTGTGATTTGATTTAAAATAACAGAAGTTTAATGTTATATAATTCAACAAACTTAAATGCACATTAACTAGTCTATTACAAACAGGAATTCTGGAAATACGCTTCTAAAAAGGCTTCCAAAAGTAACTTAAAAAAAGCATACCGAATTATTTATTACCAAAAGAATTGAGAAGAAACCTGAAAAATAAACTCGTACTTAACATGCAAAAGCTTACTTCCATATTTAAAGCGCAAAATATCACTTTGAATTTAAATCTTATTGTATCTATTGTTATGATTTGCTAAACTTTTTCAGTATCACTCAGTATATCTTAAATCTGACAATTTTTTTAGCATCTTTATTTTGACAGGGTTAGCAAATGCATTTTGAAAATTTCACAACACTACGTTTATAAAACATCGGGACAAATTTTATGAGTGTTTCAAGTAAAAGGGGTGTACGGAGGAAGTTCAAATTTTGCTGCAATTATTATGATAGTTAAAAAATATAATTAAGTATCCGTGAGATTAATCCATCCTCCTGTTGAATATGTACCCAAAATTTGAAACTATTCGAATAATTTTATGCAAGGAAAATGCAATTAAAAAAATGAAAGTGGAGGATTATATCCCTCCCCCCCCAAAAAAAAAATATGTGACCTATAAACCCTTGTATTAACACGTTAACTGCTATGTCACTCACCGGTGACTGACATTAAAATTTCCGTTTCAGCCACATCAGTTGCCCGTGACCGACAGCGTAAATTTGTAATATAAAATTAAATATTATATTGTTTTAAGGAATTGCTGAACATTTATTTAAAATTTTCCTTTTAGAGGATAAGGACTTTAAAGGATATAATTAAGTAAGCGGAAAGTTCAGTGTCAGTCATCCGTGACTGACGTGGAATTCAACGTGTTAAAGGTGTAATTTATCCTTCTAATAAAAGGAGACCAAAATTTGAAACTAATTGGTTCTCGACAAGAAAATTCTATGTAAAGCTGAATTAGTTGGAGAGGAAGGGTTTCTTTTACAATTGACCTATACTTGACCTAACATTGTTGATTTGATTAATCTCGCCTAATTTTCTAATAAATTGACACCCAAACTTCAATGAAAATAGATAATTCTAAACAAAAGTTTTTGTTTAAGCCTATTTAAGAGGGAAGGAAGTGCTTATCAGTCACATTATATTTGATCTAGAACCAACCAAAACCCGAAATAATCAGTTTCACCAAATAAGTGGAATTTATTTAGTAAATTTAAGCGAGTTTGCGCAGGAACATGGGTCTTATATAATTCAGATTCATCCAAATTTCGGGTTTAGCTGTTTTTTAGCAGATTTTTCCAATTGACACATTTTAATTTGGACAGGAGTGAGATTCCTGAATTAAGTACATGAAAAGTAAGATTGACTTGGAATTGCGTTCCAAAATCAATTTTGTCATAAATCAATTTAATCATATTGTATAATAAGTCGGAGAAATACATTTAAAAAAAATTCAGTATTAAGCATAAAATTACACGTTCCTGGATTTTTTTTATTTTTTTTAAGCTAAACTACGACACCAGTTTTAAATATTTCATACTGTATAATAGTATGCGTAATTAACTCGGATAAAAATGATCTCTTCGAAATTAACTATCCCCTCCCACCAGCCGTGAAACAACCTTTGAACCAAAAATAGTTATCTACTTTCTTCTAGTGTTTGCAATATCGTTAATTTTGACTGAAAATTATTAACGAATTTTTCTCCTTTCATCCCTGGTGTCGATATATCTTACAACCATCATGTTTTGCGAGTAGCACTCATCAAGTTTGCAGACTCAGGACGGTAAAGTTTATCTCCACGTTTTTTAGTGTTACTCGACGATGGAAATTGCTAATTTTATGCTTAGTGCACGGAGCTAACCAAAAAAGATATGTAAATAAAGAAGCGTAAATGAACTTATATTGTATATCAATATCGAGGACAGTGGAAAACTGAGATCTGCAAAACCCTGTGACGTAGGAGGGCGGGAGGAAGGGGCTTGGAAGTAATTGTGAAAAATAAACATCTTAAACGGTCATAAACGGTTTATCATTTTAGGCTTTTAAGAACGAGTCATTTTGTATTGACTAACGAATGTACATTTTGCGTACTCCCAAACTGATCTGCGCGTAAAAAAATCATACCCGCAAGACGGGTCACGAAACGGGAACCCCATTTTGTTATGAGAAATAGATATATATTCTAGGGGGGCCTTGTGGAAAATTTTGCAGAGGACTCAAAACTATAGTTACACTACTGATTGGAGATTCTACAAAATCAATATATAATTGAGAATAAAATGTTTAAACGATATATAAACCAATTATTATCTAATAAATTCAAATTTTTCACTTAAAATCCAAAATATTGCAATACATTTTTAAAAATGGAATAAATCCCTGTATAATTCATAGATATTCATTCTTGGCCATGCGCAACATGACAACAATACACTTGCAAAAAACCCCTGTTTAAAAGATATATATTGAATATTTTGAAACTTCTTTTATTTTTTGAAAAACATTCTGGGAATATACAAAAGTAGTTGTAGTACTTTTTGTATTGTTATTACAGACTTTTGTAGGACACATATTCAAGAATTCTATATTTCAAGCTAATGCATAATACAAAGTGTTTTTGCAAATGAGAATAACTTTTCCAATAAACATTTTGATTTTTACAGAAACTGAATAAACAATATTGCATCCAATAATTTATGCATAAAAAATAAAACATATAATATAATTTTTGTTTCTTTGTAGCCACCTTGGATAATAATCAAATCTGAATGTAACGATAGCTCATTTACAGAAACAAAAGGAGACTTTGGAACAGCAGAATTAAATTCGAGTACGGAAAGCAGCTCTTTAAATATAAGCAGTCACTTGTATATTAAAGCACCCATGGCGCGAGGATTTTCAAATTCCTTCACATCATTTTTCTTCTGCTCTAACTAAAGTTTTAAATGAAGATTGCTTGCAGTGGACAGAAAAAAGTGAGTTACTGAACCATTTAGCTTTGAGAATCTGCAGATACACAGACAATCCCTCTACAGCTGAACGAAAGCAAGTAGAAGATAAAATTTTAATTGAAGGTGTGGAATTTGTACAGAGTGTAGTTTCGACAATCTCTTTATATTCTTATTATAATATAAAATATTCTCTCAAAGGCACTGGGACTTACGCTTTCATTGAACTAAAATTGTTGAAGTTGAATAATGGTAGTGTAGTTACTCGAAAAGTAGTTACTTTATGTGAAAAATTAAGCAAACTGTGATAAAATTCTAGATTGTAATTTTAACCATAATATCAATAAAGTTTTGTGTATATTATGAAACTTCTGTGAACTTCTATTTTTGACTATATTATTTTTTAATTGCATAATATTCTCGATATCTCAAGTCGAAGGGATTCTAAAAGAGCATTATGTGATAGGTAATTGTTCATATAAGTCATGTACAGGAATTTATAATATCAAATTGAGAAATATATTTTAATTGAAGTATCAGGAAAACACTGCATTAAGATTTTCAATTTTAAAAAAAAAAAGTTATCTTCTTTCGGCAGCTGTTCTTTTTTTCCCTTGTATCTTTTGACATCTGAAATTGAATTTTGTGCTTTAACCAAATGAATGAATCCCTTTAAAGATGCTAATGCTTAAATTACAATTAAAAAGTTATTTTTGAATATAACTTTAAAATCTCTTTCACAAATTTGTGCATATTTTAACTTAACTTGAAATATTGTGTAATTAAACCTTAATGGTTTGGATAATCTTTTAAAATAATTATGTACTGTATAGCACATGCATAAAAAACCGTTTTTTCATTGATTTCTGTGGTATTATGTTAATTATATAAGGAATAGAATTATCAAACGTAATTGATCCAATTTAAATGAAGATAATGGGGTAAGGGGGAGGGGGAAGCGTCGAATGACCACATACTTCCCCCAAAAAAGCAAATATTCAGATACTGAAAAATTTTTTTAGAATGCTTTGGTGGATTAAACATACCATTTTATGCTAAATGACTAATCTGTTGTACTAGCCAAATGACAAGTTGATATTCTGTTTAAATTATTAAATAATGTGGCAAAATTATCTAAAGGTTATTTTAAAAATACACAATTGCTTTGTACGAGATTTTGCCAAAAATGTATTCTTTGTGTTACATTAACTCTTAATTTACACCTTCAAATTGGTATGTTGAGCTTGATATAAATGTGGAAAAACTTAAGCATGTTTTTTTGTAGATCACAGCACAATATCACTCATTTAGATATTTCTTCTGTTTCTGAAGTATATATTTATCATAATTTATCCTTGCATCAATATTCTAACCAATTTATTTTTGTAAAAGTAATTTTAATATATCCATGATTTAAAAATAGATTTTACTCATAGATATCCTGTATATTTTTTTAGATTTGTGTTATCAACTGAAAAACGAAAGCAACTAATTAGAAATATTTTCAATACAATGTTTAACTTTCAGCTGTGTAATCATCGTTTATATTCTCAACAAAGATTACTAACTCATTAATCTGTATCATGTTCAAGAACTAAACTTAACTCTAACTCTAAGGCATCTTAAAACTCTTTGAATATCATGCTAGAAATTAGAAGTAACTTATTGTAAAAGGGCCTTAACATACTAGATTATCGATTTCTGAACTTTTCAGATTTGCATAATTTTCCAAACAAATTTTTAATAAAGTTCCTGTGAAAATCTATAGCAGAATTGCTGCCACTGGATATCCCGGTGACATTTACCGTATTCCGTGAAATGTTTCAGATCTTTTCACAATGAAGAATCTTAACTAAGATTTTATGCGTAAAGTTCCAGGCTATAAGTTTCAGAGTTTTTCAAAATGAAGGAACATAAATGAATTTTCATGAGTAATGTTCCAGATGATAGGTTTCGGAATATCGGAACCTAACTGAGATCTTATGAGTAACATACCATATTAAAGATTTCGGAAATTTTCAGAAAGGTGGAACCTAACTGAGATTTTATGAGTAGCATTCCAGATTATAGGTTTCAGAGCTTTTCAGAATGGAGGAATTTAACTGAGATTTCACGAGTAATGTTTCAGATTGTAGGTTTCAGAACGGTGGAACCTAACAGAAAATTAATGAGTAACGTTACACATAAAAGGTTTCTAGACTTTTCAGAATGGTGAAACATAACTGATATTTCATGAGTAACATCCCAGATTATAGATTTCTGGACTTTCCTGGCATATGTAAGTTTCCTGGCATTTTTTGGATTAAATTCCTGGGAAAACCTGTGGCAGAATAGCTGCCACATGTTTTCTTAGGAACCTTACGCAAAATTTTTTACAGTGATTAAACAAATTTTCTGGTTCACAATATAT
This sequence comes from Maratus speculifer, assembly GCA_964019185.1. Lineage (NCBI taxonomy): Eukaryota > Metazoa > Arthropoda > Arachnida > Araneae > Salticidae > Maratus > Maratus speculifer. The sequence goes on from CAXHSM010000938.1 coordinate 5,759, forward strand.
ATTTTTCTTTTTTAAAAAGCCGGAGGTTGGCAAATGCCCTTAATGAACATTCTCTTGTTGAAAAAGTAGTTTTACAGGTTTGCTGAAGCATTTTGGAAATTCATCAGATAAGCCTTCTATAAGTGAATGTGGAGCATGAAGGCGCCTTTACTTAATAGTGTAGGAAGATGGTAGGAGGGAGTATTTAAAATTTTTATTCAAATCAATTTTATTGATAGAAAAAATAATTTTCAAATAATAACATCATAGAAAAACTCATTAAATAAAAACATGGATATTCATTTCTGCTTTATTGAACATTTTCTTGTTCAAAAATTGGTTTTACAGGAAGGGCTGAATCATTTTTAGGGTTTAATCAGATTTGGAAGTACATTTTCTATAAATGAATGTGAAGCATAAAAATGCTGTTATATAATAGTGTGGGAAAGGATGGGTTTTTTAAAATTTTATTCAAATAATTTTATTGATGGAAAAAAAATTCAAAATTTATAAATGATAAAAGATGATATACATGATAGGAAAACGCATTAAATAAAAACAAATACAAATATCATTTTTTCTTCATTGGATATTTTCTTGTTGAAAAAGTGGTTTTATAGGAAGGCTGAAACATTTTGGGAGTTCATCAGATAGAGTCTTCTATAAGTGAATGTGGAGCATAATACTACCTTTACATAATTGTGTTAGAAGGGGCTATTTAAAAGTTTATTAAAATCAGTTTAATATAACTGTAGATAAAAAGAATATTTTTTCAATATAATAACATGATATGAAAACTTAATAAATTAAATTATGGAATTTCGTTTTTTTCCCCTTGAGGCCCCTGTCAATACTGGTGAAAACATTCTCGAGCTGACCCTAGGGGAGGTTATTTTTAAATATTTCGTTAAATTCATTTCTTTTTTTTATGAACACTCTTTTGTAGAAAAAAATGTTCAAAGCATTTAAAAGTTTATTCAAAACTATTTAATAAAAATATAGGCAAAAAGAGTAATTTTCGAAATAAGAACACGACAGAAAAAAGTATTAAATAAAAACATGGAAGTTCATTCTTTTCCTTTATGAGAATTCCCTTGTTGAAAAAGTTGTTTTACAGGAAAGCTTAAGCATTTTGGGAAGTTCATCAAATACAGCCATCTATAAGAGAATGTGAGACGAAAATGCATCTTTATATAACAGTGTGTTAAGGGAGAGTCAGGAGATGTTAAATTTTAAACAAATCAGTTCAATAAAAATACAGGCTAAAAAGAATAATTTTCGAAATAAGAGCACTACAGAAAAACGTATTTAATAAAAATATGGACATTTCTTTATTCTTTCTTTTTAATAAATGAATGTTGTAAAAGTTATTTAACAGGATATCTGAAGCAGTTTTGGGAGTTCATCAGCTGCAATTTTCTATAATTTAATATGAGGCATAAAGGTATCTTTACATAACAGTGTGTGAAGAGTGGGCGGGGGGCGGGGGGGGATGGTATTTAAAAGTTTATTCAAAATAATTTAATAAAAATATAGGCAAAAGAACAATTTTTAAAATAAGGACACAACAGAAAAATGTATTAAATAAAAACATGAAATTACAGAAAATTTAATGATAATCCATCATCCTAAGTCTTATGTAAAATTACATAAGACTTAAGATTATAAAAACACATTTTGTGAAATAACAGCGAAATTATTATCCGGTAAATTTGCAATAGACTCTGTTTATTTACGTTGATAAAAATACACAAGACTTCGTAAATTTATTTATTTTTAACGATAACAATAAAATTTAATTTTATATAATGGCAAATTTTTTAACTACGAAGAATTCTAATTTTTCGAGTGAATTTGAGAACCACTCTATTTAATTTAATTTCTACAATATTTATATCTACCTAGCCTGGGTTTTTTTTATATCTTGAGTCCTCTGGATTGACGACAAACACCCAAGAATGTTAAATGTTTCTGTAAAAACACAGAAAAAAAAAACTAAACTCTCGGCAAATTTACACTATTTCTCGGTTAAATGCATACGATTGAGTTTTTCGGTCTTCATTTTACAGGCATTTCCCTTAACTAATATCTAATTCCCTGTAAGGATTTCCATGTTTTAAAAATATTTTTATCTTTGTTAAAACTTGTAGTTCGAAATCCACACTTTTCAAATTATTTTGCAATTTCATTACAAATATAAAAGAAGAAAATTTAGTTTTAGAATTGTTTTTTTAGACTTAGAATGATTTAGAAAGTAAAAAATCATCTCGTCGGAATTCGTTGGGGATCTTTGTCGATAATCCCTTTTTTATTGTTTTGCCTTCATCATATGGATATGGCAAGCGATTGGTAATATTAAAAGTATATTGCGTAGTGTTATTTTAAAGCTGTTATTATTACTACAATGATATTATTATTATTATTATTCCATTAGTAATTGTGTTATAAAAAAAATGTATTAATCTTCCATAAAATTGTTAAACAAAATGAATAAAATATGAAAACACAAAAAAAACTTTTAAATAAAAAAATAATTTTTTTTTTTGTTTATTTTTCTCTTATTTCGTACTACAAATTTTTACTTTCTTCTATCTTTACAAGAAGAAAGTATTGGATTCATGAAAATTTTCGACTTCCGGTTTTCGACGGATTTATACGTTTTAGAAGGTCCTGAACACGTTTTGACTATTTTTAGAAAATGTCTGTCTGTGAGTCTGTCCGTCCGTCTGTCTGTCTGTCTGTCTGTCTGTCTGTCTGTATGTCTGTCTGTCTGTATGTGACAAAAAATTTGTGGGCGCTCTATCTCAATAACTAACGTTCGAAATTTAATAAAATTTTATATTCAGTTAGACCTTGATATGAATTAGTGCCTATTGGTTTTTGGTGAAAATTGGCCTGCAGGTGGCGCTGCTATACTACGTTTTTCATGATTTTCAAGATTGCTATATCTCAAGAACAAATGCACAGAATTTCATCAAACTTCAGATTCTGTGACCCCTTGATATACATAGACGCTGATTAAGTTTTGGTGTAAATTGGCCAGCAGGTGGCGCTGCTATGCCACGTTTTTCATGATTTTCATGATAGCTATATCTCAAGAACTAATGCACAGAATTTCACCAAACTTCAGATTCCGCGATACCTTGAGATACATAGTCGCTGATAAGGTTTTGGTGTGAACTGCCCTATAGGTGGCGCTGCTATGCTACATTTTGCACGATTTTTGCGATAGCTATATCTCAAGAACTAATGCAGAGAATTTCATCAAATTTTAGATTCTGTTACACTAGAATATATAACATAATTAGACGCTGATTACATTTTGGTATTAACCTTGCAACAGGTGGTGCAGCTATGCTGCATTTTGCACGATTTTTCCGATAGCTATATCTCAACAACCAGCGCACAGAATTTCATCAAACTTCAGATTTTGTTACAAAATGACATATAACATTACACGATGATTACGTTTTGTTATAAATCCTTCAACTGATGGTGCTGCTGTGCTATATTTTACACGGTTTTTTTTTTAACTAGCTATATCTCAAGAATTAATGCACAGAATTTCATCAAACTTCAGATTCTTTTACACCATAACATATTTAGACGCTTTTTTACGTTTTGACATAAATTGTCCAAGATATGGTGTTGCTGTGCTACGTTTTGCAAATTTTTTGTTATAACTATATCTCAAGAACTAATGGACGAAATTCCATCAAATTTCAGATTCTGTTAGGTCTCGACAAAAATAGATGATTATTAGGTTTTAGTATAAATTATTCAACATGAGGCACTACTAAGCTCATTTTCTCAGAATATTAATTAAATTTTGCGTTTTAGGCTTTTCGGATACCAGAATCTCATTAGGCTAGGTCAAATGTTCGAGGAAATTCGATAGTGGGTAACTTTGGGGTCACCACGTTTTTTTTAAATATTAAAATATACTTATGAGATAGAAGAAAGTTTTGGGATTGACACATCCAACTAGTTTTAAAATATTAGCGCATTAAAAAAAAGCATGCAACAATTTTGAAAAATTCTCTAAAACATTATTGTTATAAAAAATTAATTAGATTCATTTTTTAATTACTTAAACTACTAAAACAATTAAAATTGATTAAAAAATACTAGAAATTATGTATAGATCTAAAATAGATTAAAATAAATCGTTTACGAATTTTCGAACAAATATGTTTCAAACGAAATCTTTGATAGTACAAAATATCTCCCCCCCCCCCCCCCCTCGCCTTCACATTTTCTCCCGCTGAATCATAAAAGACATGCTTTGTACTCAATGAGCACAGCTCCTATAGCTCAGCCAGTAAGGTATTCTTCCCCTATCAAGAGGTCTCGGGTTTAAACCCTAGAATGGTAAGAAAAAACTGCATAAAAATTGAATAATAAAGCAGTTCAAAGTTACTCAAAAAAATTCAAAACCTTTGGAGCTCACTGAAGATTGAGTAATTTACTAATTTTGAAAATAAAATAAAATTATTATCATAACAAAAAAATCAAAGTCTTGTGTAACTTTTGACGATGTTAATTTACAGAGTCGCTGTTAAATTTACAGAATAATTTCTTTATTATTTAACATAATCTCTGTTTTTTTAATCTGTGTAATTTCACATTAGATTTAAGGTAATGGGTTACCTGTAGATTCCCTGTAATTTCACAGAAAAAAAAATTAACAATGTACTGAATATGTTAAGAGATGTGTTGCTATTGTACGCATGTGATTTTTTTTTTTTTTTTTTTTTTTTTTTTTTTTTTTTTTTTTTTGGATTCAGCGGATAAATATTTTTAATTTACTTTCAGTGTTACCACGCTTCATGCCTATTCTGCATGAAATAACTGCTAATACATGTCGATAAAATCCCCGCTACCGCAGAAACGAATTTCCACTTTCCAAAATATTCCGATCTTAAATAAAGAATTTTGACGTGACAACGTCTTGTAAATTGGTTTGCCGGGAGACACTTCAAGAAACTGCGTTACGTTACGTTACGCTCCGCTCACGATACGCGCTCACTTTTCTCTTAACTTTTTCCGGTCACTTGTGGGACCATTTTCTGAACGTGAATGTGAATTCGCTGCAAGGAAGGGGCGGTGCTTAATAGGAATTTTAGATAGTATCAAACTAAGACGAAATACGTTATGTATTAGTTATTAGTATAAAGTACAAAGAAAATAAGTGTAGTTTATTTCGTAATTCGGTGGTATATTATGGAAAACTAATGATATGTGATTAGTGAAAGCCATTTTACTTTAGTTATATTCTGCTCATTGAAAAATTCTTTAATATGCTGTTTACAAAATTCAACATTTGACATCAATAAACATGAAGTAAAATGTGTTTAACAAACACAGTGTATTGCAAGTTATTGTATGTATATTTGTATATAAATACGTATGTATGTGTAAAGGTAAAAATAAAATTTTGTTAATATGAAATTCAGTGCAAGATTCTTTGTATAAATTAATGTTTTAAATATAATTCTTTGTATAAATAAATGTTTTAAATTGTTACTATTATTTCATCCTTCTTCCTACTATACGAATGAATATTCACATTAAAATTATTTTACAACTCAAAGTCGTTGTCACGTAAAACTTTCGCCCGTATACCGACTTTACAGGCAACCAATTTTTTTTTAAACAAAATTTTCTTTTTTAATATTTCTAACAAAATTGTAAATGAATTTTAAAGTGTGTATTTTGAATTATAATTTATAACAAACATAAAAATATTTTAAAATAAATACATGGAAATCACTACATGGAGCTTGTTATAAGATATCGAATTGTCCGTAAAATGATCACCGAGAAACTCAGTTGAATTCATTTATGTGAAAACTAGCATAAATTTATAGAGATTCTCTTTTTTAGGTGCGCTCGTAATCATGTAAATACATAGTATCTATAGTTGTCATTCAGTCCGTCTGTCCGCATATAAAAGAACAAAAACTATTTGACCGAATTGTTTTGAAATTTAAAATATATAATTGTTGCATAACCTTGTCAACTCATTTCAAATTTTATGAAAATCGGATGTATAGTTTAATTACAGAAGCAATTAAAAGTATTCAATTCATTATGTCCAATGGGATCAATATTCATTATGTCCTATAGTTTCATATGCATTTTAATCACATTGTAAAAAAATTTGACCCGTTTGCTGCATCGTCACTCCCCCGCTTTTATAGAATCTCTCTCTTTTGACCCATGAGAATGCTCCATAATAGGGTGAAGTAGTTGTTTTCTATAAAACCGGTGGAGTGATGATCCAGTAAAAGGGTTAAATTTTTGACAGCGCATGTTACATTCTGTCGAACATAATAAAATTGATATGCATCTATAAAATATATACGCATGGAGAAACAACCCTCTAGAATGCGTGTCATAAAATGCGATTTTAAATGAAAAAATATACAGTCTTTCCATTCTCAAACAATAATATTTTTCTTTCTTTCTTTCTTTCTTTTTCACCTTAGCAAGTTAAAAAACATAGTATTTGTAAATGTTAAACATTAAATATGTTAATATTTTGAGTTTCGTAGGATAATTTCTAAAACAGGAAAAGTTGTTAAGACAAAATAATTTTTTGCAGAAATTTCGATTTTTTAAGGATTTATTAAAACACTAGTCGTTGGAGGCCACCGAAATACTTACCCATCATTTATATGCATATGAAAATAAAATACGTGAAAACTATTTATACAATGTATTTCAATTCCAAAACTAAATTTAAATGTTGTTAATACACATAGTAATATTCTATTAATGAATTGCTGATGCACCAATTTCAACAAATTATATAAAACGACAAACTACTCAAGAAGTACCAAACTACGTAAAAGAAACATCCTTATAACTCCAAAAATAATAATCATATTAACTAACAGTTTGCTACGTCGGATTAAGCGTCTCATTTTCAATTAAAATATACCTCTGAATTGAAATTTGAATGAAATACAGGATCATGAAAAATCGAAGAATGTGGAAAACAGGATTACAAATATTTCAACAACTAATAATCCGATCGACTTCGTTCTTTATGCAAAATTTGTGTTTTTTTATTGCCTTTTACATGCATTCCTTAAAATAAAAAAATTCGAAAATTTTTATATACCTTTCATCAGAACGAATTTTTCGAGAATTCGGAAAAATAGTTCCGGATAATCGAGGTTGCTGATATTGAAAAGGCTTCGTCCCATTCTTACATACTAAGTACATACAAAATTTCAAGTCTCTATCTGAATTTGTTCGTGAGATAGAGCGTTTACAGACAGACAGACTGACAGACAGACAGACGAACGGCAATTTTTTTTTTTTCTAAAAATATGTTTTTCGAAATATCCAGTGTCTAAAACGTGTAAATCCGTCAAAATTTTTTTTTCGATTTTCAAAACGATTGCAAGACTTACCCTATACTACGTATGATGGGTAAGTAATAATAGTAACAATACATTTTCATAATTTTAGAAAACTTTAAATAACTAGTAAAGTCTCTTGGCTGGGAGGAGCATCAGCACCCTTGGTCCCACCACCACTATATTATTGCATCAATGATAAAACGAGAATAATGAATTAGTTTTCGACGTACATATCCTATAAAAGCTACAAAGTAGTAAATCCGGTTTCGATTTCCAAACATTGATATCATGTCTCTTTCCGTGGTGAATGCAAAATCTAAGCAGAACTATTCTTATAAACTTTGAAAAAAGAAAACAAATTCTGTCAAAAATTGTTTATTCTCTAAATCTATATCCATTCGAAATTTTATACCACTGAAGAAAGAATAAGTTTCGAAGAATCTATTAGAATATTCAAATAGAGAAACATTACAAATGCCGGCAGTAAATCTTTTTAAAAAAGGCATTTTTCAAAACAAGATTACAGTGTCGCTTGACCTATGAAAGGGAAAAAAAATCAAATCTTTATTTCCCGTGAAAAATATCTTTCAACCCCCTTTTCCTTTCACAGAAAGAAAAATATTTGTTGGCCGATATGGTCTCTGCAAAACAAAAAAGCCTCCGTCTATCCTAAATAAGCCTCCTTTACGAAAAAGCATAAAACCACACTTCACACTGTAGGAGGAAAAAAGGAAAAAGATTTCTGATCATCTATCAAAAAGGATTTTGGAGCGCAGGCGGGAAAAATTCCGCGCGCGAAGAAGACTTTGTAGGCCAAGCAAAGCAGAAGTGGAAGCAGCAGTTTGGCACACGGAAACTTGCACTTAGTACGTGGAAATCCGGCTCACCCCGCCCCCTTTTTCTTCGATGTCCCCGCCCTCCTCCTCAATCAGTAGCGAATGGAGATCGCTTCCGGTCGGGGGATTTGCGTTCCAAGTCATCGATCCACGGGTACTAGTACTTAGCAGCTGGGAAGTTGGGCTTATGCGCGACCAATCAGAATCCGAAATTGGTAAAGTTTCGCCAAAGTTTGGCGAATAATTGAAGTTTCTATTACATTTATTACATTTTTTATATCCAAAAATACTATTTATATCATTTATGGACCTCATAAGAACCTACTTCACTAGCCGTTCAAGATGGAGCTGGCTAATACATGGACTATTTCAATTTTTCTCGATTTTTCACAAGTTTTATGATTTTTAAAGTATCCTCATTTTATAAGTAGTTTCAAATTTTACTGATTTTAAAGAAATTAACGTGAAGTGCTTAGTTTTAGGAGTATGGAAAATTTAAAACTCGTATTTAATGCTTTATCAAAAAGAAAAAAAAAAGACTTTTAAATTTGTTAAACGAAAAGATAGATAGAAAAGTCACAAATTAATTTTTCTTTTCCAAAATCTGTATGGTCTGTTGTAATGTGTTTATTTATTTTTAGTCTTCGAAAGAGTCTTAATATTTTCAAAGACAAGGGTTGAGCTATGGCAGGAAATATGATGCTTCTAGGCATTAGGCATTTATACGTTCTTTAGTAATAAACACTTACCTTAAAACGCCCACAGTCAAACATTAAATCAAACCAGACTTCAGTAAAATTAAATTGTAAAAAAATATGATTTAGAGTTTTAGTTTCCCAATTTGCACGACTTTTTAGTAAAAATTTCGTTTTTTTTTTTTTTTTTTTTTTTTTTTTTTTTTTATAGGTGCGTTCGTAATTATGTAAATACGTGCAGAAACTACCCAACTGAATCGTTTGAAATTTAAAATACATAATTATTATATAATTTTGTCGAGTCATTTCAAATTTTATGAAAATTGGATGCATAGATCAATTACAGGGACAATCAAAAGGATTCCGTTACATTACGGTTAATGGGGAAGAATGTTTCAAATGCATTTTAATGGTGTTACACTCATTCGAACGTAATAAAATTGATATGCATCTATAAAGTACATATTATAATATACATTTTGCATAATCTGTGGTGCAAAGTTATTGATTATTTGTTATTGATTTATAAGGCCACACAAAAGTATTCCATTGCATAATGGTATAGGGAGAACATTGTTTGGTGCGCATTTTAATTATAATTATTTACAATTTTAAGAGATTAATATATGAGAGTGATATTTTTAAAACTTCATTATCGAACGCACCTCATTTGCTACGCTTCACATGCAATTTCCAACTTGTTTATCTCGAACGACCAACAAAATCTTTTTTTAGTGTGTCCAACTAGTGATGAATATGCGAAAGAAAGCCCAGGAGCTGCAAAATACCCTTCCCGATAAAATGTGTGAATTCAACACTACTGTTCTGAATTTTGGTGCCCTGGACACATTCCTAGTTCCCTCCCCTTTAATAAAGGCCATGTACTAATAGAAAATTAATAGACTCTACCTTATCACTTCTCTGATGTGCATCTGAGAGAAAGAGAAACTAAGAATTTTTGCGAGGTGGAGATGAGGCTGAATCTAATCCACTCCCTTTTAATCCCCTACCCTGCTTTTGATAATCCAAGAAGAGACTATTTTCTGTAGCATGTAATTTTTCTTAATTATTCAATTTCTTTACAATTTTATATGTTGATGTGTTTTAAAAATTCTTTTGCACGGGAAAGGAAGTCAATACAAAATTGGCAGTGCACAGAGTGATCTAGCACAAAGCAGTAGTTTTATATTTGGCAAATTGGCGAAGTCTCTTCACTGTGATTGGTCACTCGCGAGCCCAGCTTCTCAGCTGCTAACGTGTAGTCACCACAGTTGATCCCTGTCACCATGGTGACCGCATCACAAACCGGGAGATGGGGATTTGGGATGTTGTGAGGGGAACGTGGGAGGCGGGAATGCTTGCTGTGGATTTCTGATCATCGATTATGATAGTGTCTTGATTTTTTCTCTTCTTTTATCGTGGTTTATGGTTTTAGTTTTTCTCCCGACGCATCACATTAAAATTCCCCCAAATTGAGCCTTTAAATAACGGGATGAAAAATGATGTTTTTAATTTTGCTGTTTTGGTTTATAAAAGGTAATAAATTAATCTTGTGTTGTGTTTGGACTTAATCCTTTTCACCGTTTTATAATAGATGGTAGATTTGTTAAATAACAGCTTATTCGTATTTTTTCTTCCCATTTAGATTGATAAAAAAAAAAAAAAAGGTTCATTGTTGACGCAAATATAAAATATTGCACATCAATTTTAAATTTCAGATAACAAACAATTCAGAATTTTTTTGTAAATTTAAATACGTTTATATAATTGAAAGTTTAAAAAATATATACTGTCTAATATATCATTTATAACGACATCCTTCTTTTGAATTCAAAATCTTTCAATTGAAGTTATAGTCAGAACATGTATGAGCATTTGAGTACAGATGTTTCCAAACAATAATTTCCTGAACTTATTGCATGCTTTCCGACCCTTCCAATGATTGCAAATAAAAAAAAATCCCTGTTAGGCTCAGTCTACAGGTGCAGGTGGATTTCGAAGTTAAGTTCTCACTTCACCAACAAAAAATAAAGTATGATTAGAGATAAAACCAGTTCAATAACTTTTTTTTGCCGCTTTTGAAGAGATTTAATTTCATTTTTTTGTAAGAGCTGGTTTTATTAGAATCATCTGAAGGGAAATTCTATTCAAAATGACCACTTTGACAGCCTTTTTTGAAATATATTCTGCCTTTATGAAAAAAAAAAAAAAAAGGATCGATATAACACATTTAGTTTCTAAATAAGAGAAATTGCCAATTGTATGAGTTACAGAGCAAAAATGAATTTAAAAAGGAATTTAAAAAGGAATAAGAAAATAAGCAATTTCTCATTTGAATACATCCTCAATTCTTCAATTGCGATCACTTCCGAAAATTCTGTTAAAAACGCCTATTTTAACAGCATTTTTTGAAATATTTTCTGCCTTTATCAAAAAACTGACCAATACGGCCCATTTTATATTTCCTAAATAAGAGAACCTACCAATTGGATGCGTCTGAGAGCAAAAATAAATTTAAAAATGAGTCAGAATATAAGCAGATTGTAATTGAGTACACCCTTAATACGATTTTTTTTCTTCAACTCTTATTTTTGTTTAATTTGTTTTTGCTATAAGAATTGATCTTATCAAAAACTTGTCAGCATAAAAGTTGTAGATATTATTGAAAAGATGTATAATAAATTGAATCGGATTTGATATCTTAATAATGGACGAAGTTATGAATGCTTTTTTTTTCTTCTCCCTTTTTTTCGTTTTTTATTTATTTTATTTATTTATTTATTTATTTTTTTTTTGGGGGGGGGGGGATGAGAGTTGCTCCTATCGAAAACTTGTCAATACAAAAGTTTTAGATGACATTAAGTAATTTATAATAAATTTAATTGGATTTGATGACCTAAGAATTGACGAAGTTATGAACTTTTTTCCCTCCCAAAACCCCTATATTTTTTCGCCCTTGAGCCCATTTTAATTTTATCAAAAATCATACATAAACTTTTGGCTCTTTTTTTTTAGAGTAATATAAATTTTAAGCTAATTCGATATCTATTTTAATAAAAAAGTTTTTGGGCTTTTTCCGGTTTCCACAAAACCCCTCCCTATTTCCACCCCTTGGTCCGCTTTTGTCCATTAACGAATTTGAGAGATTTTATGCACTTTGATTTCATGTATCAGTTTGGAAGAGATTTTCCCAGAATTACAAAAGTTATCGTGTCTATAAAAAAGTGTTATATATATACATATTTAGATAGATAGATATATAAAGTTTTTTTACAGGTGGTACAGAAGTAGCACCAGTCTAGGGGTCATAATTGGTGTAAATCTAAAAGAAAAAAAAATAGTAATTTTTGGATAAAGGAGAGCGCAATAGATAGTATTTCTTACGAAATCTAACTCAAATTCAAGTTAACCCTCAACAATAATTATCTATTTAATCAATAAAGGGAAAGAACGATGATACAGCGACAGATAATTTAAAGGATCTAGTATTCGAAGGAAAGTGTAACAAAGATTAACACTTTAAAACCACTAACACTGAATAAACTCTTATATAAGATAAGAACTATCGATTAATTGCGTCACATTTTAAATTCAAGAGCGAAAAAGTAGTTTTCACAAAGTGTTTCACACTGGCACAGGGCGAGGGGGGGGGGGAGTATGAAGATATGAACACATCCTAATGTAATATATATATATATATATATATATATATACCGGGTGTCCCAAAAATGACTGATGGATTTTAAAATTCAATAACTTGCAAACGGTGACAGCTATTTAAAAGAAAATTTCAGGAAGGTTATGTATAATATCAGGAGTTTTTTTACCGTAATTTTTTATTTTAGTTCGAATTTCAAACTATAGGTGGCGCTGACGGCGATTGAAGGCCAGGTGATCAGTGCAGAGTGAAGCGTCGACCTGGCCTTCAATCGCCGTCAGCGCCACCTATTGTTTCAAATTCGAACTAAAATAAACAATTACGGTAAAAAAAACTCCTGACATTATACATAACCCTCCTGCAAAAATTTTTTAAATAGCTGTCACCGTTTGCAAGTTATGGAATTTTTAAATCCATCAGTCATTTTTGGAACACCCGATATATATTCTCTTTGAATTGTAGCAGCTTAAAATTGCACTTATGATTTTAACGGGTTTATATACTTATGTCAGTTAATATGAAGGGGTCGATAAATACTGGTTAAGACGATTTTCGATAAAAACGAATCGGCAAGTATCTTGGTGAACCTGCCATTATTTTCAACCCAATGTTTGTAAACTTGCCCCACACGTCTATTCAATATATTTTTCATCCTACAGGAGAGTATGGCCAAATTCTTGAATGCAGATATTTCATGGGCGATTTCACAACCACATGTGTGACAATTAGACTAAATTTTCACAAATTACTTTTGCAATATGAAAGGCAGTTAAAGTTTTTTTAGATGCATTCGTCATTATATAAATTTGTATAGCACCTATAGTCGTCGTTCAATCCGTCTGTTCGCTCTCTATGTCTGTCCGTCCGCTTATAACAACCTCATAACTACGCTTATAATTACTCAACAGAATCATTTGAAATTTAAAATATATCATTGCTGCATAATTTTATCGGGTCATTTAAAATTTTTAGGAAAATCGGATGAATAGTTCAATTACAGGAATTATCAAAATATATTGGGGCAATCATTATACACTGTAAAAAATGTCAAATGTTTCTGAATATATAAAAATGTACTGTAATCAAAAACAAAAATGTACAGTGACCTCTTCTAACTCACCTAAGGTTTCGAAAACCGTTCCTTTACCTTTAAAAATTCCAGAAAACTATTTGTTTTCGAAATTTAAAGAATAATTTATAAAAATTAATTTTTATTAGCTGCCCGTCCTTTTCGGAAACGTTTCTAAGTAGCTTTTACAGTACAATAATCACTTTTCTCAAATCAAAATATCACTTTTTCGGATTCTATCAATTCTCAAGTAAACATTTTCAGCTGCATAACTGATTTTATGCATGCTATTGTAGCAAAATAATGTTAATTTTCATATAATGTTAATACTGTTAGTATTGTATATTTGTCTATTTAACATGTTCTCTGAATATCAAAATATTTTCGTATGAATTGGTAGCATCCGAAAAAGTGATATTTTGATTTGAGAAAAGTGATTGTAAAAGCTACTTAGAAACGTTTCCGAAAAGGACGGACAGCTAATAAAAATTAATTTTTATAAATTCTTCTTTAAATTTCGAAAACAAATAGTTTTCTGGAATGTTTAAAGGTAAAGGAACGGTTTTCGAAACCTTAGGTGAGTTAGAAGAGGTTACTGTACATTTTCGTTTTTGATTACAGTACATTTTTATATATTCAAAAACATCTGACATTTTTTACAGTGTATGGCAAATGCGAAAAAATAGTTTCAAGTGCATTTTAAGGATGTTACACTCTTTCGAACCTAATAAAATTAATATACATCTATGAAGTACATACTAAAACATACATTCTGTACAAGCTAAGGTGAAAAGAATGTTTTCTTTAATTTATTTTACGTTTCTGAGGCTTACTAAGGGTTTCTTCCTGTATACTATACGGTATCCGAAAGTATATTTTCAGATAGCTGCTGAGTGTAGAAATTTTTTTTCCTCAAACCTGTGCAAAAATTACTATTGTTTAAAGAAATTCATCCAGCATTGTTTAACGTAACGTTAAATAAAACTATATTTTATTTCCAGGATTTTAAAATAAAATATAATAAACAAGGTATGTATTTAAATCTAAGAAAATTATTTTATACTGTGGTTTCTCAATGAATAGTTTGTGAACAAACACTAAAATAATTATTAGTATAATTATGAGTACAGAGATATTTTCCAAAATGGAAAAGGACATAATGGTAATATTTGTAAAAAAAAAAAAAAAAAAAAAAAAAAAAACTGCAATTATTTTGTGAAATTAGAACAAACTTTTTAAATCTACTTTTTAAATATGTTTCAAAGACAATAAAATCAATAATTAAAGTTTTAATTATTTTCAGATGTCTTCCTACTGCAAGATAATCTCGTATAGCCTGAAATTTCGCTCATTATTACATTATAAAATAAATTTAAAACTAAAATCTTGGTTGAACATTTCATTCTAAAATGAAAAAAAAAAAAAAAAAAAAAAAAAAAACCTAGAATCTGGTATAACTTTTTTCCATAAAGTTAGCTGAAAGAAAAACCTGAATCAAGATTCAACATTTCCCCATATAATTGGATTAGAAAAAATCCTGAAGCATGGTTCAACCTTTTACCAGAAAACTGGAATGGAGAAAACACTGAATTACTATTTAGCCTTTCACCAGAAAACTCGATTAGAAAAAATACTGAATCACGGTTCAACCTATCACCAAAAAGTTTGATTAAACAACACTGAATCATAGTTCAACCTTTAAAAAAAATTGGATTTAATAACACCCTGATTCATGGTTAAACCTTTCACCAGAAAAATGGATTTAAAAAAAAAAAAAAAAAAAAAAAAAAAAAAAAAAAAAAAAACCTCTGAATCGTGGTTGAATTTTTTACCAGAAAATTGGATACATAAAAATCCAGAATCATGGTTCAACATTTCACTAACATAATGGTATTTGGGAAAGCATAGATAAACTGGTGAAACTTATCACCAATATCTTGGTTGCAGTTAAATTTTGGCTACTTTTCACCATTTTCTTGGTGAAACCTCGAACTTCATTTTTAACAGTGTAGCAATAATAGTTTTTAGAATTTTAAAAAGGCGGATCTTCAGTTAATATGCAAAGAATTTGGGGAAGAATTCACGGAAGATGAAACCAATTCAGCTTGCTAAAAAGAACATTGAGAACGGCGACTGTGAAGAAGGGGTCATTATGAAATTAGCTAGCACTATTGTAACAGAATGATTAGAACAGGAAAAGTTGGAAAGGGAAAAGCGTGATATACAGGGTGAGTCATAAATATCGAAACAGTAGGTTATCTCCTTAAATATTGCCCTTGAACCCATATTTCCAATGGCAAAAAATTCATAAAAAAAGGTGACATTTTTGATAAGATAAATTGCGACTCCATGGGGGGTCTAGTTGAAAAAATACGAAAATTAAATTTTTATATGTCCGCCATAGAATAAAAATTCCAATTAGAAAAAGTTTCCTTATTCAATCCTGAATAAGACACAAAAAGTTGCAACTTCATATCTTCAAAACTCGCAAAGTTAGCCGTTTAAAAAATTCATCTGGTTTTAAGGTATTAGACACAAATTGAAATGTGCGCAATTCAAACAAGTTGGAAATTGCACGTGAAGCGTAGCAAATTAGGTGCGTTCGAACGATAACGAAGTTTTAAAAATATTACTTTCATATATCAATCTCATAACATTGTAAATAGTGAATTACAATTAAAACGCTCATCAAACAATGTTCTCCCTATACCATTATGTAATGGAATACTTTTGTGTGGCCTTGTAAATCAATAACAAATGTTCTTTGCACCACAAATTATGTAAGATGTATAGTATAATATGTACTTTATAGTTGCATATAAATTTTATTAAGTTCGCATGAGTGTAACACGATTAAAATGCATTTGAAACATTTTTTCCCATTGACCGTAATGTAATGGAATACTTTTGATTTTCCCTGTAATTGATCTATGCATCCGATTTTCATAAAATTTGAAATAACTCGAAAAAATTATGTAATAATTATGTGTTTTAAATTTCAAACGTATAGAATATATTTGAAACTTTTTCCCCATTGACCATAATGTAATTGAATACTTTTGATTGTCCCTGTAATTGATCTATGCACACGATTATCAAAAAATTTGAAAT
Source organism: Maratus speculifer (assembly GCA_964019185.1). Taxonomy (NCBI): domain Eukaryota; kingdom Metazoa; phylum Arthropoda; class Arachnida; order Araneae; family Salticidae; genus Maratus; species Maratus speculifer. The sequence goes on from CAXHSM010000938.1 coordinate 22,480, forward strand.
AACACGACAGAATTATGTAATAATTGCGTATTTTAAATTTCAAACGATTAAAATGCATTTGAAACTTTTTTCCCCATTGACCGTAATGTAATGGAATACTTTTGATCGTCCCTGTAATTGATCTATCCATCCGATTCTCATAAAATTTGAAATGACTCGACAAAATTATGTAATAATTATGTATTTTAAATTTCAAACGATTCGGTTGGGTAGTTTTTGCGTTGTTATATGCGGACAGACGGACGGACGGACAGACGGACGGACGGACAGACGGACGGACAGACGGACGGACTGAACGATCACTATAGGTGCTACGTATTATATAATTACGAACGCACCTAAAAACAATGTTACTTCAACAATTCTAGGAAACGCGCAAAAAATCTATTTTTTGAGTTAGAATTTTGATATTTTTCTTTTTTTGTGATGGTTAGCCTTATAATTTGCTAGGAAAATCACATCCTAAAATTTCTCATTCAATTTATAAAAGTTTCATGTGGTTAGTACGGGTTTAATTAAAAATGGGATAGTTAAAAATCGTAATAACTCGTAACATTATTTATCGGATTTCAGTTTTTTTCCATTTAATGAGAAATTAAAATCTGATTTTAGTTTTGTTCCAGGGTTTTTATTTTTTAATATTAATTTTAAAAATATTAAAGATATTTATTGAAAAAGTAATACAGCTTTTTAAAAAATCATATTTTCAAAAGTAAATATATATATATTTAATTTATCGAAACAAAACTAATGCAAAAATAATAATAATAATAATAATAATAATAATAATAATAAACAAATAAATAAATAATAATAATAATAATAATAATAAAATAAATAAATAAATAAAAAATAAATAAATAAATAAAATAAAAAATAAAATAAAATGAATAAAATAAAATAAAAAATGACGTGTTACAAGTTCTTTTTTTCTTTAAAAATTCTTACCATTTAATAATTTAAAGACAAGAAATAGTGGGGGGAAATACTCATTATGCAGAAAAACGAAATGTGCTGTTTAAACGTCTGTCATTCATTTAAAAGAATGCTCTTTCTAAGATGCAGATTAAGTCTTTTTTTTAAATATAGCTCTGACAACTTCAGGCTTTTTATTGTCCTGGAGAGGCTGTTAAAAAATCTGTATTCTGGGCTCAGGCCGGCCCAGTACCGAGAGGTTACTTTTTTCTAAAGACTCGCCAGGCCGGACTTAACGTACTTTTCATAAAGGAGAGGACTGATTCCTTCTTCCTAGGTGTACACTGCACGAAATTTTCAACCCCGGTCTCGACAAAACCCGTATTAAAATCACTGTCTCTGAGTGGCTTAATACGTGGATAAAATAAATAAAATTCGGCACAATCGAAATTTTTACAAAAAACACATAGATTTTAAAATCTTTAATTTACAAATATATATATATATATATAGTAGTAGGAGTGACCGAGCTAAGCTCGGTCAAAATTAACTTTGTGTTCAACTGGATATAGTATTATCACTGTATCATTCACTCTTTATTATTACTGTAAAACATATTACTTATAATAGTATTATTTCCAAAAACAATCAATAAGAAAACTACGTTTGTATGCACATGTTCACAAATTTTACTTTATTTTAAGATTTACAACGAAAGGATATCGATGCAAATCACCTTTTTAGTCGTCTCTGATTGGTTTAACCATGCTTCTTGAATCCTATTAAGAATGTATAAAAAATTTCTTCACAATCTGAAAGACAATATTTTTTGCAAGATATAGCCAAATTTGGAGACATTTTTTCATTTGGCGCCAAATATGGGTTTTAGCGTTCGTAATCTTAATATACGATATATCGGCCAAATGTCGCCAATATTTTTTCAAATATCGCCAATTTATTGGCTGTTGCTATATTCTCGTAACCCTGACCAGCATTACCCAAAATGACCCGCTAATCAAATTTAATCAAACATGTGACTTAGCTCAATGGTCTTCAGGTAATTTAAAAAAATGGAATATAAAATTTAATCAAAATCGTTGAAGCCATTTCTTAGGTAAAATTAGCTTGACAGAATTCAGCATAGAAAGCGAAATGACCCACTAATATAATTTTGTTTAACGTGCGACTCAGTCCAATATTTTTCTCGTGGACAAAAAAGTTTCATTACAAAATGTAGGTAAAATTGATTGAGTCGTTGTTATATATAAATAGAATGATCCTAACTCATTATGACCCCAAATGACCCACTAATCGAATTTTCGTAAGCATGTGTCCTGCCCCAATAGCTCTTGCCCGAAAATGATATAATACAAAGTATAGTCAAAATGGTACGAGCCATTTTCTACATAAAATTAGCATGACCCATCATGACCCCACAAACTACCCTTATATTCAAAATCTCTCGATAATGTGACTTAGCCCATTAGTTTTCTCGAGTCTAAAATTTGTTACATACAAAATTTCGTTGAAATCGATCCTACCGTTTTTTAAATATAAATAGCTTGACCCAGATCCTTTATGACCCCAAATGACCCGCTAATCAAATTTAATCAAACATGCGAATTAGTTCAATGGTCTTCAGGTTATTAAAAAAATGGAATATGAAATTTAATCAAAATCGTTAAAGTCATTTCTTAGGTAAAATTAGTTTGACAGAATTCAGCATAAAAAGCGAAATGACCCACTAATATAATTTTTTTTAATATGCTACTCAGTCCAATAGTTTTCTCGTGACAAAAAACGTTTCATTACAAAATTTAGGTAAAATTGATTGAGTCGTTGTTATATGTAATTAGAATGACCCTAACCATTATGACCCCAAATGACCCACTAATCGAATTTTCGCAAGCATGTGTCTTAGCCCAATGGCTCTTGCCCGAAAATGATGTAATACAAAGTATAGTCAAAATGGTACGCGCCATTTTCTACATAAAATTAGCATGACCCATCATGACCCACAAATTACCCTTATATTCAAAATCTCTCGATAATGTGACTTAGCCCATTAGTTTTCTCGAGTCTAAAAATTGTTACATACAAAATTTCGTTAAAATCGATCCTACCGTTTTTTAAATATAAATAGCTTGACCCAGACCCTTTATGACCCAAAATGACCAAGTAATCGACATTTCTCGAACATGAGACCTAGCCCAATAGTTTTCTTGTGCCAACAAAATGTTGCATTCAAAAATTGCAAATCTAAAAATGTTGCATACAAAATTTCGTTAAAATCAATCCACCTGTTCTTTAGATATGGCTTGACCATGATCCATTATGACCCACAAATGACTCTTATAATCGAAATCTCTCGATCGTGTGACTTAGCCCATTAGCTTTCTCGTGCCAAAAAACTGTTACAGGCAAAATTTCGATGAAATTGATTCTGCCGTTCTTTAAATATAAATAGCTTGACCCAGACCATTAATGACCCAATATGACCCATTAAAATTTTTTCTCGAACATGTAACCAAGCCCAATGTTTTTCTTGTGCCCGAAAACCATAGAATGCAATTTTTAGTAAAAATTGCGTGAGAAAATCTCTAGATAAAAATAGCATGACCCACAATGACCCCAAAAATGACCCACTAACCGAATTTTCTCGATTATGTTACCTAACCCAATGGTCTTCTTGTAATCCAAAACGATAAAATATAAAATTTGGTCAAAATCGTTAGAACCGTTTTTTAGATAAAAATGGCTTGACCCATAATGACCCAAAAATGACCCACTAATCGAAATTTTTCGAACATGTGACCCAGCCCAATAGTTTTCTCGTGCCAAAAAACGATTGGATACCAAAATTTCCTTAAAATCGATCCAGCCGTTCTCTAGATATAAATAGCTTGATCCTGACCCATTATGACCCAAAATGACTCAATAATCGAATTTCCTCGAACATGTGACCTGTTCAGTGGTCTTCTCGTGCCCGAAAATGGTAAAATCTAAATTTTTGCGAAAATCGTTAGAGCCGTTTTTGAGATAAAATTTACACACACACACAATTTTTGCTCGCATTATAGTATAAGATATATATATATACAGGGTGTCCACTCTCAACGGTGGCCAATGGCTAATTTCTAAACCGTTAGTCATAGACATATAGTTCCAGTTGCAAAAATGCTTTAAAAAGGGTAAAGAATTGTTTTTCAGGTGATTTAGATCAAAAAAACATTTTTTTTTATCAAAAAATTACGAAAATTAACTTTTTATATGGTCCCCCGGACCTAAAAGTGATATTTAGTAAATTTTTACCACTACTCTAACAAGTAATATAAAAAAAGTCCCATTCCTCTGCGATTAAAACTAACCGAGTAATAGCTGTTTAAAGTTGAAGCATCTTTTTTTGCTGCAAATTAGGGGTCAGCCACAAATTTACTGGAAATAAAAATAGACGCACGATATAAAATTTAACACTAAACATTCAGAGTAAAATAATTTTTGCAATAATATTTTTAAATTTATGTTGATGATTACGTATTAAAGCAAAATTTGTACTAAAAATATAAGTAAAAAATAACAGAAAGTTTGTTAATTTAAATTACGAAAAGCAACAGCACAATTCGTTACAAAATGACACATATTTAAAATTCTATTAGATTACTTAACATAACAGAATTTGGTGTAGTCCTATAAAATAAATAAATGGTACGCACCTAAATTGTATTAATATTACATTGTCATTGGATATAAAAAAGAGTGCAAATTGAACCTCGATCGGATATTTGGAAGTGAATTAAAATTCGAATAGAAAATTTGAACTAAGGAAACATTACATACTGACGTTTTAAACAAAATAACACACCTTTTTAAAATAAAATCACGATTTTTCAAAATTTTATTTTCTCGATAAAGAGAATTTTAAAACTCACTTCTTTAACTATTTTAACCACTCCGCGTCATAGAGAATATTGCTACAGCGGTTGTGGATTCAAAGACCTAATTGCCTCACGGCTCTGTTGGTGCACCGATTCTTGATATACCCAACTCCACAGTCCGACATATCATGCGAACTTCAGTCCATATAAGATTCAATCAGTTTAGTAAACGATAAAGGCTCGACCCGTACACTTGCAAAACATCGTTACAATTTCTCCCGAGAATGGCCGTTGATGATTCCTAACCATAGAAAATTCTGTGGACGGACGAAACCCACTTCCATTCTAATGAACCATAATTGTCGCATTTGAAAAACTCCCACCAGGTGCACGTCAAACCCTTGCATGATATGAAAATGACTGTATGGTGCAGGTTCACTGCTACATTCATTATCAGACCATATTTTTTTGAAGAAGTGACCCTTCGAGGACTTACCACCTGTTCTATTAATGCGCAACGGTATCATAACATGTTACAAACCTAGGTCATTCTTATTCTCCAGCAATGAGCCTGCCTATAAGAAAAACCATATTCATGCAAGATGGATTATATATATCTTATACTATAATGCGAGCAAAAATTGTGTGTGTGTGTGTGTGTGTGTGTCTGTGTGGGTAAATTTTATCTCAAAAACGGCTCTAGCGGTTTTCGCAAAAATTTGGATTTTACCATTTTCGTGCACGAGAAGACCGTTGGGCTAAATCACATGTTCGAGAAAATTCGATTATTTGGTCATTTTGGGTCATAATGGGTCAGGATCAAGCTATTTATATCTAGAGAACGGCTGGATCGATATTAAGGAAATTTTGTATCCAAACGTTTTTTGGCACGAGAAAACTATTGGGCTGGGTCACATGTTCGAAAAAATTCGATTAGTGGGTCATTTTTGGGTCATTATGGGTCAAGCAATTTTTATCTAAAAAACGGCTCTAACGATTTTGACCAAATTTTATATTGTATCGCTTTGGATTACAAGAATACCATTGGGTTAGGTAACATGTTCGAGAAAATTCGGTTAGTGGGTCATTTTTGGGGTCATTGTGGGTCATACTATTTTTATCTAAAGATTTTCTCACGCAATTTTGATTAAAAATTGCATTCTATGGTTTTCGGGCACGAGAAAAACATTGGGCTAGGTTACATGTTCGAGAAAAAAATTTACTGGGTCATATTGGGTCATTAAGGGTCTGGGTCAAGCTATTTACATTTAAAGAACGGCGTGATCGATTATAACGAATTTTTGTATGTAACAGTTTTTTGACACGAGAAAGCTAATGGGCTAAGTCACATGATCGAGAGATTTCGATTATAAGAGTCATTTTTGGGTCATGATGGGTCATAATGGGTCATGGTCAAGCTATAACTAAAGAACAGGTGGATCGATTTTAACGAAATTTTGTATACAACATTTTTTTGGCACGAGAAAATTATTGGGCTAGGTCTCAGTTCGAGAAATTTCGATTACTGCGTCATTTTGGGTCATAAATGTCTGGGTCAAGCTATTCATATATAAAGTACGACAGTATCAAATTTAATGAAATTTTGTATGTAAGTTTTTTGACACGAGACAATTAATGGGCTATCTCACATGTTTGAGAGATTTCGATTATAAGAGTCATTTATGGGTCATCATGATGGGTCATGACGGGTTATGTCAAGCTATATCTAAAGAACATGTGGATCAGTTTTAACGAAATTTTGTATACAACATTTTTTGGCACAATAAAATCATTGGGCTAGGTCACATGATCGAGAAATTTCGATTAATGGGTCATTTTGGGTCATAAAAGGTCTGGGTCAAGTTATTTATATTTAAAGAATGGCAGGATCGAGTTTAACGAAATTCTGAGTGTAACAATATTTATACACGAGAAGACTAATGGGCTAAGTCACATGTTCGAGAGATTTCGATTATAAGGGTCATTTGTGGGTCATGGTCAAGCTATATCTAAAGAACGGGTGAATCGATTTTAACGAAATTTTGTATACAGCATATTTTTGGCACTAGAAAATCATTGGGCTATGTCACATGATCGAGAAATTTCGATCAGTGGGTCACTGTTGGGTTATTCTAATTTTATCTAGACAATGTCTCGCGCAAATTTGACTAAATTTTATATTCTATCGTGTTCGGACACAAGAAAATCCTTGGGTTAGGTCAGATGTTTGAGAAAACTCGATTAATGAGTTATTTTGGGTCAAGGTCAAACTATTCATACCTAAAATTTGGCTCAATCAATTTTATCTAAATTTTGTAGCTAACGTTTTTCGGCACGCAAAAATTAATGAACTATGTCACATTTTCGAGAGATTTCGATGTAAGGGTCATTTGTGGGTCATGCTAATTTTATCTAGAAAATTGTTCTCACCATTTTGAGTATATTTTCTATTATATCGTTTTCGGGCAAAAGAAAACCATTGAGATAGGACACATGCACGTAACAATTCAATTAGTGGGCCGTTTTAGGTCTTAATGGGTTCGGTTCATTCTAATTATATATAACAACGACTCAGTCAATTTTACCTAAATTTTGCAACGGAACGTCTTTTGTCACGAGAAAACTATTGAGCTGAGTTGCATATTAAACAAAATTATATTAGTGGGTCATATCGCTTTATTGCTGAATGCTGTCAAGCTAATTTTACTTAAGAAATGGCTTAAACGATTTTGATTCATTTTATACTCTGTTTTTGATTACCTGAAGACCATTGAGTTAAGTCACATGTTTGATCACATGTGATTAGTGGATCATTTGGGTCAGGATCACGAGACTATGGCAAAAGCCAATAATTTGGCGATATTTCACAAAATACTGGCGAAATTTGGCCGAAAAATCGACTATTAAGGTTACGAAAGCAAAACACACATTTGGCGCCAAATGAAAGAATGTGTCCAAATTTGGTTATATCTGGCAAAAAATATTGTCTTTCAGAATGTGAAGAAATTTCTTATACATTCTTAATAGTCTTCGAGATGCATAGTTAAACTAATCAGAGTCGAATTTTTATGAACATATGCATACAAATTAGTTTTCTTATTGATTGTTTTTGTAAATAATACTATTATTAATAACATGTTTTACAGTAATAATACTATATCGAGTTGAACACAAAGTTAATTTTGACCGAGCTGAGCTCGGTCACCCCTGCTAGTACCTTTTAAAAGCCACCACTATTAAGGACCAATATTTTTAGGAACGAAAATTCCCTCCATAGACATAATGTTAATTTTGCACTTATTAGGGTCCACGTCTACCTCTCATAAAGACCATTTGTTTTTCACATGTGCCTTCACATGTGAAAAACAAATTTAAATCCTGAACAGGGATATTGAATTTATGAACCAAAAGATAGAGTTCAGCAAACTGCATTTGTACTAGGAAGAAGGTTGAGGGAAATGGAGAGGATTTAATGACACAATGAAGGACCACAATCTTTTCCACAAGTGAGACAAACAACTGTTCATCACACTTTGTTTGACTTTTCAACATGTAGAAATTTTATGCTCAGGTTTATGTGAAATTATGACACCTAAAGAAGCACCAAAAAGCACATTTGGATTTGAATGACAGAATCAAAGTTCTTATAAAACCTCCAGTCGGCGTTGTGTGGTAGCGGGTCGAAAAATAGCGGCAAGAGGCTGGATCAGATTTCACTAGAATTTATTTAGTTCTTAAAAGGAAATCTATTCCACTTATAACAAAATAAAAGATGGGTTCTCCACAACAGATTGAAAAGATTGTTCATACGGCGTTTGAAATGGCTTTACCGCCACTCGTTAATATAATAAAAGTTTATCCGGAGTTGTTCTCCACAAGTTCTTTACCATAGGCATTAACCGCCTATTAATTCGTCTCCAAGAGTAAACCACTGGTCACTACTCTCTGTGAGTCCGAGGGCCAACTCCCCCGTCTCCACGCTCAGCATCAGAACAGAAGAAGAAGTCCTTAGAGCATCTCCTCGCTCTATTTATCCCGTTTTCCCTCATCCATCATTCCTCGGGATGACCCGCCTCTTTCACTCTTGCACAGCGGTCGCCTTGGAGAAATATCTTTCTCCTACTTGTGGAAATCATCGCCATAGCGGTCTCTCTCAACACTTCAAAGGCCCATCTTCCGTGGGGTCTAAAATCGGCGGAACGACCATATGCATTAATCGAAGAGTTCACTTTAAGTGCTTTATGGAAATCGGCTGACTTTCTTATGTCTACTTTGAGAGTGGAGAAAGATGTATTTCTCCTTTTGAGAATTCTCCGGGCTTTCCCGACGTGGGGGTAACTTTGAAAGCGTGGGAATGAAATTCATCACAACACCCCTTCCGCCAGTCTGATATTGGGCTGCAAGACACAATATCTCTAAGGGAAAGGTTTGCTCATTAAACTTGGGTGGCCCCGATATATTTTTAAATCTTTAAAATCCCTTTAGTTTGTTTCTGTTTTTTTTTTTTTTTTTTTTTATTTAACAGGATCTTTCCCTTCGGTATCCGTTTAATTTATCTACACAATAAAGTACACAATTATAAATTACAAAATACAGATAATTAACATGAAAACATATATACAATTGGATTTTCTGATAGATTTTACTCTATCCTACTTAAATAATCCACATGGGGTATGTCCTTTCCTGGACGATGTTTTATAGCGTAATGATAGGGTTGCAGGGTGAGTGCCCAACGTAAAAGGCGAGGGTTATTGCCTGCATTATTCTTTAAGAATATTAAAGGATTATTGTCGGTCTGTATAGAAAACTTCTGACCGTCAATATAATGTCTTAGCTTCTTTATTGCAAAAATTATAGCGGCGCATTCGCGTTCTGAAGCGCTAAAATTCTTTTCTACGTCAGTGAATTTCCTACTTAGAAAAAGTATCGGATGCTCTTCTGAGCCTTGTCTCTGGGCCAGTGTTATACCCATAGCCTTTTCTGAAGCATCCGTTTGTATTATAAATTCTGATTCATAATTGGGGGCGTATAGCACGGGATCTTCAGTTAATTTCTTTTTTAATTTCTCAAACGCTTCCCCCATTTCGCTGCTAGAAACTATTTTTTCCCTTTTGTTTTTCCTTTTAAAGCACTCGTAAGAGGTTCAACGATGTCGGCATAATTTTTGATGTACCGGGCATAATAACCTGTCATTCCCAAGAATCTCCTTATTTCAGTTTTGTTTCTCGGTGTTGGCAGATCTACGATAGTCCTGATTTTGACATCTGAAGGTTTTTGTTGCCCCTCCCCGACAATATGTCCGAGATATTTTACTGTCCTTTGTGCGAATTTACATTTTGCAATTTTAATTTTCAATCTAGCCTCTTTAATCCTAATTAAGACTGTCCTTAAATGTATGAGATGTTCCTCCCAAGTGTTGGAAAATACTGCTGTATCGTCCAGATAAGGAAGACAATATTCTTCTAGTCCGTGTAATAATTTGGACATGAATTTAGAGAATCTATACGAAGCCCCTATTAATTGGTTTGGGTTACATCGGTCCTTTAAATTCCCGTCTTCCACTATTTTCTCGAAATTGTAACTGTTTGAATCGACGGATGGAAAATCTATTTCAAGATCCGGGGATTCTCCAGAGACGAAAACTTTGCTACGCAAAATATTTACTTTTGCTACGCGTCTTACGTATGGTTTGAACAAATTAACGTGGTAGATTTGTGATTTCTCGCGTCGCCCTGGGACACTCACTAAATAATTTGTATCTGAAATTTTCGCGTCGATTTTTCCCGGCCCGATCCATCTAATAGACCTCTTATTTGGTTTGTTCGTGGCTAGTACTAAAACTTCGTCGCCCGGCTCGAAACTTCTTTCGGTTGCCTTTTTATCGTAATAGAATTTCCTTTTCTCCCGGCTGTTCGTCATGTTTTTGACGGCTAGTTCCCGGCATCTTTTTAATCTATTTACCAGATTGAAGACATGCTCCGTAACTAATTCGTGTTCGGGACCTTCCCCCGTCCACTGCTCGAACAACAATGTTTCAGGCGTTCTGAGATTTCAGCCGAAAACAAGTTCTGCCGGACTGAACCCGGTAGATTCATGGACCACCGTCCTAAGTGCAAATAGAGCGTGAGACAAATTTGACTCCCAATCCTCTCCATTTTCTAAGCACAAAGACTTTAATAATTTTTTAACGGACCGGTGAAATCTTTCTACCATGTTTGAGCTAGGCCTACACACACTAGAATGTCTTAGTCTTACTCCGAATTTATCTAAAAACGTAGTCGTTAGACTGGAGATAAAACTGCGTCCTAAATCAGTTTGTATTTCAGTTGCATATCCTATTCGACTGAATACGGTAATTAACGCTTCCACAACCGTCTCCGAAAGCATGTTAGGAATTGCAATCGCTTCCGCCCATCGCGAGTATACACATAAAGCCGTCAAAAGGTATTTATTTCCCTTTTTTGACAACGGAAGTGGGCCCACCAAATCTACCGAGATTTTGGAATAAACTTCGGATATGATAGGAACCAAAGTTAGCGGTGCTTTCTTATCTTCACCAGCTCGTCCAACGCGTTGACAAATATCGCACGACTTAACGAACTCTTCCGTTTCCTTAATTGCATTTGGCCAAAAGAAATATCGTAATAGTCTATCTTTCGTTTTTTTCTCTCCTGTGTGTGAAGAAATCCCTTCATGACAAGCCGTTAAAATTCTTTGTCTAAATTTCCGGGGAATAATCAATTGTTTTCTTACATTCCCTCTATGATCAGTTGACTTTCGCACAATAATAGAGTTATGAATTTCGTAATGCGATTTATTTTTTTTCGCTTTCTCGCGTACTTCATTTAATTCTACATCATCTTGTTGAGCTTTCACGAAATCCGCCTTTTTGACTTCCCCTAAAATTGAACACGCGTCTGGTTCCAGGTCCGGAACAATCAATACATCTTCTTCTGTTGGAGATGTTTCCTCCCCTTTTTCGGAAGAACTTTCGCACAATACGGTAGCATTTTCAATGGGAAATTTGGGGTTGTTTGATACAATACCTTCCCTTTCTTGCCCTTCCAGAGTCCCCGATTTTTTCTCTTTCAGAATTGATTTAGTCTGATTGCGGGTGAGAACGGCATTTAACACTGCGAGATTATTTTTTTTCCTCAATTAATTTCTGAGTATCATTTCCCAAAATATAGTAATCCATGTCAATTTCCATTTCTGCTACTATAGCTTTAGTTCGGATCGAACCTGCCCCCTCAATTTCTAAATCTATTATCGCCGTAGGTAAACAACGTACATCATTCATCAAAGGTTGCGTAATCCAAACGTAATTCCCGTCTAGTTGATCAGGTTTAATTAATCGTCCTGGGATGACATCTTGGCAGTTCTCAGAATCTCGGAGTGTAACTATTTCCTCTCCATTAATTTTTGCGCGACCCAAATAAGGTTGGAAACCTTTTTCGAATTTAGTTCCGTCGCTAATATGTCGAACATTTGTTACAAGTTTTTTATTTTTTTCATTTTCTGGACAACCGGCCTTCACATGGGAAAAACTAGAACACAAAAAGCACTTTCTTCCACTAGGTCGTTCGAAAACCCGTTGCCGTTCTGTGTTATCATTTCTCCTCCTCCAATTGGTTTCAGTTTCGTTTTTCCTTTCTCGCGATTTGTCATCAATTTTTGGTTTATCGCCTCTCCTGTCTATTGCGTTTCCGGTGTTCCACGATTTTTTTTGTGATACCTTAACAGCTTCGTATTCATCTAATTTTGTTGCTAGAGTTAGGGGATCCGTATAATTAGCCCAAGAGTCTATGAAATGCTCTCTTAATTCCGTGGGGGCACGACGTTTGATTTGGTCCGTTATCAATAACTTTTTCAGAGCCGAAAAATCTGAAATTCCTAAACCGTGTAACCATCCTTCGAGAAAACTGTCAAGTTCAAAGATTAAATCTTTCCATGGGCTTCCAGGATTTTTAGCATGCCTATTTAATTTTACCCTATAAGCTTCAGGACTCAGCCTATACCTGACTAGTAATAATGATTTCACGTGTGCGAAATTTTCAATTTGGTCTGCCGGTTCGCGCAAGATCAATTCCGCTATGTCTATGGGTAATAAAGAGAGTAAATGAGTTACGTAGTCTTCAGTTTCGATACCTACTCTATTAGCTTGTCGTTCGAATAAGTTTAAGAAAAGAGTTATGTCGGATTTATCGGAGTCAAAGCGGTGCATTACAGTCTTAAGTGCAAGCTTAGGTTGACGTTCAGCATTACTACTCGCAGTGGAATTACGCCTCTCTGAGGTTTGAGATAATCTCAGCTGTTCCAGTGTAAATTCCCTTTCCTTCTCTTTATCTTGTCTTTCTCTCTCCTCCCTTTCCCATTGTTTTTCTTGTTCTAACCTTTGTTTTTCCTCTTCGCGATCTCTAACTATATATTCAGCTTGAGCTAAAGCAAGAGTTTGATCATAATCGCTCGCGGATTTAATTTTCCTAATAATAGCTGCCATATTATCATCCGGTTCTATTTCCACCCCTAGGACTTCTGCTAAATTTTGTAAGTCTGCCTTCCTACAATATTTGAGTGACGTAATTTTTGCCATCATTCCGTTAAGTTTAATTCAGTTGTCAAGAACCCCCAAAAAATCAAATGTGTTTAACTAAATCGTTAACAATTTCACAATCCAAATTTTATGCATACATAAGAAAATAGAAATTTCTAAACACAATTCAATAGATATATAAGGATTTCTAATTCAGAAAATTTCTTCAATTCTGTAATCTAGTCTCAATAAAATAAACTTTTCCTAAACTTAAAGATCCCTATGCACACAAAAACACAAATAATTAAACAAAAATATAATTTGAAGGACAAATTAAAAAAAAAACAAATTTATTTCCTGCACTATTTAAGCCCGAGAAGGGACAGATATTAAGATATTTGATTCATTTATTTCTACATTTAGTATTCAATTTTTGTATCAAATAATTTAAATTATGTGAACATTAAAATAATAAAAATTAACTTCAAACAATATGATACTTAAAAACCCTAAATCTTAGATCCCGTTCAAACGAAATCGAAATAAATCTTAGTCTTTTTCAGAACATTTGCTTTTTAGATGTGTTTATTCTTTTTATCTATACCTACCATAAACATTATACAAAATCTGCAAAACAAATATTTTCAAGTTAAGTTTGGAATAAAGTCTAAGATTTATTTCGATTTCGTTTGAACGGGATCTAAGATTTAGGGTTTTTAAGTATCATATTGTTTGAAGTTAATTTTTATTATTTTAATGTTCACATAATTTAAATTATTTGATACAAAAATTGAATACTAAATGTAGAAATAAATGAATCAAATATCTTAATATCTGTCCCTTCTCGGGCTTAAATAGTGCAGGAAATAAATTTGTTTTTTTTTAATTTGTCCTGCAAATTATATTTTTGTTTAATATCTCAAGTTTTTTAATAACTACGGCATTCAGATGAGCTCATTTCAAAATTAACTGAGGGTACATCATCAGGACTTCCTTTATGTGGCATCGCATCACAATTACTGATGTAATTTACCCAGGGCCATAGCTAGAAGTGAACTATGGGGGGGGAGGGGGGGGGTGCGCTCAAGAGAACGTGTGAGGGGCTCAAATTTCTCTCTCTCTCTTCTTCTGACGCAAAAAAATATATTAGTGCATATTCGCATTGCAAGTTCCTGTATCTTATTAAATTGTTGTAATATCTCCATTTTATGCTAAAAAAGAATATGGTGATGAAACATTTGAGTGTATAACTAGTTCAAGATTATACATCATGTTGGCTTCATATTTGCAAGCAGGATGAGCGAGTGTTGAAGCACTTTAGCTGCAGTTTAGCAATTCTGGAAAACTGTGAAAAGGCCTCAAAATTAAATTAGATTTTTGAACAAAATTTTATTTGATGAAATACTAAATATTACGTTCTCCCCTACATAGGAATTTCTGATTTATTTTTCCAGATTTATACTGATCATGATACATAGACTCCGAAACCACCTCCAATTGAAAACTATATTTATCTATCTCCGCGGTATCTACGTAGATTTTCATTTTTCCATTGGGTTTTGCAGAGATTTTCATCGATCCATTTCCAAATCGTTTGCCTCATTTCCAAATCGTTAACTTTTTTTTTACATCTAGAACTGAATTCTGTACATGCTTCCTGTCTTGATACCAAATATTTGAAAATCTCTGTTTTATTTCCAATATGACGTCATAAATGTGCGCTTTTTAATTCTTAAAATCAATTTCACTTTTTAAGATGGAATCACGCAAAAATCAGATGTCACTTTTTTCTTTGGCGAATTCTTTTCTTATGGATCATGAAGTCATTTCCGGCAGAAAAATCTCTTCTGCATGAAACTGATATTTATACTTAACAATCAGCATTGATACATTGCGTCAGAAGTATAGTTCTGGCATTCACCTCTAGACAATATAATATTCCTCCAACAATACCTCAAGACATAGTATCAATAAAGCGTATTTATTTTTTTATTTTTTGTATTACGTCATATTTATTTATTTTCTGTATTTCTACACTTTGAAGCTTCTTGATAAATTAATCCATGTTTGAAATGAAATTCTGCCCAAAATTGAAATTTAACTTCGACAGAACTTCAAACCACTATCGAAGTTCTGGGCAGGGTTCAGTGTAGAAAAGTTGGGTCATGTCATACATAAATATTGATAAATGTCACACATTGGCGCGATGCAACACATTGGCGCGATTGGAACAAAATGGATATTATATGCCTCACATGCTAACCTGTCTATCGTTGTTTATTTACTAATAAATTGCTTATTTTCTATTACTTTAAAAAAAATTATGAAGATCGTTTTGTTCTATAGTTATTAAACTTTTTTTTTATTTATCACTAGTTCCCTTTTTAAATATTAAAAAATAATTAAAAAATATATATGTGATATGCATTTGAAAACGAAATTTTCGCAAAATTGTCGTCAGAAAAAAATTGCGCCAACATGGTAAGTATTAGACATCTGTACATAAAGGTGACGCATTATGAATATTCCAAATGTGCTTGGATTTTATTAACTCATAGCGATTGTGAATCAAAAGAATTTTATAAAAATACTAGGGGGGCCCCGCCCCCCTGCTCGCCAACCCCCCGCGTAATCGCTTCGCGATTCCAAATTATTGTCTACCCCTGCTTGCTGCGCTCGCCAATAACCCATGGTATGAATAAGCAGTTGCAGACCTTTCAAATGATGTGTCACACAATTGGTGTTGTAAAGAAATTACAAAATGTGCCCCCTCTGGGGGGCAGAGTGGGGGATGACACACAACACATCCATAATATGAATAAGCAGTTGCAGACCTTTCAAATGATGTGTCACTCAACTGGTGTTGTAAAGAAATTAAAAATGCGACCGCCCCCCCCCTGGGGAGAGCAGAGTGTGGGGGTGACACACAAGACATCCATAATATGAATAAGCAGATGCAGACCTTTCAAATCTTGTGTAACACGACTAGTGTTGTAAAGAAAATAAAAATGTGTTCCCCCTGGGGAGCAGAATGGGGGATAACACACAAGACATCCATTATATGAATAAGCAGTTGCAAACCTCTCAAATGATGTATCAAACGACTGGTGTTGTAAAAAAATTAAAAATTTGGCGAAATATTACAGTTATCGCCAAGTTGGCGTCACTTTTGACAACTAATTTTGGTCGCCAAATTTGGCGATATATCGCCAAGTTGGCGACAAACTTGGCGATTGTTGGCAATGGTAACCTTTCCTCTCTTTATGGTAACCCATATGGCGATGCATAGACGGAGCCCTTTCCTGATTGGTCTATTCGACTCATGGAAGGAATGGACAACCCGGATTCGTTAGTTCCGGAAATCTTCCACATCAGCATCATTCCAGGAGTCATTCCTTTTAAGGCTAGTTTTTTTTTTACTATAGAAGGATTAACTTAAAGTATAAAAAAAACAGCTATTTTTCAACAGAAACTCTTTGCGATATTTAAAAAATTAAATCGTGTAGTGTTTTATCAAATTAAAATCATCGGAATAATGAATTTAATACAAGTTAATTCAATCCTTGGTTATCCCGTCAACCAATTTCGCCAAATTATATAAGTCGCCAAACTAATAGCCAAATTATACATATTGGCATTTTTTTTTATAACAAAAGTACAAATAAATGGGTAAAACACTAGTAAAAAGTGGAAATAAAATCATTTGATGACATCTCTAAATACATATAGTTATTTGATGTCATTGAATGTGACATTCATGATCATCCATTACTGGCATTTAAACTTATAGTTTGGCGATAGTTTTTTGGTCGGCGGGATAACCAAGTAGTACCGCTGATTTAAAATTGATTTTACCCAATGATTAATTATTTGTAAAATTACAAATTTAGGCACGATTTAAAAAAAAAATCACCAAATCGGGAATTAAAGAAAAATATTTGTAAACATTATTGTTTATACTTGTTTAGATTGGATTTGAATATTTAGGTGATAGAATTGGCGAATTTATTGCAGTGCCGAAAAGTCTTACACCAAGTAGTTGACAATTTTGCGTTTTAGCCTTAAAAAATTACTATGTTTGAAGACCAGTCTTGCAGATTTACTTGTTTCATTACATACAAAGGATGAAATACTATTATTCTCAAATACTGTTACTTTTGAAAACTTTTAATTCACCAAAATTTATTTTGATTTTCTTCAAACATATAGGGCGAAGAAATTTTTAAAAATGTGGTATAAGTACGAAATCTTGGCGCAAATGTCATATACGCACTGGGTTTTGTGCAATTTTTTTTCTGATGTCAATGTGTCAAAAAACACGCTTTCAAATACCAGTTACATATATATATTTAGGTTATTTTCTATTATTTTGAAGAGACAATAGGTAGAAAAAAGTTTAATTTACTTATTAGCCTCCGATGCTATTTTTTTCAGACAAGCTAAAAATGTCGTGTCATCAGCCCTGAACTTCCTACACAACCGATTTTGATAATTTTTTTTTTTAATGAAAGCTATTTATTTGTAGTTGTGCCCATTTTAGCTATTTTTTAATTTACTAGGGGGGGCCCGCCCCCCTGCTCGCTATGCTCGCCAATCCCCCGCGTAATCGCTTCGCGATTCCAAATTATTGGCTACCCCTGCTTGCTGCGCTCGCCAATACCCCATGGTATGAATAAGCAGTTGCAGACCTTTCAAATGATGTGTCACACGACTGGTGTTGTAAAGAAATTAAAAATGTGCCCCCTGGGGGCAGAGTGGGAGGCGACACAAAAGACATCCATAATATGAATAAGCAGCTGCAGACATAGGAGCCGACTTCGGTCCCAAAGCTGGGTCTGCCAAAAAGTGGAATTCTTTTAAGTCCGATTCTTAAACATTTTCATGTGAATCCTGAAAAATAAAAAACACTTTTTTTTCGTCTTCTGAGATTTTTCCACTCTTTTTCTGTCCTCAAGAATTTTAAAAAGGCAAAATTCCGTCCTGTTGGACCGAAAACTTCCACCCTTGATCACAATACATATGTCACAGTCAACTTATTTGATTCGCCGATAATCAATGTAATAGTGAAAAAAATGCAAAAAAAAGCAGGGGTGATTCTGGATGAATTTTTTTTTTCGGAAACTCGCATAGCATTTTCGGAAATCGGCGGGAGGGGGGGGGGTCCCTCCTCTCCAGCGGACAAAATCGGCGTTTTCCCGCTATCTTCAGACGAAATCAGCAATATTTTAGCAAAATCGGCGATTTATTGCGATCTGTTGCCGAAATCGGCGGTTTTTCGGCGATCTTTTGATGAAATCGGCGTTTTCCCAATTTTTGAAAGTGAAATCATCGTTTTTTCGACGATCTTTAGACAAAATTTGCATTTTTACGCGATTTTTTCTCGAAAACGGCGTTTTATTCCCGCGATCTTTTGACGAAATCGGCGTTTTTTCCGTGATCTTTTGATGAAATCGACGTATTTTTTCAAATATTCTTTTGACAAAATATTTTTAAGCGATCTTTTATTGAAAACGGCGTTTTTTTCCGCGATCTTTTAACGAAATCGGCGTTATATCCGCTATCTTTAGAAGAAATCGGGGTTTTCCCGCGGTCTTCAGAAGAAATCAGCGTTTTATCTGCGATATTTGGTGAAATTGCCGTTTTTTCCGCGATCATCACAGGAAATTCGCGTTTTTTATCGATTTTTTGACAAAGTTCGTTTACAAAAACATTGACGAAATCGTCGTTTTTCCACGAAATATTGACGAAATGTAGGCTATTTTGGCGATCCTTTCACGAAATTTGCATTTCTACGTAATTGTTTTTTCCAAGTTGTCAACTGATAACCCAATTTCAAATTTTCGGAAGAGGATGCCTTAAATTTTCGGATTTTTCGGACGAGAATCGCCCCTGGATCAACAATTTATGCAAATACTATCCGTAATTTTAAACTGAAAGTTTCTATTTTGAGTCCATGATTCTGATTTAATGTTTTTTTACACAGCAATCTTTCCTAGTTGTGCAGTGCACATTGTCTCATGCTTTACTCAAAATATCAGTTAATAAATATGGCAAGCTAATCGTGATTTTTTTTCCAAGATCTTTTGCCAAAATTTGCGTTTTTCTGGCGATTTTTTGTCGAAATTTGCATTTTCTTTTGATCTTTTGCCGAAATTTGCATACTCCCCGCGATCTTTTGTCGAAATTGCCGTTTTTTCGCGATGCTTGGTCGAAACTCGCGTTTTTCCCACGATTTTTTACGCTTTCCTTCTATTTTTTGACAAAATTCGCGTCTTTTTTTTTTCAATGATTTATTGCCGAAATTCGAATTTTACCGCAAATCTTTGCCGCTATTTACGTTTTTCTCATGATCTTTTTCCGATATTTGCATTTTCCCCAAGATTTTTGGAGAGAAAAATTTCTTTTTCTTTGCTATTTTTAAACGAAATTAGAAATTTTCCGTTATTCGTTACGTTTTCCAGCAATTTTTTGACGAAATTTGCGTCTTATCCGCGATCTTTTGCCAAAATTTTCGATTTTTCTGGGGTTTCTTGCTAAAATTCGCGATTTTCCTTTGATCTTTTGCCGAAGTTTGCGTTTTTCTCGCGATCTTTTGCCAAAATTTACATTTTTATCGTGATCTTAAATCGAAATTTACATTTTCCTCGCAACCTTTTGCCGAAATTCGTGTTTTTCCCACGATTCTTTGATAAAATTTCTTTTTTCACTGCTATCTTTGAACGAAAATTTGAGTTTTTTTCGCGATTCTTTGCGTTTATCCTGCTATTTTTTGACGAAATTAGTATCTTTTTCCTTAATCTTTTGCCGAAATTCGAATTTTTCCACGACCTTTTTCCGCAATTTACGTTTTTTTCGCTATCTTTTTCCGAAATTTGCATTTTCCCCCAAGATTTTTTGAAAGAGAAATAGCTTTTTCTGTGCTATCTTTGAACGAAATTAGAGTTTTTTCCGCTATTCTTTGCGTTTTTCCCTTTTTTTTTTAACGATGCGTCTTTTCTGCAATCTTTGCCAAAATTTGTCATTTTCCTGAGGTTTTTTGTTAAAATCCGCGATTTTTCTCTGATCTTTTGCCTAAATTTGCGTTTTTCTCGCGATCTTCAGTTGAAATTTGTATTTTCCCTCTCAACCCTTGCCTAAATTCGCGTTTTCCTTTGATAAAATTTGTTTTTTCCCTTCTATCTTTGAGTGAAATTTGAGTCTTTTCCGCGATTCTTTGCGTTTTTTCTGCCATTTGTTGACGAAATTAATGTCTTTTAACGTGTTTTTTTGCCTAAATTCGAATTTTTCCGCGATCTTTTGCCACAACTTACGTTTTTCTCGTGATCTTATTCCAAAATTTCCATTTTCCCCAAGATTTTTTGAAAGAGAAATAGCTTTTTCTGTGCTATCTTTGAACGAAATTAGAGTTTTTTCCGCTATTCTTTGCGTTTTTCCCTTTTTTTTTAACGATGCGTCTTTTCTGCAATCTTTGCCAAAATTTGTCATTTTCCTGAGGTTTTTTGTTAAAATCCGCGATTTTTCTCTGATCTTTTGCCTAAATTTGCGTTTTTCTCGCGATCTTCAGTTGAAATTTGTATTTTCCCTCTCAACCCTTGCCTAAATTCGCGTTTTCCTTTGATAAAATTTGTTTTTTCCCTTCTATCTTTGAGTGAAATTTGAGTCTTTTCCGCGATTCTTTGCGTTTTTTCTGCCATTTTTTGACGAAATTAATGTCTTTTAACGTGTTTTTTTGCCTAAATTCGAATTTTTCCGCGATCTTTTGCCACAACTTACGTTTTTCTCGTGATCTTATTCCAAAATTTCCATTTTCCTCAAGATTTTTTGAAAGAGAAATAGCTTTTTCTGTGCTATCTTTGAACGAAATTAGAGTTTTTTCCGCTATTCTTTGCGTTTTTCCCTTTTTTTTTAACGATGCGTCTTTTCTGCAATCTTTGCCAAAATTTGTCATTTTCCTGAGGTTTTTTGTTAAAATCCGCGATTTTTCTCTGATCTTTTGCCTAAATTTGCGTTTTTCTCGCGATCTTCAGTTGAAATTTGTATTTTCCCTCTCAACCCTTGCCTAAATTCGCGTTTTCCTTTGATAAAATTTGTTTTTTCCCTTCTATCTTTGAGTGAAATTTGAGTCTTTTCCGCGATTCTTTGCGTTTTTTCTGCCATTTTTTGACGAAATTAATGTCTTTTAACGTGTTTTTTTGCCTAAATTCGAATTTTTCCGCGATCTTTTGCCACAACTTACGTTTTTCTCGTGATCTTATTCCAAAATTTCCATTTTCCCCAAGATTTTTTGAAAGAGAAATAGCTTTTTCTGTGCTATCTTTGAACGAAATTAGAGTTTTTTCCGCTATTCTTTGCGTTTTTCCCTTTTTTTTTAACGATGCGTCTTTTCTGCAATCTTTGCCAAAATTTGTCATTTTCCTGAGGTTTTTTGTTAAAATCCGCGATTTTTCTCTGATCTTTTGCCTAAATTTGCGTTTTTCTCGCGATCTTCAGTTGAAATTTGTATTTTCCCTCTCAACCCTTGCCTAAATTCGCGTTTTCCTTTGATAAAATTTGTTTTTTCCCTTCTATCTTTGAGTGAAATTTGAGTCTTTTCCGCGATTCTTTGCGTTTTTTCTGCCATTTTTTGACGAAATTAATGTCTTTTAACGTGTTTTTTTGCCTAAATTCGAATTTTTCCGCGATCTTTTGCCACAACTTACGTTTTTCTCGTGATCTTATTCCAAAATTTCCATTTTCCCCAAGATTTTTTGAAAGAGAAATAGCTTTTTCTGTGCTATCTTTGAACGAAATTAGAGTTTTTTCCGCTATTCTTTGCGTTTTTCCCTTTTTTTTTAACGATGCGTCTTTTCTGCAATCTTTGCCAAAATTTGTCATTTTCCTGAGGTTTTTTGTTAAAATCCGCGATTTTTCTCTGATCTTTTGCCTAAATTTGCGTTTTTCTCGCGATCTTCAGTTGAAATTTGTATTTTCCCTCTCAACCCTTGCCTAAATTCGCGTTTTCCTTTGATAAAATTTGTTTTTTCCCTTCTATCTTTGAGTGAAATTTGAGTCTTTTCCGCGATTCTTTGCGTTTTTTCTGCCATTTTTTGACGAAATTAATGTCTTTTAACGTGTTTTTTTGCCTAAATTCGAATTTTTCCGCGATCTTTTGCCACAACTTACGTTTTTCTCGTGATCTTATTCCAAAATTTCCATTTTCCTCAAGATTTTTTGAAAGAGAAATAGCTTTTTCTGTGCTATCTTTGAACGAAATTAGAGTTTTTTCCGCTATTCTTTGCGTTTTTCCCTTTTTTTTAACGATGCGTCTTTTCTGCAATCTTTGCCAAAATTTGTCATTTTCCTGAGGTTTTTTGTTAAAATCCGCGATTTTTCTCTGATCTTTTGCCTAAATTTGCGTTTTTCTCGCGATCTTCAGTTGAAATTTGTATTTTCCCTCTCAACCCTTGCCTAAATTCGCGTTTTCCTTTGATAAAATTTGTTTTTTCCCTTCTATCTTTGAGTGAAATTTGAGTCTTTTCCGCGATTCTTTGCGTTTTTTCTGCCATTTTTTGACGAAATTAATGTCTTTTAACGTGTTTTTTTGCCTAAATTCGAATTTTTCCGCGATCTTTTGCCACAACTTACGTTTTTCTCGTGATCTTATTCCAAAATTTCCATTTTCCCCAAGATTTTTTGAAAGAAAAATACTTTTTCTCTGCTATTTTTGAACGAAATTAGTTTTTTCCGCTTGTTTTCGCGTTTTTCCGCTATTTTTTTTAACGAAATTTGCGTCTTTTCTGCGATTTTTTTTCCAAAATTTGCGATTTTTCTGAGGTTTTTTTGCTAGAATTCGTAATTTTCCTCTGATCTTTTGCTAAAGTTTGCGTTTTTCTCGTGATCTTTAGTCGAAATTTGCATTTTCCTTGCAACCTTTTGCTGAAATTCGCGTTTTCTCACGATTCTTTGACAGAATTCGCTTTTTTCCTCCGATCTTTGGCCAAAATTCACTATTTTCTCGAGACTTTTTGAAAAATTCGACCGATTTTGAGGGGGTTTTTTTCTGCGGATTTTTTTTTCCATTTTTTTCCTTTTTTTTTAAGAATTCATTTTTCTCGCTATTATTTGAAAAATTCATATTTTTCTGCGATCTTTTGCGAAAATCCAGTTTTTTCTCTCGATTCTTTGACAGATTTTGTGTTTTGCCCCACTATCTTAGAACACAATTCGCATTTTTTCTGTGATTCGTGAACATAATGCTCGTTTTTCACGCTACTTTTTGACGAAATTTTCAAATATCTTTTGACGATTTTCATGTATTTTTTCACGATCCTTCCACAAAATTGATGTTTTTTCGCAACCTTTTGACGAAATAGACGTTTTCCCACGATCTTTTGATGAAATTAGCATTTCCCCCTCGCTATTCTTCGACACTTTTCACGTTTATTATCCAATGTTTTGACGAATTTTGAGTTTTTTCGCGGTCTTATGTCCGAATTTTTGGATTGAAGATCGATTTTTTTTTAAATTTCGGAACAAATTAGTCCCGCAAAAAAATCGTAAAATCACTCAACCGCGAAAAAATCTCATGCCTGCATTTTTCAGGGTCTGCCAAGATATTGCAGGGTCTGCAGATATTTTTCAGGATCTGCGCGGCAGACCCGCAGACCCGGAAGTCGGCGCCACTGGCTGCAGACCTCTCAAATGATATGTCACACGATTGGTGTTGTAAAGAAATTAAAAATGTGCTCCCCTGGAGGGCAGAGTGTGGGGGTGACACACAAGACATCCATAATATGAATAAGCAGTTGCAGAGCTTTCAAATCTTGTGTAACACGACTGGTGTTGTAAAGAAATTAAAAATGTGTCCCCCCTGGGAGGCAGAGTGTGGGGGTGACACACAACACATCCATAAAATGAATAAACAGTTGCAGACCTTTCAAAGGATGTGTCACATAATTGGTGTTGTAAAGAAATTACAAAATGCGTCCCCTCTGAGGGCAGAGGGGGGGGGGTTACACCCAAGATATCCATAATATGAATAAGCAGTTGCAGACCTCTCAAATGATGTGTCACACAATTGGCGTTGTAAAGAAATTAAAAATGTGTCCCCTGGGGGGCAGATTGGGGGATGACACACAACACATCCATAATATGAATAAGCAGTTGCAGATCATTCAAATGATGTGTCACACAACAGGTGTTGTAAAGAAATTAAAAATGTGACCCCCCCCCTGGGGAGAGCAGAGTGTGGGGGTGACACACAAGACATCCATAATATGAATAAGCAGTTGCAGACCTTTCAAATCTTGTGTAACACGACTAGTGTTGTAAAGAAATTAAAAATGTGTCCCCCCTAGAGAGCTGAATGGGGGATAACACACAAGACATCCATTATATGAATAAGCAGTTGCAAACCTCTCAAATGATGTATCAAACGACTGGTGTTGTAAAGAAATTAAAAATTTGGCGAAATATTACAGTTATCGCCAAGTTGGCGTCACTTTTGACAACTAATTTTGGTCGCCAAATTTGGCGATATATTGCCAAGTTGGCGACAAACTTGGCGATTGTTGGCGATGGTAACCTTTCCTCTCTTTATGGTAACCCATATGGCGATGCATAGACGGAGCCCTTTCCTGATTGGTCTATTCGACTCATGGAAGGAGTGGACAACCCGGATTCGTTAGTTCCGGAAATCTTCCACATCAGCATCATTCCAGGAGTCATTCCTTTTAAGGCTAGTTTTTTTTTACTACTAGGGGGGCCCCGCCCCCCTGCTCGCTATGCTCGCCAACCCCCCGCGTAATCGCTTCGAGATTCCAAATTATTGGCTACCCCTGCTTGCTGCGCTCGCCAATACCTCATGATATGAATAAGCAGTTGCAGACCTTTCAAATGATGTGTCACACGACTGGTGTTGTAAAGAAATTAAAAATGTGCCCCATGGGGGGCAGAGTGGGAGGCGACACAAAAGACATCCCTAATATGAATAAGCAGCTGCAGACCGCTCAAATGATATGTCACACGACTGGTGTTGTAAAGAAATTAAAAATGTGCCCCCCTGGGGGGCAGAGTGGGGGTGACACACAAGACATCCATAAAATGAATAAACAGTTGCAGACCTTTCAAATGATGTGTCACACAATTGGTGTTGTAAAGAAATTACAAAATGCGCCCCCTCTGAGGGCAGAGGGGGGGGGGTTACACACAAGATATCCATAATATGAATAAGCAGTTGCAGACCTCTCAAATGATGTGTCACACAACTGGTGTTGTAAAGAAATTGAAAATGTGCCCCCCTGGGGGGGGACAGAGTGGGGGATGACACACAACACATCCATAATATGAATAAGCAGTTGCAGACCTTTCAAATGATGTGTCACACAACTGGTGTTGTAAAGAAATTAAAAATGTGACCCCCCCCCTGGGGAGAGCAGAGTGTGGGGGTGACACACAAGACATCCATAATATAAATAAGCAGTTGCAGACCTTTCAAATCTTGTGTAACACGGCTGGTGTTGAAAAGAAATTAAAAATGTGTCCCCCCTGGGGAGCAGAATAGGGGATAACACACAAGACATCCATTATATGAATAAGCAGTTGCAAACCTCTCAAATGATGTATCAAACGACTGGTGTTGTAAAGAAATTAAAAATTTGGCGAAATATTACAGTTATCGCCAAGTTGGCGTCACTTTTGACAACTAATTTTGGTCGCCAAATTTGGCGATATATCGCCAAGTTGGCGACAAACTTGGCGATTTTTGGCGATGGTAACCTTTCCTCTCTTTATGGTAACCCATGCGGCGATGCATAGACGGAGCGCTTTCCTGTTTGGTCTATTCGACTCATGGAAGGAGTGGACAACCCGGATTCGTTAGTTCCGGAAATCTTCCACATCAGCATCATTCCAGGAGTCATTCCTTTTAAGGCTAGTTTTTTTTTACTATAGAAGGATAGAAGGATTTCCATTTTTATATTTTATTTTTAATTTTAAAAGCTTTTTCATGACATTTCTTCAAAATGGTGGCAACACAGTTTAGCTTTTCTCTCGATAATAAAAATTTTTTTTCCAAAATGATTGCGTATAATTATGCACTAATTGCGGTAAAAAAAATGTATTTACTGAGAAATAATATTAATGTAAATAAAATAACAGAATGTAAATAAAATAACAGAAAATAATTTATGATAAAAATTAATGTCTAAAGCAAAATAAGAAAAATTTCAAATGAGGAAAATGATGTCATTCAGCAACCAGGTAAATGGGAATTACAATATTATTACGGATGCCTTTCTCATATTACTAATAACAGTAACTTTTAAAAAACATTTGAAGAGAAAATGACGTCACTGTTTAAAACATCGCATTTTTACTCATAACGATATTAAGTCTACTCTGTTATCCCATCGACCAATTTCGCCAAATTATACAAATCGCCAAACTAATAGCCAAATTATACATATTGACATAATTTTTATTTTAAATAACGGAAAAACAAATAATTAGTAGAATATTAATAAAAAGTCGAAATAAAAATCACTTAATGACATTTTAAACACATGAATCGTACTTAATGTCATTGAATGTGACATTCACGATCATCCATTATTGGCATTTAATCTTATAGTTTGGCGATAATTCTTTGGTCGACGGGATAACATAGTAGTACCCGATATTACATTTCAATATTTCTTTTCATTATGGACACTGAGGTTGAGATTTTACTTTCAGATGACTTCAGTTAGTGAAAATAATGTCACAGTAAAAATAAAATTAGCTTTTTTTTTTTTTTTTTTTTTTTTTTTTTTTTTTTTTTTTTTTTTTTTAAATAAAACTATTTTTTTTTTTTTTTTTTTTTTTTTTTGTGAGTGCATATAAAATAAAATTTCTTGATTTCGCCGGATTACAATTTTAACTGAAGATGTACGAATATTTGCATGCAAAATTGTTACTGGCAAACTTGACATTTAGTTTGTAAATATATTTATTATATATTGCTTCAATAATGTAATTACTTTTGCTTTTTTTAAAACCAAATCGATCGGGTCTTTTAAACATTTCATTCATCGAATTCGACGGGATTCCACACATATAATTGTTAAATTGCATTTCCTTTTACCCAGAGTCTGTAAAAAAGCGTTTAAACTAAAAAAAAGTCCGTTTGTAATGAATATAGTCAATGAAGAATTTGCACGTCAAATTGTATCTCTTTATTATTCCGCAATTCCAATGTCTCAGAGAGAAATTGCTGTTCAGCTGGGTATTTCACTCCGTTCTGTTTGCTATTATATTGATAAACACAAGAAAAATGAAGTTAGTTCATTGCAATCTAAACGGGGTCGCCCTTCTAAAATACCTCTATCGATTTTTTTCCCTAATCGGGGGCGAAACTGAATTCTGCAATGGCAGGATCTACATTCAACTTGTTTTCTATATTTCTTCAGTTAGAAGCTTCATGATCAATGTTTGAAAATGTCCTTTTATTTTAAAAATCATGCTTCATATTGCTTTCTGTTGTCGATTCTTGTATTTGTACCAAATGTTTGCAAATCTCCGTTTCATTTCTAATATGACGTCGTAAATATACCATTTTTAATTCTTACAAAGAAAAAAAAAAAAAAAAAAAAAAAAAATCAATTTTATTTTTTATTTATCACGTAAAAATGATTAATTGCTACAGGAAATATGTCCATTGACCTCTGTACATATTTTTTTGATTGGAGGGAATTATTTTTTCAACAATTAGATCCTTTGAAGAAAATTTGTGGAAGCGCGTACAAAATGTGGGAAAATGTCTAGTAAATAACTCGTTCAATGTTAAATTCAGTATTAAAATAACATTACGGAGTCACACTGGAAATAAATAAAGCATAGCACTGCCGTGCTATGCTTTAATAACTAACTTTGTGAAATGTCACAGAAAAACAACTTGGATTTTTTTGATTGGGCACTCACACAGATTATTAACAGAAACATTTACTAATTTAAATACAAAATGTTTTTACCAAAACCTGTCCTAACATACATCAGTTAACAGAAATATGTTACAGCACTAACCGTTAATAAAATTTTAAATTTAGTAACTAAGTTATTAAATTTTATAAAGGCCTATCTTTTTTTTTTTTTTTTTTTTTTTTTTTTTTTTCCAAGAACCTTTTTTTCACTCACTGGCTTATCAAATGTTTTTAGAGAAAAACAAAATAATTCTAACTCGAGAAT
Source organism: Maratus speculifer (assembly GCA_964019185.1). Classification (NCBI taxonomy): domain Eukaryota; kingdom Metazoa; phylum Arthropoda; class Arachnida; order Araneae; family Salticidae; genus Maratus; species Maratus speculifer. The sequence continues at coordinate 51,007 of CAXHSM010000938.1, forward strand.
TTTTTTTTTTTTTTTACAGCTAGATATTACTTATTTATTAAATTATTTTATGATTAACTATAATTAATTTGACCTAAATCGAAAATCACTAAAATAGATTTTTTTTTCAACTTAAGTTTAAGTTTAGCATCATGACAATATTTTACTATAAATACACTAAATTTTCAATCTGAGGCCACTCAAAGAAAAATGAGCCTACCTTTTTCTGCTTGGCACGTCTTTCTGAAGAGGTCGGTCCCGGTTGCTCCTGGGTCTGGCTCGGAGGGGTTTCCTTTCTCGGGCTCCACTTGTCAGCGGTCAGTGGTCCTTGATTTCGAGGCACTAGAAGCTTGGCGCTCCTTGGGTATAGCTGAAGGACTCTGGGGTTCCTTCTCAATTTGCTGGGGTATGGCTGCGGCGCTCCGATGGCTTTTCTGCAGTTGCTAAGGCACGGCTGAGGCACTCTATATCTTTTCTCTGGTTGCTGAGGCACGGTCAGGCTTGATGCTCTTCTATCAGCTTCGTCTCTCTGGGCGGGCGCTATTATCACACACTGGGGCAGACTAAAATGTCCAAACAACTTTTCTTTTCTGGTGTAAGAATCCGCTAAGCTGCCACCAGTTATAAGACCCCCAGTCGGCGTTGTGTGGTAGCGGGTCGAAAAATAGCGGAAAGAGGCTGGATCAGATTTCACTAGAAATTATTTAGTTCTTACAAGGAAATCTATTCCACTTATAACAAAATAAAAGATGGGTTCTCCACAACAGATTGAAAAGATTGTTCATACGGCGTTTGAAATGGCTTTACCGCCACTCGTTAATATAATAAAAGTTTATCCGGAGTTGTTCTCCACAAGTTCTTTACCATAGGCATTAACCGCCTATTAATTCGTCTCCAAGAGTAAACCACTGGTCACTACTCTCTCTGAGTCCGAGGGCCAACTCCCCCGTCTCCACGCTCAGCATCCGAACAGAAGAAGAAGTCCTTAGAGCATCTCCTCGCTCTATTTATCCTGTTTTCCCTCATCCATCATTCCTCAGGATGACCCGCCTCTTTCACTCTTGCACAGCGGTCGCCTTGGAGAAATATCTTTCTCCTACTTGTGGAAATCATCGCCATAGCGGTCTCTCTCAACACTTCAAAGGCCCATCTTCCGTGGGGTCTAAAATCGGCGGAACGACCATATGCATTAATCGAAGAGTTCACTTTAAGTGCTTTATGGAAATCGGCTGACTTTCTTATGTCTACTTTGAGAGTGGAGAAAGATGTATTTCTCCTTTTGAGAATTCTCCGGGCTTTCCCGACGTGGGGGGTAACTTTGAAAGCGTGGGAATGAAATTCATCACATTCTTAATTGTCATGATCAAGGAACATCTGCAAGAAAATCGGTTTCACAATTTAATTGCAGCAAGAATCAAATGAAAAATATTGTTAAAAACAAAGAAAACTTACTGAAAGAATAAAAAAAAATTAAAAATCGCGATACTAAAAAGATTTTTATTAAATAAGTATAAAAACATATGACGGAACGGAATTTTCGCCTTGCTTTCAACACAAAATATATAATATGAACTTTAAAATGTTCAGGTTTACTTAAAAAGCGATTAAAATAATCAAATATAGATGTTAATAGATAATTTTATTGTAAAAGCATTTTAGTACTTTCAAGTCTTTAAGGGGCCGCTTCACTTAAATGAAAAGACCCGTTCGCTAATGCTAATCCTATAGAAGAAATTTATAAAGATATCTCGGTTGCATTTTAATATTTTTAAGTGATTCTTTTTGCATTGGATAGCTGAGATTGGTCTGAATGCAGGCCGTTTTTTACTTTTTTGATTTTATTTACAGACATTTTTTACGAGAATGCTTTCATTTTCAGAACCGGTTTGGAAAGCGAAATCACTCTCATAAAAAATATCTGTAAACGAAATCGAAAAAGTAAAGAAAAACCTGCATTTAGATCAATCTCAGCTATCCAATGCAAAAAGAATCATTTAAAAATATTAAAATGCAACCGATATATCTTTATGAATTTCTTCCATGGGATTAGCATTAGCGAATGGGTCTTTTCATTTAAGTGAAGCGGCCCCTTAAAGACTTGAAAGTACTAAGATGCTTTTTCAATAAAATTAACTGTTAACATCTATATTTGATTATTTTAATCGCCTTTTAAGTAAACCTGAACATTTTAAAGTTCATATTATACATTTTTAATAATTTCTTTATATTTTTATTTCAGGAGTTTAGTCTGATTCAGTTAATGATATTTCTAAAATCTAATTCTAAGGCATTAATAAATGATGCAAATTTAAGTAATTTGTTCCATAATGTAAAAAAAAAATATGTATATATCATAAAAAACAAAATATGTTTGCAAAAGAAATAAATAAATAAATAAATAAATAAATAAAAGAATATATATGTATAAAACGTAAACAAACTTCAAAAGAAAATTTTTTGAACTATGTATAGAGTTTGAAAATATTAATAAACAGTTTTTCCCCTATATAGGTTTTGATTTTCTTATTTAAAATCTTTTTACCCTTCTACTCAAGGGCCAGCCCTCATAAGGTCCGATTTTTAATAGAACGGCAGTTGGCCCTTACAAGGAGGTTTCACTGTATATATATGTACGTATTTGTTTTTAATAAGTAAGAAAATTTTACAAATTAATGCATTTTCACATAAATATTAATGCGGAGTCTTTCTAATTTTAAAAGAACGTTATCAATTCAACAACGAATTTCACTAGAATATATTGCAAACTAAAGTTGTTTTAAATTCAAAAGAATCCTTTTATGACAAATTTTTGATTCGCTTTTTGTTCGAAAATGCATGAATTTGGTAGGTGTTCTTATTCAGAAATCATATAATCGAATGGTGTTTTCCAGTATTTGGTAAAGACAAATAATGACCTTTCATTTAAAAAAAAAAGGTGGAGTTTTAAAACCGAGTTTTTGAATGCGACATTGCATAGAAGGAAAAAAACTGGTCTCATGTGGCAAAAATTGTTTGCAACTAGGTTATTTTTTATCAATGAATGGAAAATGCCATTCGATCCCAATTGCTATTTTTATGCTTTTACGTTTAAAAATGTATCAGAAAATACGTCAAAGTTTTCGTTGTTGAACAGGAAATTTGAGAACCATCTTAACTACAACTTTGGTTTAATATGACAGATTGAATTGCATTATTGTTAGAATTTTTAAGTTTCTATCACTTACTTTTGAGCATAAGTGTGTTTTCATATACTTTTGAAAAAAAAAATGTGATAAAACACAATAAATTCCCGTGCACCGAAAGCAGTTTCTTCTTTGGCATGCTCAAAAAAGTGTTTTTTTTTTTTTTTTTTTTTTTTTTTTTTAAATTAAAATGTTGAAAATCCCGGATTTTTTGGTTACAACTTTTTCATCTTCCTCAACATTCATATAAAAAAAGATGGGATGTAAACCTAAAGAAATTGCATACAAACTTGCATCCCATCAGACAATTGTTTGTTTCTATCGATAAATTTTCAAAAATCAGAATATTAAAATTTATTTAGAAATTAGAATGCATGAATATATATATATATATAAGGTTGGTTGGGTGGGTAGATGTTAGAGTACGGAGGAGGGTGGTGTTGTCTGGATAAAAACGCAAAGGTTAATTATTTATTTAAAAAAAAATTGAGAGTGGGTTATTTATTTTAACATAATTTTTAAACTGTTTAATTTACACCAATATATGGATATTCGTCTAGTTTTATCTATAGTTAAATAGCTATATTTTAAATATCAAATTATTTTTAATGTTATTGATATAATTTTTGGTATTATTATTAATAATATTATTACTATTATTATTTTTTTTATTTTTTTTTCTTCTTCTTCTTATTATTATTTTTTTATTATTATCCTATATTAAGATAATGAGTTTTTACCATGTGAAGTCACAATAAATGTTACTGATTAAAGTAACAATAATGTATTTTAAGTTATATGTTAATATGAATGTTATCTCTTAATTCTAATTTTAATCATTTTATTAATTTAATTTTATGTTAATGTCGATTATTATTTTTTCCGGTTCAATTATATTTCCATTCAGCTTTATCTTATTTGTTTGTTATGGATAACTATTATTTTTACTTACTTTCAACTCCTTTTTGTAAAATATCTTTGTTCCTTGTTTAATAATTTGGTTTTTGTGTGATAGTAGTCCCAAATTCGTATTGTTTTGCTTTTTCATGGCAAATACGAAGATGAAACCACACACTCCATTTGTAGTTCCAAAGTATTTGGGACCTGAAGATTCTGCTTTGGTTCTACAAATTTCAATTGTATTCATATTATTCTTTTTTTCCTTCCATGTTCAATGTGCTATAAGTTATTAAATTCAATGGTTAATTTCAAATGGTTAATATTGTTTACTATAATTCAATTTAATTCTTCGTTTTGGTTTATTGTTTTATTGATAAAATCCGTTGGTGAATCTTGTCTACTTTTAATGGTATTATATTAGCATTCAAATTATTATGCTGCTCCGCGCGTGTAATTATGAATGTATAAAATTTGATATTTAATTGATATCTTTTCATTTTGAATAGTCATAATGAATTTTTTCCTATTGTGGTATCTTATATATAATTAATATATAACATCCGTTGCTAATAGCAATTTTATAAATATGGTGCGCATAGGTAATTGCTGCTATCCGCATGACCTTTGTGTATTGTCTGTGAGATTTCTACTATGTAGTTTTCCGTTACCACTTCATAGGATTTCCATTAAGAGTTGCAAATCGTTTCATCATGAATATTATATGTGGTATATTTATAATAATTTAACTGTTAATTTTGATATTATGTTTAATTCATTGTCTTGATATATGGTATATTAAATGTCAAAATCAATATTCATTATTTATTATTTTTTAATATTAAAGTAATACATTGAAATTATCATTATTTATTATTTTTTTAATATTAAATAAATACATTGAAATTATGATTAGTTAAGCCTATGTGAAATGTAGTAACAATGTGAGCATTGTGCTGAGATGTTAACTGGATAAGTTTGTGGATTATTATGTATGTGATTTTTTCACTTTTAAATGAGTCGATTTTGTGATTTTGCATTTATTGTACTGTGAGTACTATGATTCTTATTATATGTGGTGTTGGTTGGTAGTATTATGGTCGTGTATTGTTTCCTTTTGGAGGTTTGAGTACTGCTTTAAAGCTTTGTACATATTGTATCTATTTTCATTTTATAGTTGTATTATTCTAGATCCTTTTCTTTAGTAAATTATATTAGTCCAGATACTCGATTATTTAATTGTAATTTTTCTATTTTTATCTTTTTATTATATTTGTATTATCTCTTATATTATGGCAGTACTTAGTAAAAATCTCGATCCTGGCAAGATACACAATGCTTCTTTGCAGTGTAGTGCCCGGTACAGGAGCAATAATAGGGTTACTCCTGGACCGTCATCCAGTTTCCATATACATGCTCCTCCTCCTCAATTATATTTTCAGAAATGTTCTGATATCCGATGTAAAACTTGTCCATCTGCTTCTCAGTCACAAATCGTATCAGATCCTCATATTTCTATTTTTTGTAAGGCTTTTAATGTAATTTATAGTATAAAGTGTAACATTTGCAATTTGAAATATATTGGTGAAACTTCTGGTCCTCTTCATATACGCATGAATCAACATCGGTCAGATTCTGATAAAAATTTAGCAAAAAATATACAGTCTACAGCTGAAATACAGCATTTTCATAAACATAAATTTAAAAATACTACTATTGAAATAATACAAATTCAGAAAAATAAATCTGAGCGTCCGTATTTAGAGTCTTCATATATGAAATATTATAATACAATTTATCCTTATGGTCTTAATAGTGAGGTTTTTAAAAGATCTTTTAAAGTTTTTTCATCTATAAATGATACTACAGATTATTCTCCCATTTATCATAGTTTAAATCATCTTATAAATCCTAAAACTACACGTAACAAAAGAGGAAAAGGTTCATCTAGTATTACTCCTAAAAACCTTATAATTCAACAAATTAATAATCTGCATCGTAATTATTTAAAAAATTACAATTGGTTTCTAATACGTAAATATATTTTTGGAATAAAAAAGAAACATATAGTACAATATTTAAATATTTTTCTCAGTAAAACTTACTCTAAACATTTTTCAGATATTTTTTATGATCTCATTATGACTCGTGTCAACCTGTACAATATAAATTTACTCAAAAAACCTAAAAATCTACAAACTAATACTCAAATGGTAATTACTTTTTCTAATCCAATATTTAATAAAATCAATATTAATTCCATATTAAATGATAAAAACTGTCAATTTCCTATTAATAATATTCATATTTCTAAAACCTTTAAGTATCCCATATCTATCGGCAGAACGATTTTTAACTATAATTCTTTCGCTAAATCTTCTTTTGATGCTAGTACTTTACCCTGTAAATGCAATGACCCCTCTCTACAAAAATATATAAATAAAGATCATGGACATATTATTACTGGTAATCTTAATCTTGTAGATGATTTACAACTTAGAAGAATTATGGGTTATGGGACCAAGTACAGAATTCCATCCAAATTAAACATTAAATCTATCATAAAACTATTTACATACGATATAGATATATTTATTTATAAACTTGCAATTTATTATAATAAACCCATTGAATATTTTAATCAATGGAAAATATTAGTTATCGATAAATTAACCAAGTCCTTAAAATATAATATTTCACACCTAGAATATGTAAATACACAGCATCTGTTTAAGCAAATCAATAAATTACAACAAAACTTTGTAATAACTTATGTTGATAAATCTCCTAATAATTATGCCATTATTTGTAAATCTTATTATCATCAACTGCTTAAATCTAGTATATCTAATAATAACACATTCCAAAAAATTAATGATAACTTACTTGCCAATAATCGTAAAATTAAAGGATTCTATAAATTATTAGACATTAACCCTACTATTACCTTTATTTATCCTTATTTATCCTTATCTAGTCCTTATACCCAAATTTCATAAGCATCCTGTTAAATTCAGAACTGTTACAATTGGTTGCAATACTTATAATAATGCTGCTAACAAACTTCTATTAGTAATTCTTAATCAAATATATAATATCACAAAAAAAGTGATAATACACATTGCATAAAAAATAGTTATGAACTGGTCCATATTATGAAAAATCTTAAATGTATAAAAAATATCACTACCTATGATTTTAAAGATTTATTTAATAATATCGATTTATCGGATTTACATAATATCATAAATGAGCTTTTTAAAAAATATCAACACGAGTTGGATATATCACATAATATTGATTCTGATTATTTTCATACCTTAACTAATTTCATTATCTATAATAATTTTATCATGCATGATAACAATATATATATTCAAAATGTTGGTATACCACAAGGTGGTAGTACATCTAGTGTATTACCTGACTTATACTTATATTACTATGAACTTCATTATTTAAATAATACAATACATTTATATCGATATATAGATGATGTAATTTTAATTGATACTGATAACACCTGTATATATCAATTCCCTGTTGATTATCCTTCTAATCTAGAACTTTCAAAAAACCTACTTTTTAATAATACAATCAATTTCTTAGATATTAAAATTATATTAAAAGAGAACAAATTTATAACTGATATTTATGACAAAAGGAAAGAATTTAATTTTAAAGTTAATACTTTTACTAATTTTAAATCATGTCTTCATAATTCTGTATATCGTAATATAATACTTAACCATTTATATAGAATAAAATGTCTATGTTCTTCCCATTTAATTAATACTAATATTAAAAAGCTTGTATATGATGCTATAAATAATGGTTATCCTAAAAAATTCATATATTCTTTAATTTATAATTAGATATTACATGATCTTATAATTAATTCTTTGCATAAAAATGTATAAAAAAAATTATAAAACATAAAAATAATAATAATAAATTAAAAATGTTAAAAAGTAATAAAAAAATATATATATAGGTTGGTGGGGTGGGTAGATGTTAGAGTACGGGGGAGGGTGGTGTTGTCTAGATAAAAACGCAAAGGTTAATTATTTATTTAAAAAAAAATTGAGAGTGGGTTATTTATTTTAACATAATTTTTAAACTGTTTAATTTACACCAATATATGGATATTCGTCTAGTTATATCTATAGTTAAATAGCTATATTTTAAATATCAAATTATTTTTAATGTTATTGATATAATTTTTGGTATTATTATTAATAATATTATTACTATTATTATTTTTTTATTTATTTATTATTATTATTATTATTATTATTATTATTTATTATTATCCTATATTAAGATAATGAGTTTTTACCATGTAAAGTCACAATAAATGTTACTGATTAAAGTAACAATAATGTATTTTAAGTTATATGTTAATATGAATGTTATCTTTTAATTCTAATTTTAATCATTTTATTAATTTAATTTTATGTTAATATCGATTATTATTTTTTCCGGTTCAATTATATTTCCATTCAGCTTTATCTTATTTGTTTGTTATGGATAACTATTATTTTTACTTACTTTCAACTCCTTTTTGTAAAATATCTTTGTTCCTTGTTTAATAATTTGGTTTTTGTGTGATGGTAGTCCCAAATTCGTATTGTTTTGCTTTTTCATGGCAAATACGAAGATGAAACCACACACTCCATTTGTAGTTCCAAAATATTTGGGACCTGAAGATTCTGCTTTGGTTCTACAAATTTCAATTGTATTCATATTATTCTTTTTTTCCTTCCATGTTCAATGTGCTATAAGTTATTAAATTCAATGGTTACTTTCAAATGGTTAATATTGTTTACTATAATTCAATTTAATTCTTCGTTTTGGTTTATTGTTTTATTGATAAAATCCGTTGGTGAATCTTGTCTACTTTTAATGGTATTATATATATATATATATATATATATATATATATATATATATATATATATATATATATATATACATATTTTTAGTATTTTTATTATAGCATATTATTGTAATATCAGTCTCATATTTTCTTTTGTTCTTTATAAGATACAGCATGTGGTGATTGGTTGTGAAATTTCTTCTACTTCAAAAATCTAAAACGAAACATTAAATCCAATGAGTATCCATATAAAGATTTAAGAGATTGATTTCCACATTTAAATCAAGTCGCAGAATGTTAAATTTCAGACCTATTTCAATAATTCATTTTAATACAGAAATTTAAATGATGCAAAATATCGCGCGCATTAGGAATTCCATTTTATTTTGAAAATATCTTCCTTCTTGACAATTACCTTTTCTTCTGATGTATTAGAGTTGATCAAAATCTAATAATTACAGAAAAACCGCAATAATTCGGATTAATTGGGACCAGACCCCAATTCGGAATATTGAAAATCCGGATTATCCGGAACATATTTACAGAAAATCACCTTTATGTTTAACTTATTGATTATTTACAGACAGTAAAAATGTTTACTTTGTAACAAAAAAAGTTTGTAATTTTTTGCTGTGCCAGTTTTCTATATCTTTTACGAGCCGTACGCATCCGCTTGAGCATAAGTAGTTCGTTGGGTGTAGTTTAAATAAGAAAGAGTAAAGTAGTCTTCCAAAAAGATTTCAGAAAAAAGTTTTTTTATTCAGAAAACGACGATGAAACAAGTTAATGTTATGAAAATTAGCCAAATTGCTTCTCAAACTTGAAAAAAATATTGACCAAACCGATCCGGATTAACGGGGTCCGAATTAGCGGGGTTCTACTGTACCATTGTCTTAATCATTAGACTGGATCTAACTAAATATACAATGACTTGCTAAATATACAATGACTAGAGGTTATGCTCTCGAAACTGGTAGATGGACGTTGCTGTGGGTTCGAACCCAATCGCGCGCATCGGCTTAACCGTTCGGAGTTTTCCGTGGTTTTCTTTAAACCTTAAGTAACCTTGCGTAAATATGGGTTAAGATCCCTTAGAAAGACGTTCCAAATATTTAAAGCTGGGGTGGATGCTTCGTGTGACCGACAAGGTGGCAAAAACTAATTGCCAAAAATGCTTTATTAAAACATAGAAGCAGCTTTAACCCTTTATCTACCGAATTATGAATTCGTGAAAATTTTACATTCTAAACCTTTTTACGTTAATTGTTTAAACTAAATTAAAAGATTTACATAATCGTTTAGTAAATTTTTGAAGGATTTTAGAAGTTTTGAAGGATTTAGAAGGACTAATTAAACTTGAATTTACACTGATTTTGCGCAATATTTATAACCCCACTCAAACCTTTTAATTTAAATTGTTTTCTTAGTAATTTGTAGAATTATAAAATGTACAAATGTGATGTTCTTACAATATAAATATAGAAATATTTCCGAATTTAAAAATCCCCTCCCTCAGCTCCAGGGGTGATTCTCGTCCGAAATTTCCGAAAATTTAACGCATCCTCTTCCGAAAATTTGAAATTGGGTTATGAGTTCCGCATAGTTCCAACTTGTACGGTTTTGCGCGCGGAAAAAACAATTGCGTAGAAATGCAAATTTCGGGATAGCATCGCCGAAATAGCATATATTTCGTCAATATTTCGTGGAAAAACGACGATTTCGTCAATGTTTTTGTAAACGAACCTTGTCAAAAGATCGATGAAAAACGCGAATTTCCTGCGCGGATGGCGGAAAAAACGGCAATTTCACCAAATATCGAAGATAAAACGCCGATTTCGTCTAAAGATTGCGGATATAACGCCGATTTCGTTAAAAGATCGCGGGAAAAAACGCTGTTTTTGATAAAAGATCGCTTAAAAATATTTTGTCAAAATAATATTTGAAAAAAATACTCCAATTTCATCAAAAGATCACGAAAAAAACGCCGATTTTGTCAAAAGATCGCGGGGATAAAACGCCATTTCGAGAAAAAATCGCGTAAAAAAGCAAATTTTGTCTAAAGATCATCGAAAAAACATGGGAAAACGCCGAATTCGTTAAAAGATCGCGGAAAAACTGCCGATTTTGGCAAAAGATCGCAATAAATCGCCGATTTTGCTAAAATGTTGCTGATTTCATCTGAAGATAGCGGGAAAACGCCGATTTTGTCCGAAGATCGCTGTAGAGGGAGGGGGGACTCACGACCCCCTCCCTCCCCGCCGATTTCCGAAAATGCGATGAGAATTTCCGAAAAGAAATTGTCATCCAGAATCACCCCTGCTCAGCTCCAAGAAAGCTGAAAAGATACAAAAGCAAAAGAAATCATCATTTTAAAAATATTTTTGTTTTGTGTAACCAATAATGCTTTTGGAACAAAATAAAGTAACGTATTTGTAACTCATTCTAAACAGTATTACAAATAATTGATGCATTAAAAAAGTTTTATAATAAGTAATTTTAATGGTACTTATAAGTAACCGTCGGTAGATAAAGGGTTAAAAGATGTAATTTGCACAGTTGATCAAAAAATATTTCCGTGGCTTTGTATAAATGTATCATAGATAGGAATTAAAAAAAGTTCAAGACTTCAATATTTTATTTTTATGGATACAGCGCCGCAGCTAAGGGGGTGCTATGGGCGGCTCAGTCCCCCTAAAACATTTTGAGTCTCGTCTAGAAAAGATTCCAAGTTCACTAAATGAACTTATGTACCGAAAATCCAAACGAAATTCTGTTAAAAAATCTAATTTAGTTTTAAGGACCTTTCTCGTAAAAATATACTACGTAAATTGTTACTAAAATAAGTGTTTCAACACTTGCTCATCCTATTTGCACATATGAAGCTAACATGATGATTGCACTAGTCATACACTTGAACTTTTCATCTTCACATTCTTTTCTTAACATAAAATGAAACTACAGTGTGAATATGCAATAAGTTATCTTTCTGAGTCACATTCAGAGAGAGGGAAAATATGAGCTCTCCCCCGCCCACTAGATTTTCTTGACCCCCCTCCCGCCTATTATTCAAACTTCTAGCTATGGCCCTGTATGGTTATAGAAGAAATTAAAAGTGTAGTAGAGTTGTTTTTGCAACTTTGAAGTCTACACGTGGATATAACTCTTTGTTTTTATTTTCTCCATATCCACTTAATTCATTTACACACACACACAAATAAAAAAAAAAAAAAAAAAAAAAAAAAAATGTCTACAAAAACACTGAGATTAAAGAAGTGCTAAGTTATGTGTACCTAGGACAGGAAATATCATCGGATAATAGTATCATGAATGAAATCAATAGAAGAATAAGAAAAACGGCTTTTGGGAAGAACAATATTATTCTGAAGAGTAATATGCCTCTTTGTTCGAAAAGAAAAGTGCTTAATCAATGTATTAACTTATGGGGCAGAAACATGGACACTAACAAAACGGATGATACAAAGACTACAAACAACACAGAGAAGTATGGAAAGATGTATGTTAGGCATAACTAGACGAGACAGAAAGAGGATAACCTGGATAAGAGGTCAGACAAAAGTTTTTGACATCCTTGAAATAATCAAACAGCTAAAATGGAAATGGGCTGGGCACATTGCAAGAAGACAAGACAAAAGATGGAGTACAAATATATTACAGTGGTGTTCCAGAGATAAAAAACGACCAAGAAGACGGCCGCAAGTAAAATGGAGTGACGAAATTAGAAAAGTGGCTGGTGTAAATTGGATGACAAAAGCATTTGACAGAAAACATTGGAAAAATCTGGGGGAGAGCTACATCCAGCAGTGGATCGAAAACGGTTGTTGATGATGATATACATATATGCACATATATACTATATATATGTATAATTTATTTATTTAAATTTTTCCTCAAGTTCAATATGGTTTTTTTCTATTAAATTCAAATGGTTAATATTGTTTACTATTAATGGTCTTATATATATCGGGTGTCCCAAAAGTGACTGATGGATTTTAAAATTCAATAACTTGCAAACGGTGACAGCTATTTAAAAATGTTTTGCAGGAGGGTTATGTATAATGTCAGGAGTTTTTTTACCATAATTTTTTTATTTTAGTTCGAATTTCAAACAATAGTTGGCGCTGACGGCGATTGAAGGCCAGGTTGACGCTTCACTCATCACTGATCATCTGGACTTCAATCGCAGTCAGCGAGATTAACTACTGACATTATACATAAACTCCTGACATTATACATAACCCTCCTGCAAAAAATTTTTAAATAGCTGTCACCGTTTGCAAGTAATTGAATTTTAAAATCCATCAGTCATTTTTAGGACACCCGGTATATATATATATATTTAAATAATAAAATATAGATATATAGATGATGTAATATTAATTGATACTGATAACACCTGTACATCTCAATTCCCCGTTGATTATCCTTCTAATCTAGAACTTTCAAAAAACCTAGTTTTTAATAATACAATCAATTTCTTAGATATTAAAATCATATTAAAAGAGAAATTTATCACTGATATTTATGACAAAAGGAAAGAATTTAATTTTAAAGTCAATACTTTTACTAATTTTAAACCTTGTCTTCATAATTCTGTATATCGTAATATAATACTTAACCATTTATATAGAATAAAATATCTATGTTCTTCCCATTTAATTAATACTAATATTAAAAAGCTTGTTTATGATGCTATAAATAATGGTTATCCTAAAAAATTCATATATTCTTTAATTTATAATTAGTGATTACATGATCTTATAATTAATTCTTTGCGTAAAAAATGTATAAAAAATTATAAAACATAAAAATAATAATAAAAAATTAAAAATGTTATAAAAGTAATAAAAAAATATATAAATAGGTCGGTTGGGCGGGTAGATGTTAGAATACGGAAGAGGGTGGTGTTGTCTGGATAAAAACGCAAAAGTTAATTAAAAAAAAGTGGGTTATTTATTTTTGCATTATTTTAACATAATTTTTAAATAGTTAAATTGACACCAATATATGGATATTTGTCTATTTTTATCTATAGTTAAATAGTTATATTTTAATTATCAAATTAATTTTAATGTTATTGATATAATTTTTGGTATTATTATTAATAATATTATTACTATTATTTTTATTTATTTATTCATTTATTTTTATTTTTTTAATAATTATTTATTTTTTATATTTTATTTTTTTATATATTTTTTAATTTTTATTAATTAATTAATTAATTTATTTATTTTTTATTTTTTTTTATTTTATTATTTTTTTAATTTTTATTATCCTATATTAAGATAATGAGTTTATACTATGTAAAGTCACAATAAATGTTACTGATTAAAGTAACAAAATGGTATTTTAAGTTATAAGTTAATATGAATGTTATAACCTAATTCTAATTTTAATTATTTTATTAATTTAATTTTATGTATATATCGATCATTAATTATTTTCTCCGGTTCAATTATATTTCCATTCAGCTTTATCTTTTTTGTTCGTTGTGGATAAATCATAGCAAGTTTTTTTTTTGTTTCTTCTTTTTCAAATCATTTTTTTCGCCATTTGGCGCGCATGACATTCTAATTTAAAAAAAGAGCAACCCTGCTGTTCCTCCTAAGATCCGTTGCTTGAATTACTAACAAACTGGTTTTTCTACGTGATACTGTTTTAGCTCGTATAGTAAACTATTGCTTCCTGCTTTTATAATTTATTAACATTTTTATAGCACTGTCCTCTACATTAATGGGGATAACCAGATAAGTTTCTTTTTTTTTTCTCAATATCTTGTTTTCATACTTTTTATCGAAATTGCATATGAATGTCATGTTTATCATTTCCACGTGCATAAATAGGGTTAATTTGTACTCTTGTTACTGACACTATTTGCTGCACGCTATTGTTTTATTATATGTATAGTTTCATTTTTTCAACTATTTATTTCCATGTTCCTTGTTTAATAATATGGTTTTTATGTGCTGGTAGCCCCAATTACGTATTATTTTGCTATTTCATGGCTAATACGTGGATGAAACCGCACACTTCATTTGTAGTTTAAATGGGGCCTGACATAATTGGGGCCTGACGATTCTGCTCTGTGGACTACAAATTTCCTTTGCATTCATTTTATTTTATTTATTTATTTATTCAGATATACTCGTTTCACTATTTTTTTTTTTTTATAATTTAATTCTATTCAAATTCTTCGTTTTGGTTTATTGTTTTATTGATAAAATTTATTGGTGAATTTTGTCTACTTTTAATGGTATTATATATATATATATATATATATATATATATATATATATATATATATATATATATATATATTGACTCATTTACTGACTTTTCTGACTGATGGAAATCTTATCATCGGGGTACTTTTTCTTGCGGATTCCTAAGCTTCAGTCTGTTCAGCTTAATGGGTAATCCGTCTCTACCGCCAAAGCTTCGATTAAAAAAAGTTATAATTAGTTGTTTTTGGGGAATCTAAGAAGAATATTGTAGAAACTGCAAACCAAGAAGATGAGAATGTGTAAATTTAAACTGGTAGCTTAAATTTTGATCTTGATTAATAATAATAATAATAATAATAAACCCACATTGTTTAGAGATTTCTAGGAGGACTTTTCAGAGAAAAGAAACTCATTCTAATTGCATCACTTTATATTAAAAACTATAGTACCTTCCTTAATAAAATCTTTTTACAAAAAATATATAAATTGAGATGTCAACAAACATACACACAACAAAAGTTCTCAGAAAACCGCTAAACCCCACAAAAAAGGCATTGATAGTAAAAATTTGGCACCCCCTAAATTTCTGCGCACGGGGCTACTGTCCCCTTCGTCCCCTTTTTCGCACGGCGCTATATATAATTTAGTAATTTTAAAAAAACGAAAATATAACACATTATTTTAATTACTTTTTTATAAAAAATGTATATATTTATATCAAGTTTGAGTTCTTTCTTTATTTAAAGTTACTAGATGGCGACACCATGCAGTTAAATTAAAATTTTATTTCTCGGAATTGTTTATTTACACATCGAATTTCCCTAATTTTTATTTTATCCAATTTTAAACTTGTGAAATGAACGAAATCACGAAACAGATTCAAACAATGTCAAAATTAAACTAGTTGGATGTGTCAATCCCAAAACTTTCTTCTATCTCATAAGTACATTTTAATATTAAAAAAAAACATGGTGACCCCAAAGTTACCCACTATCGAATTTCCTCGAACATTTGACCTAGCCTAATGAGATTCTGTAGCCGAAAAGCCTAAAAAGCAAAATTTAATTAATATTCTGAGAAAATGATCTTAGTAGTGCCTCATGTTGGATAATTTATACTAAAACCTAATAAGCATCTATTTATGTCAAGACCTAACAGAATCTGAAATTTGATCGAATTTCGTCCATTAGTTCTTCAGTTATAACAAAAAATTTGCAAAACGTAGAATAGCAACACCATATCTTGGACAATTTATGCCAAAACGTAAAAAAGCGTCTAATTATGTTATGGTGTAAAAGAATCTGAAGTTTGATGAAATTCTGTGCATTAGTTCTTGAGATATAGCTAGTTTAAAAAAACCGTGTAAAATATAGCACAGCAGCGCCATCAGTTGAAGGATTTATAACAAAACGTAATCATCGTGTAATTATGTTATATGTCATTTTGTAACAAATTCTGAAGTTTGATGAAATTCTGTGCATTGGTTGTTGAGATATAGCTATAGGAAAAATCGTGCAAAATGCAGCATAGCTGCACCACCTGTTGCCAGATTAATACCAAAATGTAATCAGCGTCTAATTATGTTATATATTCTAGTGTAACATAATCTAAAATTTGATGAAGTTCTCAGCATTAGTTCTTGAGATATAGCTATCGCAAAAATCGTGCAAAATGTAGCATAGCAGCGCCACCTATAGGTCAGTTCACACCAAAACCTTATCAGCGGCTATGTATCTCAAGGTATCGCGGAATCTGAAGTTTGGTGAAATTCTGTGCATTAGTTCTTGAGATATAGCTATCATGAAAATCATGAAAAACGTGGTATAGCAGCGCCACCTGCTGGACAATTTACACCAAAACTTAATCAGCGTCTATGTATATCAAGGGGTCACAGAATCTGAAGTTTGGGGAAATTCTCTGCATTAGTTCTTGAGATATAGCAATCTTCAAAATCATGAAAAACGTAGTATAGCAGCGCCACCTGCAGGCCAATTTTCACCAAAACTTAATCAGCGTCTATGTATATTAAGGGGTCACAGAATCTGAAGTTTGGTGAAATTCTCTGCATTAGTTCATGAGATATAGCAATCTTGAAAATCATGAAAAACGTAGTATAGCAGCGCCACCTGCAGGCCAATTTTCACCAAAAACCAATAGGCACTAATTCATATCAAGGTCTAACTGAATATAAAATTTTATTAAATTTCGAGCATTAGTTCTTGAGATAGAGCGCCCACAAATTTTTTGTCACATACAGACAGACAGACAGACAGACAGACAGACAGACAGACGGACAGACTCACAGACAGACATTTTCTAAAATTAGTCATAACGTGTTCAGGACCTTCTAAAACGTATAAATCCGTCGAAAACCGGAAGTCGAAAATTTTCATGAATCCAATACTTTCTTCTTGTAAAGATAGAAGAAAGTAAAAAGTAATATTAAGTAATATATGGAAATGTTTATTTCGGGGAAATCAATCAATTAATTCCTTTATTTAATGCACGGTTATATTCATTATGATATGCATCCAATAAAATTTACTCAAGAAAAAAAAAAGTTTTTTAACCTTTTTAGGTGCGTTCGTAATTATGTAAATACGTAGCACATTGTTGTCGCTCAGTCCGACCGTCTGTCCGTCTGTCTGTCTGTCCGTCCGCATATAACAACACAAAAACTATCCAACTGAATCGTTTGAAATTTAAAATATATAATTATTACATAATTTTGTCGAGTCATTTCAAATTTTATGAAAATCGGATGGATAGATCAATTACAGGGACAATCAAAAGGATTCCGTTACATTACGTCAATGGGGAAAAAAGTTTCAAATGCATTTTAATCGTTTGAAATTTAAAACGTATATTTATTACATAATTTTGTCGAGTCATTTCAAATATTATGAAAATCGGATGCATAGATCAGTTACAGGGAGAATCAAAAGTATTCCGTTACATTACGATCAATGGAAAAAAATGTTTCAAATGCATTTTAATGGTGTTACACTCATTTGAACATAATATAATTGACATGAATCTATGATGTATGTACTAAAATCTACATTCTGTACAATCTGGGATCCAGAGAATATTTATTATTAAATGACAAGGCCACACAAATGTATTCCACTAAATAATGTTATACGGGGAAACATTGTTTGGGGAGTGTTTTAATTATATTAACCTACTTCACATTTTATGAATAAGATATACGTTAATGAAGTATAATAAAAATTACTCCCTGCATATTTACAGGAATACAAAGATTTCGACCACTATACTGTATCCAAAGTACGCTCTACTATATCAGCAAGATATGAATATTTTAAAATATATAGTACGAACGCACCTCATTTGCTACGCTTCACGTGCAATTTCCAACTTGTTTTTTTTTTTAAGTTGTAAAGAGAAGCTCTTAAAAGGTTAAAGTGAAATTAGCTGTTTTAAAGAAAATATTTAATTTAACCCAATCTGGACCGTGAATGCATATATACACCTTCAAAAAGAATAAACATATTTTTTAAAGGTATTTTTTAAGTAGAGCATTTTCGTGATCATTTAAATAAAGATAACTTTTGAAAAAAAAAAAAAAAAAAAAAAAAAGTGGTGCAAAAAAAGTGCATTTAAATACGAAATCAGAAATGTCTGTTATTTCAATTTTATTAGAATTTTCAGTGATGCTGATTCAATACATAAAGCACTTAATATTTAACTAAAGGGAGTCCATGTTGGGCACATGCTCGCTCCTCGTCCTCCTCTTCCTTAAAAATCAGGAAAAAATTATTTTTAAGGTTCAAAATTTGTTGTTAAATTAAACTAGTCGTTGGGGGCCACCGTAATACTTACCCATCATGGATATGAATATGAAAATAAAACATATGAAAACTATTTATACAATGCATTGTAGTTCATAAACAAAATTTAAATATTGTTAATATACATAGTAATGCTATATTAAAGAACTGCTGATGTATCAATTTCGACAAATTATATAAAACGCCAAACTACTCAAGTAGTACCGAACTGCGTAAAAGAAACATCCTTATAACTCCAAAAATAATAATTCTATTAACTAACAATTAACTGCGTCGGATTAAGCGTCTCATTTCCAATTAAAATATACCTCTGAATTGAAATTTGAATGAAATACAGGGTCATGAAAAATCGAAGAATGTGGAAAACAGGATTACAAATATCTCGGCAACTAATAATCCGATCGACTTCGTTCTATATGCAAAATGTGTGTTATTTTATTGCCTTTTACGCCCATTTCTTAGAACAAAAAAATTCGAAAATTTTTATATACCTTTCATCAGAACGAATTTTTCGAGAGTCCGAAAAAAATAGTTCCGGATAATCGAGGTTGCTGATATTAAATAGGGTTCGTCCCATTCTTACATGCTAACTGCATACAAAATTTCAAGTCTCTATCTCAATTTGTTCGGGAGATAGAGCGTTTACAGACAGACAGACAGACGGACGGCAAATTTTTTTTCTAAAAATATGTTTTTCGGAATCTCCACTATCTAAAACGTGTAAATCCGTCAAAAAAATTTTTTCGATTTTCAAAACGATTGCAAGACTTACCCTATACTACGTATGATGGGTAAGTAAAAATATATATATAAGCATTGTGTTATGGCTGAATGTTTATTTATTTAAAATGAAAGCAAGTGTTAAAAAAAGGTTTCTTTTTTTATAATCAGTCATTTAAAAAATATATTAAAAGAATTAAAATACAAACAAACTGAAACTTTTATACTTATTTAGTGAAATTCTTTAAAAATTAATAATCAAAATGCATAATCTGAAGACTTAATTCCGTGAGGAATTCAGGAAAAAGCAACACCAGTCGTCCCGAAAGATTTTCGATTCTGTGTTTGGTAATTATTTAAAAGTTTATATAATCCTAATTCTGTGCCGGATAAAAGCATATAAATTCAACTGTGCTATGATATGATAAAATATAATATAAAAAGAACTTAATATAATATATAATAATAACTTCTGTTCTGTAAAAAAATAAAGAAAGAATAGGAAAAAATAACAATTTAAAAAACCATTTACAAAAAAAAAAAAAAAAAAAAAAAAAAAAAAGAAAAGAAAAGAAACAGTGCTAGGTTTAAAAAAAAAATGGTAATATCTAAATTTATAAATTTCACGAAAAACACCAGAAAAGCATTTTTTTCCCTTTGAGTTTTTGCTAGCATATCAATACTTCATTGAAAACTAATGTCTTCGGTCGTATTATGCATTCTTATCCTTAGCTTCTGTTGTCAGAATTTTCATGCATCAATACAGCAAAATTTCTGTATATGATTAAATATGTGGTTAAAAAAAATGAATTCGTTGTTAACAATTAAAAATATTAATATTTATAAAAGTAAATCACACTATTTAGCTTTACACTTTTATTTCTGTTTCTTGCCAATAGATGACGCCAGTAAATAATTTCATTTAAATGTATATGCAAGTGATACTGAATGATGTAGAAAAATATTTGAAAAAAGAATATTCGCTATTTGGAAAAAATGATATTCGCATTAATTAATAACAGAAATTCTAAAATTAGATTAATTGAAGATTTCTTTTCTTTTCTTTTTTTTAGTGCTAATTTTGCGGCATGCGGACCAGGGCCGTAGGCATTTTTGCCGATCCCACCGAAGCTAGCATGGCAAAGTAAATACGGGATTCTGACTTGTTGAATAATAAATTATCCGAAAGAGCAATATTATTGTCCCAAATATAATAACATTATTACTCCGAATAATAATATTATTGCTCCGAAACAGCAACTGTTGTTTGTGAATAAATATTTCTAAATGTGGATGTACGTATTAGTGGCGTATATAAATATAGCGTGTTAAAATAAGATAATAATAATAATTTTAAATTATATACAACAGTTAGGTTTGTAAAAACTGCGTAATTGACACCTTAAAAAGGAAATGTGATTATTGTGAATAAATTATTCCATCATGTTAAAATAAAAAGAAATTTCAATTTTATTTTTATATTTTTAAAAAAGTAATGCAGAACTGTTGAGAAACACCATCAGTAACTTCTTTAATTCTAAATTTCCGAAAATCTTTTTTTTTTTTTTTTAATCTCTTAATAAATATATAAACTAGAAGGATATTAATCAAAATCCATCTTTTAAAAGGTTTTCAATCAGAAACTGATGATTAAATAAAGGTAAACTCAAAACTGAACCAAAATAAAATGCTCATTTAATTATTCAACCAATCAGAAGCCTGTATTTTGCTTCCATGTGCCCATGTGCTTCCGTAGCTAAGGGAGACTGAGCCCTCTAAAAAGTTTTGAGCCTCCCTTTAAAAATATTCCAAGGACACTAAATTAATTTCAATTCCGAAACTCCAAATGGCAAAACTGTTCAAAAATCTAATTTAGATTTGAGATCCTGACACAGTTTTGCAGAAATACTAAATTGCAACTAAAGTATGTTCAATACTCGCCCGTTTTATTTGCACGTATGACGCTAATGTGATGTTTAATTTTGCGCTAGTTATATATTTGAATTTTCCATATTACATGTTCTTTCTTCTTTTCCATATCACATATTCTTTTCTTAGCATAAAATGAAGTTATTAGAAACATAGTACCTACAGTGTGAATATGTGTGTAGAAAAAATATGAGTCTCCCCCCCCCCCCGTATTATTTACTTCTAGCAACAGTCCTGTTGCGGACTGCGTAATAAGTACTAGTGCTTGATGCTTGATGTAGCATGCAATAAGCTAAAAAATTTAATCTTACGTGTGGCTTTGTTACATCATCATACCACCAGTGGTGTAGCTAAAGAAAAGGAGTACCTCGGGAAGAACGAGAAACTGTATTGCTAAATCTTATGTACAAAAATAGTACAAACAGCTAGGACGGAATTGTAAGGAACCGTTACCGTCACGAAACAACTTTCTTCTCGAATTTTGAAAAAATTCCATTTAGGTATGTTTTGTCGTTTTGTGCACTATAAAACTTATCCGTTAATGTCAGGTTTCTCTTTTACAGATATTCTGTAACAAAGCCGAAACTCGGGGGGGGGGGGGGGGCATGTGCCCCGGGTGCCAAATGAAGATTTTGTTTGTCGTTTTTTTCCTCATGTTTATGTTTAACATATTATTGTTAAAATCGTTCTTTCTGGGGTGTTGCCAAAGCAAAAGCATCGAAGAATCTAAGGATGATATGGAAAAAAGAAGAGAAATTATTATTATTTCAAAATTCATGTATAAAGCGGATTTTTTTCCATTCCGTATTGAATATTTTAATGAACAAATGTTTGACAAAACAGATTACGCATTTCCGTATTGCATATATTATGATTACATATTTTAAATTTTAAAATAATTAAGTGGAGGGGGGGGGAGGAAGGGAAGCACCGAAACCCATATTGCCTCGGGTGCAAAAAAGGCTAGTTTCGACCATGTTCTCCAAAACTGTTAAAGCTTAAAGACCTTACTATACATCTTTCAAGAGCATTAGATGCATTGCGGTAAAAGCTCTGAAACAAGAGCCTATGTCTACAATGAAATTCTGTCTTAAACCGGAAAAGTTTAAGGATCGATATAAAAAATACCATGCATTTATGTTTTCCAAGGCGGAGACCTCTCTAAAATTAAATATTTATCTATTTCTTTGAGATTTGTTCTTGGCAGGTTTTAGTCTATATTCTATAACAGTAAAATTATGTGAAAGCGCAATCCTAAAAAACGGAAAATTTCATAGGATAAATATATCTGATAAGACGTAAACCTTATTAAAACGGAATTTATTTCTGAGAACAAGCTATTCCATTTTTACAAAATCTACTGTACTTAGTTTTTTTTTTTCGTTAACAGAGACAACTGTTGTTAAAGCTTATAAGAAAAGACGAGTTTTCATGAATACAGTATATTTATCACAATTTGGCGAATCTTATCTTTATTCATTTAATAATTTTATATCGTGCAAAACCATCAATTGGCCGAAATTTTAGAATTGTAGAACATTGACAAGCATTGAGTGCGAATATTTATTTTGATATAATTTTGATAAAGATTTTGACATTTTCGGCCTAATCAACAGAGGCAGTTGGAAAACGGAAAGATCCCTATTTTGAAACATGGCCAGGACATTTTTTCACTCATTTTCGAAATTTCAACTAGTATGATTTATTTACAAATTAGAATACTTGCCTTAAAATTACGTACAGCAGTGTAAAAATGTTCAATGTGAATAAAATAGTGAATTTAATTATGATAATTAAATTATACAAAATTTAATTTCATTTTCTTTTTTTTCTTCTTCTTGTTTTATTTTTATGTACGTGATTTCTCCATATTTTAAATATAATCATCACTAATTAATTTTGGTTAAATTCCTTTATCATAAGCATTTTGTAAGTTTTTTTTTATTAAGTTATTTTTTAAATCAGCATTAAAACTGTCAAAAGCCACAAGATATACAATGCCATGAAGATTTTTTGCTAACAATAACAGCTATCATCTTTTTCTTTTTCTTTCTTTTTCTTATTTTTTTTTTAACTGAATAAAGTCATATGGGAAAATTTTTTGGGAAACAGTTGCTACGATAAACACGTATACTCAAAGATGTTCAATACTTTTTTATAAGACTGTGCGATAATGGATATTTATCATTTCGGTATCTAATTTGGAGATTTTGTTTTTTCAGTCATTTCTAGTCTTTAGATATATTACATAATTTAGTTTTTTAGCAATTGTTCTACTGAATGGCATAATACTTAGATTCTTACATTTTTAGAATAGCCCTTTCCAATTTAGCAAATAGTTTTTCATTAGAAATTTTTTATTTTACCTATACTTCCGACAAAGAAGGGTGTACAGATTTGATTGTATATATTTTTAGGATTTCGTTCATCTGACGAAAACCCTAATCGTCTTTGTCCTCTGTCTGTCTTTCCGTCACACAGACCATATACACAAATACTGTACAAGTCAGAGAGTTCAAATTTTATGTACTTAAAGCTGAATGTCACACAACAAATTATAAAATTTTGAAAAAGACTATTATTTTAATTAAAATATATTTTTTTAAATATCATCAGTTCATTTTTTAAATTTTTTTTCTAATTGTTGCACGCAAGTTTAAATAGATATAAAAATTATTATGTATGTAACATAAATGAATGGATTCAATAAATCACGTGAAAAACGCGCTAATTTGTTTTCATTTCATCATATTGTATCATATGTATCATCTATTTTGACACGTGAAGTTAATATCTTTTTTTTTTTATTTATTAAATTCCTATTCATGTAAATTTTCAATTGACAATTTTCGTTTGTTAATTTAATGGTAAAGTGTTTTGAAGGAGATATTAAACGAAACCCTCGATGCCCTCGAAATCCTGTGCGATCTGCGATCACACTTACCCACTTCTTTTATGCAATCCGCACATAACTTTTGAGCAGGTGCTCATTCTTAAATGCAACGTTTCCGAAATTTGATCCGTGGAAAACAGTGGATTTCAAGGTCTTTCCATTTGGTTCTCTAAAATTTAAAAAAAAAGTCAAAAATATATATATACATGTTGTTTCGCTACCAGACCGACAAACTTTGAGGGGTGATAGTAGACATGAAGACAAACATTATTAAATAGGAAACCATGGGGCGCAAACGTCTTCCGTAGGAGCTAGGGTCCATTAAAGTTTAAGGTCCAAAACTTCTACCGATTATAAACTAGTCGTTGGAGGCCACCGTGATACTTGCCCATCATATATATGCAAAGAATATATGAAAATAACACATTTGAAAACTATATATAAAATGGATTGCAATTCCAAAACAAAATTTAAACGTGTATTTATATTTTTATTGTGCATAGTAATGCTGTATTAATGAGTTGCTGATGAATCTCTTTCGATAAATTATACAACACGCCTAACTACTCAAGTAAGTACTGAATTGCGAAAAAGAAACATCCTTATAACTCCAAAAATAATAATCTTATAAACTAACAGTTTACTGCGTCGGATTAAGCATCTCATTTCCAATTAAAATATATCTTTGAATTGAAATTTGAATGAAATACAGGGTCATGAAAAATCGAAGAATGTGGAAAACAGGATTACAGATATCTCGGCAACTAATAATTCGATCCACTTCGTTCTTTATGCAAAATTTGTGTTATTTTATTGCCTTTTACGATCACTCCTTAAAATAAAAAAATTCGAAAATTTTTATATACCTTTCATCAGAACGAATTTTTCGAGAGTCCGAAAAAAATAGTTTCGTATAGTCGAGGTTAATGATATTAAATAGGCTTCATGCCTTTCTTACATACTAAGTACATACAAAATTTCAAGTCTCTATTTCAATTAGTTCGGGAGATAGAGCGTTTACAGACAGACAAACAGACGGACGGTAAATTTTTTTTTTCTAAAAATATGTTTTTCGAAATCTCCAGTGTCAAAAACTTGTAAATCCGTCAAAATTTTTTTTTTTCGATTTTGAAAACGATTGCAAGACTTACCCTATACTACGTATGATGGGTAAGTAAAAACGGAAAAAAGGATGGATTTGTTTGCGGTTTTCGCTAAAATCATTCTTTATATCACGATTTGTTTGTAAAAAAATTTTAACAGTTACGTTCAAAAATTGCCGATAGAGGGCGCTTTAGACTTTAGAGTAACAAATAACTACTTTTTACCCTTATTTATGCACGGGGTTAAATATATTCTAAAGTTTAGACTTTAACTTAAATTTTAAGCCCAAAATCTATCGAAAATTGAACTGTGAACAGAGGAGGGGATTTTCAACGCTCATCAACATTTGACAAACTAATCGATTTTGTTGCGGTTTGCGTGTAGGCCATTCCCTTGGTAATAATTTTATTCAAAATGACGTACAGCATTGGTGTCCCCATTTTTTAATAGATGGCGCTTCCGACACATCTCCGACATTTCAATGGCATTACTCCTGGGTGTTTTACTACCAGACTAACATACTTCCAGGAAATGTTAGGGATGCAAAGCGACTCGGAATCACATAGGAATGTAACGTTGAAAATGCCTATTTAGCGAGTTATGGTTAAAAGAAGCAGGTAAAAAAGCAACAGAAACAGGTAGTGAAACAGCAACACGTTAATGTGGTAGAAAACGATTTAGTTAAAGGTTTTACTACAAAAGGTGCTCGAAATTACGATCAGAAGTAGTCGGGCATGTTTGACAGCAGCATCGCATGCTATTCCTCACGCTCTGAAAGATTCCTGGCATCTCGGATAGCTTTCTGGCAGCTACAGAAATTCGAGCTGAGGAGTCTTCCACTGACGGTACGGGTGTCTCATACATTCAACTTTTCATTTGACCCCAGCAGAAGAAGTCCATACAGATTCAGATTCAGATTGAGCTAGGTGGGGGGGGGGGGGTACCAATTGGTTTGAGCTCAACTAGCCCCACCCAGCAATGTTTATTTTAAAAATACAGAAAATTTATACAGTAATAAAATAAAAGTAGGTAACAGAAAGTAATTGATATAATGAAGTAGGTGCGACGATCTGGCAGGCCAACGAACCGGGCCACCATTACCTTTCCACCGCTGTCCATATGTTACGTTGAGGTGTCTGCGAACATCATTGGTAAAATGCGGAGGAGCCCCATCGTGTTATAGAGTGGCGCAATGAAAGAGGAACATGTGTTTTTACCAGAAGTTCGACAGAACGTGTTGTAGAAATATCAAGGTACTTTTTTCTCTGCTTCTTTTAACCCTAACTCGTAAAAAAGACTTTTTCAACATTATCTTATAATATGATTCCAAGTCATATTTGCATCCCTAACACTTCCTGGAAGTATGTTGGTCTGGTAGTAAAACACCCAGTAGTAATGCCATTGAAATTTCGGAGATGTGTCGGAAACGCCCTCTATTAAAAAATGGGGACACCAATGCTGTACGTCATTTTGAATAAAATTATTACCAAGGGAATGGCCTACACGCGAACCGCAACAAAATCGATTAGTTTGTCAAATGTTGATGAGCGTTGAAAATCCCCTCCTCTGTTCACAGTTCAATTTTCGATAGATTTTGGGCTTAAAATTTAAGTTAAAGTCTAAACTTTAGAATATATTTAACCCCGTGCATAAATAAGGGTAAAAAGCAGTTATTTGTTACTTTAAAGTCTAAAGCGCCCTCTATCGACAATTTTTGAACGTAACTGTTAAAAATTTTTTTACAAACAAATCGTGCAATAAAGAATGATTTTAGCGAAAACCGCAAACGAAACCACCCTTTTTTCCGTTTTTTTTTTAATCGTTTGAAGTTTTGGACCTTTAATTTTAATGGCCCCTAGCTCCTATAGAAGACGTTTGTGCCCCATGGTTTCCTGTTTAATGATGTTTGTCTTCATGTCTACTATCACCCTTCAAAGTTTGTCGGTCTGGTAGCTAAACACCCTGTATATATATATATATACATATATATATATATACATATATAAATATACATATATATATATATATATATATATACATATATATATATATATATATATATATCTCCAATATGTAAAACAATCAACAATAAACAATACAATTTCATGTGAATTGCGCCGAAACGCTGCAGTAAAACACATAAATTAAAAATATACCTTCAAAATTATCAATTTAGCAAGAACTAGAACCCCCCCCCCCCATCCTCACAATACAGAACTCCATTAAAATTAAAAATTCAACAATCAAAATACAAAAACATTATTCTGCAAGCCGTCAGCGATGGGTTTTATTAGACAAAAGCAGCCGAACATTCGAGTTTACAAAACAAAATATATTTAAGTGGCAGTGGGTTTCGGCCAAAACGGTGAATAACAAAAAATCAGATGTTAAACACCCGATGGCTATAATTCACGCGCTCCCCCACCGGACCCTACGCCACATTAATAAACGAATGTCTCACCTGGAACATTGTAAACGATGCAAAAATATGTTCTCTGAATAAAAACCACATCCCCAACTTAGCTGCAATGTCACAACTCAAAACAAAATTAAACAGAACAAAGTAGAGACCGTATTCCAAACCAATCCAAAAACAATCCAGGTCTGTTGCCACCCAATGCAGCACATCATCATAAAACCGTCCTTAAGCAGGCTTTAGGTAATACAAGTCATTAGTTGTCACTGAGTAGCAAAAGATCAAAAATGTAGAGAATCTGCAAAATCAGAATACTTTTTTATGAACTTGAGAGGAATATTGTTTTTATAATAAAGTTTACTTTTAAATTGAAATAGATATTTTTGTGAACAGATTCTATAAAAACGAAAAATTTGGCTGATTATAATGTTAATGTAGATTCTTTTTGAAAATTGGAGGACCAGTGTACGAGCAGATTAACAGTAAAAGAAAAGCTTTTACGCTTATCATAAATAGAAATTTGCATTTTGCTACCTATTAAAATTTTTATTTTTAAATCTAGATAATCAGCCTCCAAACTATTTTCATTAGTTTTTTTTAACGTTAAGGAGTCAGGATAAATTTCTTGAGAAATTTCATTAAAATCAGAATTAATATTCAAAACGATCAAATCATCAATGTATCGGTAAGCAAAAAATTTTAGATCGGCTTTATTTATACTATTCTGTTTAATTTGTTTTGAGTTGTGGCAATGCAGCTAAGTTGGGGATGTGGTTTTTATTCAGAGAACATATTTTTGCATCGTTTACAATATTCCAGGTGAGACATTCGTTTACTAATGTGGCGTAGGGTCCGGTGGGGGAGCGCGTGAATTATAGCCATCGGGTGTTTAACATCTGATTTTTTGTTATTCACCGTTTTGGCCGAAACCCGCTGCCACTTAAATATATTTTGTTTTGTAAACTCGAATGTTCGGCTGTTTTTGTCTAATAAAACCCATCGCTGACGAGGCTTGCAGCCTGTTGTTTTTGTATTTTGATTATTGAATTTTTAATTTTAAGGGAGTTTTTGTTTTGTGAGGGGGGTGTGCTAGTTCTTGCTAAATTGATAATTTTGAAGGTATATATATATATATATATATATATATATATATATATATATATATATATATATATATATATATATATATATATATATATAAGTATGTATATATTCACATGCAATCTTCAGGTATTGCATATATTGTTACAGAATGCCGTAACAGTTATAGCTTTTCAGATGTTTCTTGCATTTTTTCAACAGCCACTTCAAATTTAGCAAATGGTTTTTCAAAGGAAAATACTTTTTTACCTACTTCCGACAACGAAAATTATACAGATTTGTTTGTTTATGTATATATTTTTTTATACATGTGTCCCACAGGTACTTATTCTTCAATGCAACATTTCCGAAACTTGATCGCGGATCACCAGTAATTCTCGAGATCTTCTCTTTTGGTTCTCTAAATTTTCCAGAAAAAAAAAATAAGAAATAGAATAGAAAGTTAACTTTCGTGTCTTGATATTGTATATAGTCTAGTATTCTTATGGATCTCGTATTCACAGCTCCCTGAATGGTCACCGGCGGCCTAAGCGGTGAGACAAAAATGGCGGCTGCCAAAATCATTTTTTTTTTTTGAGCATGTGTATGGTATTTTGAATGTTGACACCAATATTTTTTAATTTTTTTCCGCTTTAATTTTCTGAGACTAAACAAGACAAAGAAATATCTTATAAAATACTAGTGTCGAAATTTAAGGGACCGTACATATGTTAAAAAAATCCACCTGCGGCCGTCATTTTTGTGTCAGCTCTCAGGTCTAGTATTTACGGTAGGGGGGGGGTTGTATTTTTGATTGACGTAAAATTTTCAGCTTCGCAGAAATTTCCTACATCGTCAAAATTGGCATTTCAAATTTAGCAAATAGTTTTTTGATAGAAAATGCTTTTTTACCTATTTCTGACAAGAAGACTGAATAGATTTCTGTGCATGTATTTTTTAGGGTTTCGTTCATCTGACGAAAACTTAAAAAACCCCCTTCGTCTCTGCATTCTGTCTGCCCGTCTGTCACAGAGTCTGTACACAAAAAATGTATAAGCCAGAGACTTCAAATTTTATGTACTTACAGTCGAATACCTCGTGTTATACGACATAAATAATACGATCATAAAATTTTGAAAAAGCCTATTATTTTAATTAAATAAATTTCACCAATATCATCCGTTCATTTTTGCGATTTACATCTTAAAAGTGGACCTTAATTTGAACGTTTTGCGTGTAGGCATCAAAATTTGGAGATAACGCGTCTCGCTTATAAACAGGAGATGGTTAGTTCGATCCCCGGTGCTGCAAGTTGAAATTTTCACATTAAGATGGATGTAATTAAAAAGAAATTTCGTCTTTTTCTGCCAATTTAAGGGTTTATATTATTAGGCTTTCGTTCATCTGATATTCATAATATTTTTTGGAATTCGATTTTCTTCCTATTTAAAAAATATTGCGATTTATTAATGATTCAACATTAACTTCGTTTAAACATTTTTTTTCGTTTTTAGAAGTTTAAAATTTTATTTATATCTCCGTTAAATTTTTTAATGTTTAGAATTTCAAAAAATTTGGAATTTGATATTTTATGTAAGTAATTTGATTTAAACTTTTTTAATTTGATTAAAATAATTTTTTTTACAATTATTTTAATATTAAATTTGTTGCTGCTACCATTTATGTAAGAATTCATTAATTGTAAATTAACAATTTGGATTTTTTGATTAAATTATAATTTGTTTTAAAAGAAACATTAAACGAAATCCTCCGTTGCGATCTGCGATCACACCCAACCATTTTTTAAAATAGATGTGCTCCTATAATTTCTGAACAGATGCGCATTATAACTTTTGATTTTAAACTTATGATCATTTAATTTAAATAGCATGTAAAGTAGCACTTCTCAAACTGCGATCTGCGGATTATACTCAGTGGTCCAGAAAATATTCCCTTTTTGTTCGCTAAAAATCAGAAATTTATACATTACATCCCTGAATATAATGTATAAATTTGTATACATACTACATAGAGTGGTAAAATTCAGTTCAATTAGGAAACTCACAGCATAGTTCTAATTTCTTTTCGGTAATCTCCATTAGTAAACAGAAATGTTCTTGAGATCTTTTGTGAAACATAAAAGGGACGAAGATTGCACTTTCTACCAATACAACACTTAAAAAGAATAAGAAACGTTCAATAGCACAATACATCTATAAAGAGCTATTTTAATGCTTTCCAAGCTCGATAATCAGCTCGAAAATTAAAGATAAAAAATTAGCGAGCCAGAAAGACGCAAAACATCACCGCTCAACTGTCAAAGGCAAAATAGC
Source organism: Maratus speculifer (assembly GCA_964019185.1). Classification (NCBI taxonomy): domain Eukaryota; kingdom Metazoa; phylum Arthropoda; class Arachnida; order Araneae; family Salticidae; genus Maratus; species Maratus speculifer. The sequence goes on from CAXHSM010000938.1 coordinate 82,479, forward strand.
TATTAGCTATTATGCCTATGTAATACACTGTTAAAAACAATTAAAGGATACTTAAGTTGTGGGTGGATCTTGCGGCTGGAGAATTGTTTACATGATCGAAATGATGATACATGATCGAAAGATGTGATAGGCTTGCGGAGTACGGGAGGATGATACGCACCCAGCAAGTCGTCCACTTAGAATGACCCAGACATGTTCTATCTTGTTCATGTTTAGAAACATGTTGGACATTTCATTCGTATCATTTCTTCCTCAAAAAGGAAATCATCTACCAAGTGAGCACGATGTATCCTGCAGTTGTCGTCCATTAACATAAAGTCATCTCGAATTGCTGCAGCTTAAAGGACTGCAATAGGTCTGAAAATTTCATCTCTATATCATTTATCAGTCAGAGCTCCATTTCGAGCAATGTTGATGCCGGTGTGCATATCAATAGAGATCCAGTATAAACCATCACTCCCCACCGCTTTATCTGACATTTCCTTGTACGGACGCAAGATTGTTTCTAGAGCCATGCTCCCTCCAGATAAAAATACGTCTATTATTGGAATGAACAGTAAAACAAGACTTGTCAGAGAACAGAATATTGGGCCATTCCTTTCTCCTCCACTTCACATGCTCTTTTCCACCATGTTTCCAATTTCAAAATTGCCTTTTTTTCTGGCAACTTTATTATTTATTTATTGCTTATTCTGATAATGTCATCCAGCTCTTGCATTTGTCACCGGTGCTAATTCACCTTCTTTTTATTTATTATAACGTATGAGATTATTTTAAGAGTTGTTTTAAATTTTGTTTTTAATTTATATTTCTATTTCTATCTGTTGTATTGCCCTGTCGGCGTTTCCTCTTTCCTTTTCCCCGAGTGTTTGCTTGATATGTCAACCATTGGCTCTGCAAGAACTTTGTTAAGCAAAGTTCACTCTTGCTAATCCATCTGTGCATTTCTGAATCGACTCATCGAATCCAAAAACAAGCAAACGAAAGCACCGCGACTTGCGTAGGAATTCAAGAACTCGGCATCGGTCATTGGTCTTTTCCCCACTCTTTGAGAGTGCGACGATGCCTTGCTGTTAATGTAACACATACCATTGCTCTGTGAGCCTACAGACCTACAGCATGGTACCGGTTTCATACAATGTAAGTCGAAACTGTGGTGCCAGTAGCTAAGCGAGGGGGATTTTGGAGAAGAGTGGCATTCTTTTTTTCGGTGTCTCCGAGCTGTAAATATCGATTAAATATTCATCTTCATTGGACATTGTTGCATGCCACGACCTTGACCCTTGACCTGGTCTTCGGCCACAAACTTCTCATATAAGTACACACCACAATTCATTGTTCACTCGGAAAGGTTTCGAATTCAACATCTTTGGCTTTCATCGCCAAAAAGATGATGTTTTTTGATGGTGATCGCTTTATTGGCAACTTTCAGATTTCATTCTCGCAGTAAAATAAATGTAAACATAGAAGCGAAACTATAAGCTATTGCATGTGAAACTATAAGTTCTTAAAGGAACTGTTGAAAGGTAAATTAAAAGTAGATGTGCGGTCAACTCGAGACAAATTTAAATTAATATAAAAATGTGAGTTTCAGCGGGAATGCGGTGAAAAAATTCCGAGAAGATTTTGGTGGGAGAAAAACTGGTTTGGCGCGCTATGGCCTCTGTCACGTGACGGAAGGTAAAGATCCCGGGGTCAAGAAAAGGTTGCCGATGTGGAGTATAGTTATGAGAAGTCTGTCTCTTCGGCCTACATTTTCGGTTTTCAAAAAACGGTTCCAGATCCTGTAAATTATGTTAAACTTTGTGTGAAACTTAATTATGTGTGTGCTTTGTGAAACTCCTATGCCTTCTGCTACTTCGGCTTGGGTTACCATCCCTTCTCTAATCGATCGACAACTCTTCAAGCTTGGCTTTTGATTCCATTAAGACGACACACTACTGACTGAAAAAGACCTCGAAGATAATGTATGGCGGCGTTCTTTTCAAATATCTCATTCAAATTTTAACATTTTGACGTAATTTTTTTTTTTTTTTCATAGGATAGCTGAGGACGATCCACAATCGGCCTAGTTTTTACTTTTTCGATTTTGGTGTCAGATTTAAAAAAAAAAAAAACCCTTTAACTTTTAGAACCGGTTTGAACCGGTAATGAAATTGACACTATCCTAATATAAAAAGAATATAACCAAAATCAAACTAGTCGTTGGGGGCCACCGTAATACTTACCCATCATGGATATGTATATGAAAATAAAACATGTGAAAACTATTTATACAATGCATTTCAATTCATAAACAAAATTTAAATATTGTTAATATACATAGTAATGCTATATTAAAGAACTGCTGATGTACAAATTTCGACAAATTATATAAAACGCCAAACTACTCAAGTAGTACCAAACTGTGTAAAAGAAACATCCTTATAACTCCAAAAATAATAATTCTATTAACTAACAATTAACTGCGTCGGATTAAGCGTCTCATTTCCAATTAAAATATACCTCTGAATTGAAATTTGAATGAAATACAGGGTCATGAAAAATCGAAGAATGTGAAAAACAGGATTACAAATATCTCGGCAACTAATAATCCGATCGATTTCGTTTTATATGCAAAATGTGTGTTATTTTATTGCCTTTTACGTCCATTCCTTAGAACAAAAAAATTCGAAAATTTTTATATACCTTTCATCAGAACGAATTTTTCGAGAGTCCGAAAAAAATAGTTCCGGATAATCGAAGTTGCTGATATTAAATAGGGTTCGTCCCATTCTTACATACTAACTACATACAAAATTTCAAGTCTCTATCTCAATTTGTTCGGGAGATAGAGCGTTTACAGCTCACAGACAGACTGACAGACAGACAGACGGACGGCAACATTTTTTTTCTAAAAATATGTTTTTCGGAATCTCCACTATCTAAAACGTGTAAATCCGTCAAAAAAAATTTTTCGATTTTCAAAACGATTGCAAGACTTACCCTATACTACGTATGATGGGTAAGTAAAAAGTAAAAACTAGGTCGCTTGTGGATTGTCCTCAGCTATCCTATGCAAAAATAATCACGTTAAAATATTAAAATTTTAGCGAGGCATTTGAAAAGAACGCCTCGATAGACTTTACATTATCATCCGGGTCTTTTTCAATCAGTAGTGTGGGCTCTTAAATGACTTCATTGAGATGTCGCACTTAGAGAAACGAAGAACTTATTGAGTGTCAATCATCGTTTTTCGCATTTGTCTTTCAGTAATTTCATAGCCAAATTTCATTCGTTGCAGTTAAAACGACATTTTTGACAACAAAAACAAAATTTGGTTACTCCAAAGTTAGAAAATGAGAAAGTTTTGAATTTTTGTCCCTACTTTTATTTCTGAGAAAAAGAAAAAAAAAATCGTTTATACCGTTATTGTATATGATTTACTATATTCTTTAATTGTTTTGAGCAGTAGATACATTATACAGCTATTCGCTTACATACTATACGGCCAAATGTGACCGGCCACTTGCGATTTTAGACATTTTGTTAAATATCTAGAAAAATGCATGAGGAATTTTTTTGAAAACCCAGGTGTGTAAACAGAATAGTACAGGTCATATATTTCCGTGAAGATTTTTACTTTCTTCTATCTTTACAAGAAGAAAGTATTGGATTCATGAAAATTTTCGACTTCCGGTTTTCGACGGATTTATACGTTTTAGAAGGTCCTGAACACGTTTTGGCTATTTTTAGAAAATGTCTGTCTGTGAGTCTGTCAGTCTGTCAGTCTGTCTGTCTGTCTGTATGTGACAAAAAATTTGTGGGCGCTCTATCTCAAGAACTAATGCTCAAAATTTAATAAAATTTTATATTCAGTTAGACCTTGATATGAATTAGTGCCTATTGGTTTTTGGTGAAAATTGGCCTGCAGGTGGCGCTGCTATACTACGTTTTTCATGATTTTCAAGATTGCTATATCTCAAGAACTAATGCACAGAATTTCACCAAACTTCAGATTCTGTGACCCCTTGATATACATAGCCGCTGATAAGGTTTTGGTGTGAACTGCCCTATAGGTGGCGCTGCTATGCCACGTTTTTCATGATTTTCATGATAGCTATATCTCAAGAACTAATGCACAGAATTTCACCAAACTTTAGATTCCGCGATACCTTGAGATACATAGCCGCTGATAAGGTTTTGGTGTGAACTGCCCTATAGGTGGCGCTGCTATGCTACATTTTGCACGATTTTTGCGATAGCTATATCTCAAGAACTAATGCAGAGAACTTCATCAAATTTTAGATTCTGTTACTCTAGAATATATAGCATAATTAGACGCTGATTACATTTTGGTATTAACCTTGCAACAGGTGGTGCAGGTATGCTGCATTTTGCACGATTTTTCCGATAGCTATATCTCAACAACCAACGCACATAATTTCATCAAACTTCAGATTTTGTTACAAAATGACATAAAATAATTACACGATGATTACGTTTTGTTATAAATCGTTCAACTGATGGTGCTGTTGTGCTATATTTTACACGTTTTTTTTTTAACTAGCTATATCTGAAGAACTAATGCACGGAATTTCATCAAACTTCAGATTTTTTTAAACCATAACATAATTAGACGCTTTTTTACGTTTTGGCATAAATTGTCCAAGATATGGTGTTGCTGTGCTATGTTTTGCAAATTTTTTGTTATAACTATATCTCAAGAACTAATGGACGAAATTTCATCAAATTTCAGATTCTGTTAGGTTTTGACATAAATAGATGCTTATTAGGTTTTAGTATAAATTACCCAACATGAGGCACTACTAAGCTCATTTTCTCAGAATATTAATTAAATTTTGCGTTTTAGGCTTTTTGGATACCAGAATCGCATTAGGCTATGTCAAATGTTCGAGGAAATCCGATAGTGGGTAACTTTGGGGTCACCACGTTTTTTTTTTTTTTTTTTTTTTTTTTTTTTTTTTTAATATTAATATTAAAACGTACTTATGAGATTGAAGAAAGTTTTGGAATTGACACATCCAACTAGTTTTTTTCGAAATTCCATAGAGGACCGTCATGAAAAAGATCAAAGATCTTTTACATAACCCTGTCAAAACTAATGTTGCAAAAGCGTCCAAATTGCATATTATGATTACGTGACTTATTTTAATAAACTGTGTTTATTTTTATGAGGATAGTATTTATACTCGTAGAGAAATTAAGGTTTTTTATAGAAACAGTCCCAAATTTTTCCAAGTTTTTTGTGTATAATTTGTAGAGTTCTTAATATAAACAAATTTCTTTTCAGAAAATATGACAAATAATATTGAGCATAATACCTTGTAATCATAATTTAAAAATAATAAAAATTCTAGGAAAAATGAGCAGGTTTACTAAATAATGTTTCACTGCACATGCGCTACTGCAATTAAAATGTAATTAGTATAATGTGTTAGCTAAATGTATAGAGCAACTTTTGTAAAAGTCTCAAAAACACAGCTTGAAAATTCTTAAAATGATCTCGGTCGAATAAGCTCAAAATTCGTTATTTCCAAAATAAAGTAAAAAGATGACGGGCTGTATCCATATATCCATTGATTAATGCCAATATAGCATACACAGTATTGCACGTACTACTATATTTGGATACAACCCCTCATCTTTTTGCTTTATTTTGGGAATAACGGATTTTGAGCTTATTCTATCGACTATTATTTTCAGAGTTTTCAAGCTATGTTTTTGAAACTTTTACAAAAGTTGCTCTATACATTTAGCTAACTCATTATGTAAATTACATTTCGATTGCAGTGACTCATGCGCAGTGAAATATTATTTAGTAAACATGCTCATTTTTCATTATTTTTTAATTTTGATTACTGGGTGTTATATGCAATATTATTTGTCATATTTTCTGAAAAGAATTTTTTTTTTTTTTTTATTAAGAACACAGAAAATTATAAGCAAAAAACTTGAAAGAAAGTTGGGACTGTTTTTATAAAAAGATCTTCGTCCTTTTTTCAAATTTGTTGACAGTCTCCTATGGAATTTCAAGAAAAAATCTTCACGAAAATATATGAACTATACTATTCTGTTTTCACACCTGGATTTTCAGACTAATTCTTCACGTATTCTTTTAGAAATTTTACAAAACGTCTAAACTCGCTAGTGACCTGTCACCTTTGTCCATATAGTGTAGACCATATGGAGTTTAAGGAAGCTTTGAAACAGCTGCATGCAAAACAGCCTTCATATTTCTTGAAACGACTTCTTGTTTGAAGAAAAAAATAGCTAATATAACAACATTTTTCTGTAGAAAGAACATCGCTGACGTACCACAGGTATGCGCGTTACTCGATATTATTCTGAGCAAAGTATTGTGCTGCTGTTTACTATCCTGATTTAATGCTAACAAAACAGACTTCAGTGTTCCAGCTGACGATTTTCAAAAGTTTCTTATAATTGGTCTTATATAGTGTTTGATATACAATAAAACACTGGCTATCCGAATCCCGTTTATCTAAAAATCGGTTTAATTCGAAAGATCTTGAATATCCTTAAAGTCCTTTTTAAATGCGAAAAATTTTATTGTGACATGACAGCTTTCAACATATTTCGATTTTTGATACAATTTTATTTGTATGTTTTAGATCAAAACAATTCCGTATCATTTTTAATACTTTGAGGTGTTGTTTTAATGCTGTTCTGTTGCATTTTTGCATTTTTTTTTTACTGTTGCATGTATTATTTCATTAATAAGTTATAAAATTTACCATTTGTATTTGTTTTCTGTGGCTCTGTGTTGCGTGCACATCTCTCTCCTCGCCACAGAAAATTCTCTCTTCGCATGTTAAGCGAACTTCTCTTAAGTCACTATCAGCGTTGACCTTCGATTTTAACTGGTAAGTTATCGCCTTGATGTTAAAGCGACTTGTAATTTTGGTTTGCCAATAAAGGGATTTTGAATACGTTACCAGAACATTTTTTACTACAACGATGCTTTAAATTTACAATCACGCTTTTCATCAAACAAGTTTTCACCATAAGCCTTCTGCCTATTCGAAAATTTTTATGGAACCTCGGTTAACCGAAAATGTTTTCGTCCCACGCTTTTCGGATAATCGGGATTTTACTGTATTTAAATTATATCAGTTATTATAAAAAACAAATAATAAGAAAAAAATAATTAAAATTTCTGGTAACAATTTTGGAATTTTAAAAAAGCGAAACTTGCAACCCTGACGCACGCACAGATACATTAGGAGAGCATATCATTGAATACACTTATCTTATTAGAGCTGAAATATAATTTAATCACCTGAAAGAAAAAAAAACCATTTTTATCATTACATATAAGGGTGTTTATAAAGTCCCGGACCCATTTTGATGTTTAATAACTGATAAAATAATAAAGATAGATTAAAATTAATAACATAAATGGTTAGATAGACTCAAAAAGTTTCATGACCCTTGTCAATGAACGTCCACGTGTCCCCCTTCGTCGCAAGGAGACTATCAAGTCGATAGTCAATTTCACGTCAGGTAGCGGTAAGCATGTCGTCATCCACAGAGGCTATTGCGGTTGTAATTCTGGCTTTTAAGTCATAAATCTTCGCCACTCTCTTCCTGTAAACATTGTCTTTTACAAATCCCCTAAGGAAAAAGTCCAGCGGCGTTATATCAGGTTATCTGGGGGGCCAAGAAATTCGACCTCCTCGCCCAATCCATCTTTCTGCAATAGCCTCTATGGATTCCGACATGTTTGCCGCTACCTGGCGTGAAATTGACTATCGACTTGATATTCTTCGTGCGACGAAGGGGACACACGTGGAAGTTCATCGACAAGGGTCATGAAACTTTTTGAATCTATCTAACCATTTATGTTATTAATTTTAATCTATCTTTATTATTTTATGAGTTATTAAACGTCAAAATGGGCCCGGGATTTCATAAACACTTATCAAAGAAAACAACTTTATTTATTTTATTTAGTAATTTGAAAATTTTAAATTCTGACGTAAAATGCATGTATAGTGCAAAATAAAAACATTGTCCCAAAATTTTAAATGGAATTTCACAATAACATTTTTTAATCTGGCAAAATAAACTTATTCTGCCGACAATAACAAATATCCCCAGCTGCATAAATTTTTCGTAATTCAATTCTGCTTCAATCCGGAGGTGAACTGTAAAAACTTGTTACACTTCCATTTATATTTGCGTTTCTGAATCAAAAACATATTTCCTTTTTATGTTAATGCACCCCTGTTTATTTCTCACTCAGGGATAGGCGAAGTCACGTGTAAACACTATTATAATGCAGCATTTTTATAACTTAATGGTTCTTTCAGAATTCGTAACGAGAAGCAGATGCTCCTAGGATTTTGAAGAATGCAACAAAAAGAAACGAATCAATAAAGCAAATGCAAAAGAATCACGGGAAAAATGGAAGATTATTTTTAAAATCAATGCAACAAGAAAAATAATGTTTCATATCTAAAAGTACCAAATTGAATTTTACGCTTTTCGGATATTGAGGGGAAGGGGGGTGGGGGGAACAGACAAAAATCATTGCTTATACAAAACTTGAAAAACGAAGTTGTTTTCAAACGCTCCAATTTATTATTGCAGATTACTTCGTTTGATTTTGATTTTCCAAGAGAGCTTCTGATAACCTTATTCATGTTTTGAAATAAATGGTTTCTTATATTTGTTATTTTTTTATAAAAGAAAAGTTAGCGTTCGGATAAAAAAGAATTGTTGTATTCGCCCTGGAGATTTTTTTTCAATAATCTATTCAACAAATGTTATTGATTTGAAATCTGTCTCTCGCTGTACATATAAATCTTTTTTATTATTTTTTTTTTTCAATTTATTTATAAAAGGACTTAATACATTGTATTCAATAGAATAATATATGGCTTACGGTCAAACAGAGTACTTAATATATTTTTAAATTCATAAATGAAATCACACGAATAGCTTATAATAATAAATACAATTACAGTCCTGCAGTTTTTGACAATTAAAAACTTGTCCATCCTGAGGGCTAGCAAGCATGCAAAGAAACTAATACAGTCTTACCTATACAATATATCAATATAAAGAGGGATATTAGACAGATAAGACCGTGTTATTTTCCCTGATGCCATTTATTTGGCCTAGTGATTTTTTTTTCCAAAAATCTATTCAACAAATATTATTGATTTGAAGTCAGTCTCTTGCTGTTCATATAAAACTTTTTTATTTCTTTCAATTTGTTAATAAAAGGACTTAATACATTATATTTGATTGAATAAAGTACGGCTATGACCAATCAGTGTACGTAATATATTTTTTAAATTTATAAATAAAATCACCTAAATAACTTACAATAATATAATACAATTACATTCATACAGTTTCTGGCAATTAAAAACTTGTCCATCCTGAGGGCTAGCATGCGAAGAAACTAACACGGTCTTATCTATGTACATCATCTCAATATAAACTAGTCGCTGGGGGCCACCGTAATACTTACCCATCATGGATAGTGCTGTAAAACTAACTACTAAATAAATACCCGTATGGTGGCGTTATTTTAAAACTCACTACCCGTTTGAAAATAGTCGTTACTCGTTACTGCTCAGAAACCGGTTAATAACTGCAAGAAATCTAGTTACAACATGAGTCTTTGGAAGAATTCGTATTTTTTACTCTTCACATATTGTTTAGTGCTGCCATCTGTCCATAAAACATGGATTTAATCAACCTTCTAATTTTGTATGAAAAAAAGGCAAACACAATTAAAAAACGATACATAATTTAGTACACCATGTCTAAATTGTAGAATTTATTACTTATTAAAATAAAGAATAATCGGAGAAAGCAATTTAGCAAGAGTAAAAGCTTTGAAAATTTATACAATAAAATTATGAAATGTCATTAATCAAGCAAAATGTTTTTAGAAGCAAATCTTTTTATTAATTATAGACTTAAAGTAATTATGTGTAGTGAAAATTTAATTTCTAGAATAATTTAAAAGCAATATGTTTTATTTCTTGCCTGATCATCCTATCAAACAACATCTACATTAGTACTTCAATCACATTATTATTATCTCTGAAAATATTTATTTATATTTTAAGATACTTTTTTTTCTTCAAATATGAAATTTAAAAACAAACAGCAATTACTCGTATACTTCTACAATCAACGAAAAAAAGAGAAAAGAAAATGAAACTTTATCATAAATATATTTTTAAAAACAAACTAAAAATTCGTCTTTATCATAAAAATGTTTTCAAATATAAAATATAAATACGCGTGCAAAAATATTTTTATAAGAAAAAAATATACTTAAAGAAAACCTGTAATTTGGTTCAAGGTAGTTAATTAAATCATTAAAACCGAAATCGTAAAACAATCAAATTGTTGAAGATCTTTAACAACCATGTATAAAACTAAATCAGTATACGTATATATATATATATTTTTCATTAGCAACACAGGTTTCTTTACATACCTTGAGAGACCTGTTTGTTTTTTTATACAAACGCATTCAGTGTCAGGAGGAGATTCGGATCATCAAGGAAATTTTATCTCTCTGCAACACTTTCATCATTATTACTAAACTGCTGGCTCAATAATGGCGATAACAATGGTTTTGATGGAAACAAACTATTATCATGTAATGGACGATGCTTTACTAATAAATGTTTTTTTTTTCTTTTTCTTTTCTTTTTTTTTTTTTTTTAAATTCATTGTTGAATCCTTTTTACTTGAATACTTCATTTGTCATAAATCACATTTTGCTTTATCACTTGGTACTGCAGAAAAATATGTTCACAATTTACTTATTTTTCTTTCCATAATAAATAAATCAATAAGCTCCTACGAAAACCAAATCATTTGAGAATAACTGTTACATTCAAAGAGAGTTATACGCATAGGCTGATATCAAAATAACTAAATTCGGCGCCTAATTCCAGATCCCGAACACAAATTCGCATCTGTTACCGCGTCGACTGTCTCGCTTCATTCATGAATCATGCATTGCACAAACGTACGTAAAACATCGTTTGAAGTTAGTTTCGTTTTTTTCGGTGGCGTAGTGACAATAACTACAAACGAGTGATATTTCAAAGAAACGATTCGGTATTTCGTTTTTTAGGGAATACCCGTTATATGTTAAAGAATATGTGCGGTTTGCAACATCTTTGTTCCCGTATTAGTATCATATACGGGTATTTCATTTAGTTATTTGGGTATTAAGAAAAAGAAAGATAGAAATATGTTTTTGTTATTTCAGCATCCGTTATTTTTCCGAAAACGTAAGTTTGAATTTGGAGGGATTTTTGAAGCAGAAAAAAATGCTTTTAGAAGAACGATTGTTTTGAGATCGTTTAGGGATTGTACTATTTATCTTACAGATATGAAGTTTTATATGCATTTTTAAAACTTAAACAAAATAATTGCGCTTTTTTTTTTTTTTTTTTTTTTTTAGATTACGTATTATGTATTTATATTTCGATTTAAAAGCCATCGATCTAAGAAATAAAAAAAACAACGCGTGTTTATCATTTAAGAGTTTGATTAAACTAATTTTGTGCTAATTATGCATTTAATCTATTAAAATTTCCTTATAATTTCACTGTAAAAAGAATGAAAGCTTATAGTAGAATAAAATATTCGTTATAGCTGTAATTAAGGAATGATGAAGTATTTCTGGAAAGATTTATGTTTCAAGTGTCACCATCAGCGCCTTGCGAAAGGGGGCGGCCGCCCCGGGTCCGGAGATTTAGAGGGCACAAAATTTATAACACTAACGTCATTTTTTGGCCTATTACAAGAAAAATTTAGGAGGGGGGCGCCAAATTCTAAGTTTGCCACAAGCACAGTTTTCTCCTCGCACGCCCCTGGTCCCCATGTAAATGTATTAGATTATTACTTGATCTTCAATACATAATGCTACTCGATTTGATATCACTTCTATTGCCTCAGTGCCTTATTATGATTTCATGCATTAGATTGAATCTATGAATATGTTAGAAAAATTTTGCGATGTTAAGCGGGGTAAAACGTTTTTCAGAACTCCCTTAATTCTACATTCCGTTATCGACAGGTTTTGTTATCGCATGTTTCACTGGTTTCACTCTAAGTAGTGAATATTTCTATTCAAATACGCAATAATATTTTTCTTTTTAATATGTACCTTAATATACTTGTTGAGACGGACTCGCGAGAAAGCATGAATTATGCAATCGTAAGCACCGTTTGAAGTTAGCTCCACTTTGTTCGGTTGCATATGGACTCCGGTAACGGCTAACGAGTGGAATTTTTAAATAACGATTCGGTATTTCGTATCACAGGGAATACCCGTTTCTTAGTAACGAATACGTACGGTTTGCAACAGCTCTAATCATGGATATGTATATGAAAATAAAACATGTGAAATTATTTATACAATGCATTGCAATTCATAAACAAAATTTAAATATTGTTAATGTACATAGTAATGCTATATTAAAGAACTGCTGATGTACCAGTTTCGACAAATTATATAAAACGCCAAACTACTCAAGTAGTACGAACTGCGTAAAAGAAACATCCTTATAACTCCAAAAATAATAATTCTATTAACTAACAATTAACTGCGTCGGATTAAGCGTCTCATTTCCAATTAAAATATACCTCTGAATTGAAATTTGAATGAAATACAGGGTCATGAAAAATCGAAGATTGTGGAAACCAAGATTACAAATATTTCGGCAACTAATAATCCGATCGACTTCGTTTTGTATGCAAAATGTCTGTTATTTTATTGCCTTTTAAATCCATTCCTCAGAACAAAAAAATTCGAAAAATTTTATATACTTTTTATCAGAACGAATTTTTCGAGAGTCCGAAAAAATAGTTCCGGATAATCGAGGTTGCTGATATTAAATAGGGTTCGTCCCATTCTTACATACTAACTACATACAAAATTTCAAGTCTCTATCTCAATTTGTTCGGGAGATAGAGCGTTTACAGACAGACAGACAGACAGACGGACGGACGGCAAAATTTTTTTTCTAGAAATATGTTTTTCGGAATCTCCACTATCTAAAACGTGTAAATCCGTCAAAATTTTTTTTTCGATTTTCAAAACGATTGCAAGACTTACCCTATACTACGTATGATGGGTAAGTAATAAAGATATTGGAAAGATTAGATCATGTTAGTTTCCCGGGACGCTATTTATTCGCCCTAATGATTTTTTTTCAATAATCTATTCAACAAATATTATTGATTTGAAATCAGTCTCACGCTGTATATATAATTTTTTATTGTTTTTTTTTTCACTTTATTTATAAAGGACTTATTGCATTGTATTCAACTAAAAAAAATATGGCTTCGGCCAATTAGAATACGTAATCCATATATTTAAACGACCAGGATTTTTTTTAGTCATCCGCCCTGAACTTTCTACTGGACCGATTTTGATAATTATTTATTTTAATGAAAGCTGTTCATATGTAGATGTACCCATTATAGCTGTTTTTAAGTTTATTTCCATTTTCATATTTTATTTTTAATTTTAAAAGCCTTTTCTATTAACTTTCTTCAAAACAGTGACAATCAAATTACTTCCATTGTTGAAGAGAAAATAAAAATAAAAATATTCAGACACGTGGCTTTTGATCGTATTTTTTAAATTTCTGTAAAAAATATTCATACACGTGTACTTTATTTTAATATGGGAATAAAAATTCATATTTACTCTGACGTCACAAGAATTTTGTTTATTTTATCTTTATTCATTTTAATTTTAATGATGTCATTTTTTCATTACAATAAAACAGAAAATATGCTTTTATTTTAAAACATGATGGTTAAGCATGAAAATACGTATATAAAGTATCTGTGAAAATTTTTTCTGGTGGAAGTGGTAACAAACGTACTTAGTTCAATGACGTAATTTGCTCTGACTTTTTCATTTCTGGATTATATTTGGAGACTTTATTGATTATTTCATCTTCATTAAATGTTCTCTCTTATTAAAAAAATAAAAAAAAAATAAAAATAAACTTTAGGTAAGATACATTAATTTTTTTATACTTACGTATTAACGCCACAGCAACAGAAGTTGCGCTAATGTGCCAATAAAGAGCAATGTTGTTGCGCAGAAGCACAAAAAATGCAAGCGCACAAAAAATGACATCAAAAATGAGCAAAAAAAGCACTAAAACACTAAAAAAGTGCTAAAAATGGCGTCAAAGATCAGCAAAAAAAGAAAGCGCTAAAAAGCACAAACAACAAGATTGCTCTTTATTGGCGCATTACTACAACTTCTGCTGCGGTGGCGTTAATACGTAAGTACCATTTTTTTTAACAAAGAATTCAGAAAAGTAAAGAATTTCAAAAAAATTAAAATTAATAAAAAAGATTTTACTATAAAAGAAAAAAAAGACCTTGATATAAGGCTTCTAATCTAAAGGGAAAATGTTTGTTGGTTTATTGTAAATTCATTTAACAGTTCCTTATTATCGATATTCAGTTTATATGGAACATAAAATTAATATCATGTCAAATTGCTTGAAATACGTTTAGAATCAGATTATGATAAGAATTATATTTCGTTATTTTTTAAGGATCCATTGAATATGTTACTTTATAATAAGGAAACTATCCCCGTTTTTGAAAATGGGGGCAGCCATCCCGATTATGAAAAGGTATCGAGGAAATCATGCAAAGAAATTATCAAAAAGCATTAAAATTCTATTTTATGTGCAAATTGTTTGTCGGACGTTCCTCTCAGCCCACACAACTTTGAAGAAATTCTGTAGTAGTTATAGCTGCCACCACTGATATTATTAGGTGATATCGGTCACCCACTGTGAGGATTGTGTAAATGAACGCCGACGCTGTCAATTAACTGAACTAACAGTTTATTTATACTATATGTACACAAGAAATACACTATTTACAATTATATACAATTATAACTCGGATATAGATGATCCGGTTAAACATTAAATTAAACACCGTAAAAAGTTGGCTGTGTACTATTCAAATTACACCTTCTCCCTCACACTCAATGTACGCTAGATTCACTTTACCGGAGATCAATTTCGAATCTCCCAACACATGGATACTCGGCCTACGCTATCCGGTCGAGAGCACTACACACCGGGACGTCTGTATCCCTTGCTCTCCAGATACGAACTCAACCTACGATCTCCGACACAGAGCACTCTCTACAAGGACCTCTGTCCTACACTGCTCTCTAGGTACGAGCCCAGATACGAACTGCCAAAATCTCAGACAAGACTTGCTCTTCTCAAATCACTCCTTTCCCCCAATGTACACCCCCCTGTGGAACTTCTCCATTGGACGCATTCCACATCGTTTTCTTTATTCGTGGCATGTTCCTTGTTTGCTCATCATTCACGTACATCGCTGACGGATGAACACGCCTCTCGGCAATATTCTCTTTCTCACTTCACCACCTGCTCATGATCACCTGTCAATTCTCATTTTAACAAAGAAAGAATGTCACCTTGAAAATTCCAGTACACAGCCGGTACAATACATAAAATATTAAGATAGAGAAATAACAGAAATTCCAATCTGTAGCAGACGTTGTCTCAGAACCTGACATTGTTGAAGAACACTTTATCCATTTTTACATGAAAATGAACAAGCTGAAAACAATGGATGCATTTCAGAAGAAATGAAATTTAAAAGAAAAATGGTTGTTGAGGGCATTTTAAATCTTTTTTTTAACGTCGAATTTTGACAAGTTCCATCTCGTATACTTTTTAAATTCATAAATAAAATCACATGAATTACTTACAATAATATAATACAATTTCATTCCTACAGTTTATGTCAATTAAAAACCTGTCCATCCTCTGGGATAGCCATCCAGAGAAACTAACACGGTCTTATCTGTACAATATATCAATATAAATAGCGATATTGGACAGATAAGACCGTGTTAGTTTCTCAGGATGACTATTCCCGAGGATGGATAAGTTTTCAACTCTCCGAAATTGTAGGAATGTAATTGTATTATATTATTGTAAATAATTTATGTGATTTTTTTATGAATTAAAAAACAAAAACAAAAAAAAAACATACACTGATTGGCCGTAGTCATACTTTATTCCTTTTTATCTTTCGTTTGCTTTTATGTACGTTGAGGTATAATAAATTTCAATTACAAGCAACTATTTGTATATTCTGTTGCACCACTATTTTCAAAAAATACATTTTGTAATATTTTTTCTTGTTAATCTTCTTAAAGTGTATGTAAAAGATTTGTGTTTTAATAAAAGGAGTGAGAGTTAGCACTAAAAACATTCGCTTGTAATTGAAACTCACCCCACCATGTATATAAGAGTCTTCATAAATTAAAACTAATTTTCAGCAAAAATACATTTACAAAACATGGTTTCATTTCCTTATTTCTCAATATTTTTGTTCCATATTTTTGGATTTCTATTTGTTACGGCTTCATCATAATCTTGTATATCGCGTCTCCATGGCGCATTCTTTTGTAACGGCTTCACCATAACCTTGGATGCCGCGCGTCTCCTTAGCGCATTCTACTGTACTTTAGGTTTGCCGTTTTTGGCAACATTGGAATATCGTTTGTTATTGTTTTGGTTTTTCGGCGATCTTAACGGGTCTATCGTGTGTTCGCTGGATCTGTATTCTTTATTCGAAATGTAAATAATGTGTAAATAATTTGTATATAAAGAATTTTTAAGTATTATTAGTTAGTATTAATTGAACCAGCGACCTAATGAGTTTTAAATATACTCGCAATATTCGACAGTTCGTTACATTGGTCCGCTCGCCGGTAGGACTTTCGTTTTTAATTCGAAATTTGTATAAAATCTCCTTGTTCTATTTGAATTAAAATGGCTTCATTAATTAGCTTGAATAGGACTAGAGGCTCTTTAAAAGCCCAGTTAACAAGATTAGAAAATTTTGTAAATGAAAAAACCGAAGAATTATCTAGAATTCAAATTGAAACGAAAATCAAGAATCTTCAAAAACTGTCTACAAACATCGATATACTACGTCGCGATTATTATACAACAGCACCTGTAGATCAGGATTTAACGGAAATCGATGCTTCATTGGTCGAAATGGAAGAGCGAGTAGAACAGCTAGAGGTAAGTTTCAATCAATTATTATATTCTAATAAATTAGAAACTAAAAATTCAGAATTAAAGATAAATAACTGTAAAATAAAACTTCCTGATTTACCTCTTCCGCTATTTAGTGGAAAATATGAAGACTGGAACATGTTTAAAATAGAGTTTAATAATATTGTTACGAATAATGAAGAATTGACTGATGTTCAAAAATTACATTATTTGCATTCCGCACTAAGAAATGAGACTAAATTATTAGAAACTCCAGATGATACATTTGATTCGTTGTTTAAAGCGTTAGAAAATAGATTTGAGAACAAACGAATTGTGGTTAATATACATTTAAAGGCTATGTTAGATTTTGAAAAAATTACACATGAATCATCTAAAGAATTAAGGCGTTTATTAGGTGTTATAAACAAAAATATCAGGGCTCTAAATAATTTAGGATTTGAGAGAAATAACCTCTCTGACATTTTGTTTACAACTATAATTTTAGAAAAACTAGATAAGGAAACGAGAAAACAATTTGAACTGTCAATAAACACCTCTGAAGTTCCTAGTTTTGACAATTTAATGGACTTTTTAGAAAAAAGAAGCCAATCGCTCGAAAGCATAAATAGAAGCAATTTAGCTAGACCAAAAATTTCTAGTGAAATAAAATCAAAATCCCTTTTAGTAAATACAAGTTCTGAAAAACAGTGTATTATTTGTGACTCATTTCATCCCCTATATAAATGTAATAAATTCTTAAATATGAGTTTTGGTGAAAGATTTGCTATCGTTAAAAAAATAAACTTTGTCTCATATGCTTTAACAAATCACATTTAGCAGCTAACTGTGTTTCGAAACATTTATGTAAACATTGCAAATCCCCTCACAATACTTAGAGATAGTTACATAGAGATAAAGAAATCGGTTCCAATAATGAAAAGCATTTCCAAAAACCAGGTGCTGATCAGACAGTACGTCGCCTAGAATCAAGTCCGACGCCTTCAGTCTCACAAAATCTTTCTAATTGCTTATTCGCTTCAAATAAAACTGTTATCTTGCCAACTGCAGTTATTGACATAAAAACAAATAAAGGAAATTTTATCCAGGCAAGAACTCTCTTAGATTCTGGTAGCCAAATAAATTGTGTGTCGTTTGAATTTGCAAAGAAATTGGGCTTAAAGAAATCAAAGGTTTTTGCTCCAATATCGGGTTTGAATAACACAACCACAACATTAAATTATAAAATTAAAACTGTGATTTCAAATAAAAATAGAGATTTCACAAGGGAACTGGAATTTCTTGTAGTGCCAAAAATTACAGAAATAACCCCACTTACACCTAAAACTAAATCGCTGATATTCCTACAAATATCCAGTTAGCAGATGCTGAATTTTATATCCCTGGGAAGATAGACCTGTTGGTCGGCGCGCAATGTTTCTTCGATTTATTAAAATCTGGTAAAATTCGCAGCTCATCTCAAAATTTGTTATTTCAAGAAACAGTGTTCGGATATGTTGCTAGCGGTGTCGTGAATAATTCCTCAGATGATTCTCAATATTGTGGTTTATTAACCAATGAAAAAATAGACGAATCCTTAAGAAAATTTTGGGAAATCGAAAATATTAATGATTCTAGTTCTTTACTTAGTATTGAAGAGAAATTTTGCGAAAATCATTTTGAAACAACTCATTATCGAACTTCCAATGGTCAGTATGTTGTTAGCATGCCTATGGAGAATGCTACACTTTTAGGAGAATCCAAAAAACTAGCCGAAAAAAGGCTCGATCAAGTTTGGCACCGATTAGATAGGGATTCGAATTTACAACCTCTCTATTCGGAATTTATGGAAGAATACAAAAACTTAAATCATATGGAATTAGTAGAAGAATCAAAACCCGTAAAGAACCTTTATTATATACCACATCATGGGGTCTACAGGCCAGAAAAAAGTACAACACGCTTGCGAGTCGTTTTTAACGCTTCAACGCCAACGACATCTGGTTTGTCATTGAATGATATTCTTTTGAAAGGCAAAATTCCTCAACAAGAATTATTCGCAATTATGATACGTTTCCGAAAACATCGATATGCATTCTCAACGGATGTAGAAAAAATGTATAGAATGGTATTAATTGATCCATCCCAACGAGACTTCCTTAGAATCTTGTGGAAGGACAATATTAACGCGCCAGTGAAAACTTACAAACTTAATACAGTTACTTATGGGACATCTAATGCTCCTTATTTAGCAACTCGTGCTCTTAAACAATTAGCTCTTGATGAGCAACCAAACTTACCTCTAGCATCGTCAGTCGTTTTAAAAGATTTTATGTAGACGACCTTCTTTTCGGGGAATCGACTCTCGAAAAGGCGAAAAATTTAAAGTCCCAATTGATTGAACTTTTGAAGCGTGGAAATATGAAATTGCACAAATGGTGTGCAAACCACCGAGAATTACTTGAACCTAATACTATGGCTGCCACCGAATATAATTTCGATGATCAAACAGATTGTAGTTCAGTAAAAACTTTGGGTGTTCTCTGGGAACCTTTAAGTGACTGTTTTCTGTATAAATTAAAGATTCATAACAAGGAATTTTATAGTAAACGAGATGTTCTCTCTTTGATTTCAAAAATCTTCGATCCACTCGGATTAATTGGTCCTGTAGTAACAAGGGCTAAGATCTTCATGCAGAAAACCTGGCTAGCTAAGATAGATTGGAATGAGCCATTACCAGATTCCATAGCGAAAGAATGGAGTGATTTTGTTTCCACTCTTTCAGAATTAGAAAATTTAAAAATTCCTAGATTTGTTTTTCGTGAAGAGCGCATAGTCGTACATGGCTTCGCAGATGCCTCTTCTTTGGCATATGGAGCCGCCATATACATCCAGTATATACCAACTGAAGGTTCTCCTGATGCACATTTACTCTGTAGCAAGTCTAGAGTATCCCCCATAAAACAGTGACAATCCCTCGTCTTGAACATTACTCATGTCTTCTCTTATCAAAATTAATGCATAAAGTTATACCGCCACTTGACATCCCAATAGAATCTGTTCTTCTCTGGAGCGACTCCACAATATCACTGGCATGGATTAGAAAATCTCCCCACCAATTGAAAACATTTGTGAGTAATAGAGTGGCTGCTATACAAGACCTCACGGACTCTTAGCAGTGGCAACACGTAATATCGGAAAATAATCCTGCTGACGTCCTATCTCGAGGTCTAGATGCTAAAGAACTGACTAACTGCAAATTTTGGTTTAGTGGACCAAATTTTCTTCGGGACAAAATTCAATATGCAGAAGATTATCCAGTAAAACTGGAAACCAACACTGACTATGAGTCCGAATTTAGAACTGAAATTAACAGTAACTTTTCACTTAGAACTGAAAACTGTTTTTATAATTGTTTATTCTCTTTAACTAATAATTTTTTAAAAATTAATTCGTATTACTAGTTATATTTTTAGATTTCTAAATAATTGTCGAAAGGGTAAGGAAAAAAACTGTGGTGCCTTATATGCAAATGAATTGAAATTTGGAGAAATTTTCCTGATTAAACAGGTACAGTATTCAGCCTTCTCTGAAGAGCTTAAACATTTGAAAAACCAGAGGAGCATTTCAGGTAACAGTAAACTAAAATTTCTAAATCCTTATATAGATTCCGATAATTTAATTAGAGTTGGAGGTCGTTTAGACAATTCCAGTCTGACCTATGAGAGGAAACACCCTATAGTGTTACCACATGATCATAAAATAAGTGAAATGATTTTTGAATATTTTCATTCTAAATTTTTCCATTTAGGGCCACAATCATTGTTACATCATGTACGGCAAAAATATTGGGTAATAAATGGGCGATCTTTGGCTCGTAAAATAGTTCACAAATGTGTAACGTGTTTTAAAAACAAACCAATAGGGGCAAATCAAATTATGGGAAATTTGCCAGCCGAACGAGTAAATCCTAGCCCGCCATTTCAAAAATGTTCTGTTGATTTTTGTGGACCCTTTATGATTAAGTATAAAAATCAGAGAAAGGGGATATATAATAAAATTTACGTCGCGATTTTTGTTTGTCTTGCCACAAAGGCAATCCATTTAGATATAGTGACAGATTTAAAATCTGAATCATTTATTGCCACACTGAAACGATTTTTCGCTAGAAGAGGTAAAAGCTCAACCATAATGTCGGATAATGGGACTACTTTTGTAGGTACAAATAAAGAGTTAAAGAAATTACATGCCCTTGTATGCAAACCCGATGAAGCTTTGTCAAATTTTTTGGCTTCGGAGGCTGTTGACTGGAAATTCATCCCTCCTCGTGCACCAAATTTTGGTGGATTATGGGAGGCTGGGGTGAAATCCTTTAAACATCATCTCAAAAGAACTTTGGGCAATTCTCGAGTCACGCTCGAAGAATTTTGGACATTAATCACCGAAATCGAAGGGGTTCTAAATTCTCGTCCCTTAGTACCTTTGTCATCAGATCCAAATGAAATTGAAGTCTTGACCCCTGCCCATTTTTTGGTAGGTCGACCCATAACTTCAATTCCTGAACCGAATTTGACAAAAATTAATGATAATAAATTA
Organism: Maratus speculifer; assembly: GCA_964019185.1. NCBI lineage: Eukaryota > Metazoa > Arthropoda > Arachnida > Araneae > Salticidae > Maratus > Maratus speculifer. Next base: position 104,177 of record CAXHSM010000938.1, read on the forward strand.
TCACATTGGCAAAAATTAACAAAATTGACCCAAATTTTATGGAAAAAATGGAACACTGAATATTTAGTTAATTTACAGCAACGGAATAATTGGTATATTGAGAAGGACAACCTAAAGGAAGGGTGTATGGTTATCCTAAAGGAGGATAATTTACCTCCTGGCAAATGGGCATTAGGTCGTGTCATTAAAGTAATACATGGATCTGATAAAAAAAGTTAGAGTATTAGAAATTAAAACAGCAACAGGTATAGTTACGAGGTGTGTCTCTAAAGTTTGTCCACTTCCTTTAGAGAACTGATGAATTCTGTTAATTTGAAAGATTTAAATAATTATATTATAGTTACCATTATTATATTTATATTTGAACTGTTTATTATGTATAGCAATTTCATTTGAGATTTAAAAATATCTTAATTTTTAGCTTCATAATTTGTGTAGCTTAGCTTCATAACATAAAGTGTAAACTTACGTGTCTTTGTCTCTATATATTCTTGATTAACTATTATTAACTTGTTAAATTTATTAGATTGTTACATTTATTGAGTGTTAATTTCATAACTATCTTTCATACTATTCAAGTGTAATTATTGTTTGTATTATAACTTATCTATTTGCATTTGGTAAACTTGTATTAAGTAATACATTAAGTAATAATATTGAAGAAGTATATTGTATTTTATCGAAAATATTGTATTATTGATTGTAGAATTGAAATTTCTATTGTTTGCAATTGTTTATTGTTACATTTAGTATTATTGTTGAATGTTGGCACATATCAACCGGAGCCGGTATGTTACGGCTTCATCATAATCTTGTATATCGCGTCTCCATGGCGCATTCTTTTGTAACGGTTTCACCATAACCTTGGATGCCGCGCGTCTCCTTAGCGCATTCTAGTGTACTTTAGGTTTGCCGTTTTTGGCAACATTGGAATATCGTTTGTTATTGTTTTGGTTTTTCGGCGATCTTAGCGGGCCTATCGTGTGTTCGCTGGATCTGTATTCTTTATTCGAAATGTAAATAATGTGTAAATAATTTGTATATAAAGAATTTTTAAGTATTATTAGTAGTATTAATTGATCCAGCGACCTAATGAGTTTTAAATATACTCGCAACATTCGACAGTTCGTTACACTATTCTTTCTTTCCATTTTCCTTTTTCTTCTTTATTTTGGCCAACATAGTCTTTGCATGTCTGATATCTTCGAATAGTAGCACTCTCTGAATGTAGATGGCGCAACGATACCGTGATCTGTTTTGTGAGGCAATGCATGTTGGCCAAATAAAATCGGAGATGTAAGAATGTTTTTGTTTTTCGGATGCTGAGTGAGCGGCAATTGTATGATAGTGTAAATAAATAGATGGAACTATAAAGGTTGTTTCCCTGATGAAATGACAGTACAAGTAATTCGAACCCACACGATATTATAAAGTGGCGACTAAGATGGGATTATTTACCCATATTATTTTGTAAAGAAAAATATTGTGAAAAAAAAAGTATACGCCGGAAAAAAAAATGGCGGTTGAAAAAGAAATTATTGCACTTGGTCGGCTAGAAGAGTATGACTCAAAGGTTCTTTGGACTATTTATGTTGAGAAGATGGATTTTTATTTCTGTGCGAATAATATAAAGAATGAAGAAATGAAAAAGAATATTTTGCTTAGTTCTGTTGGTACGACAACATTTACGATTTTAAGAGATATTATTGTCCCGAAGACGTTAAAGGAGATAAGACATGAAGATCTATTAAAAAAAGCTAAAGAACATTTTTCACCTTGTCCAAGTGAAATTGTGGAAAGATTTAAATTCCAGAAACGTCTTAGGAAGCCAGGAGAAAGCATAGCTGAGTTTGTCAGAGAACTTAGAAGATTGTCTGAATTCTGTAATTTCGGAAACACCTTAAATGACCGCCTGCGTGACCAACTTGTGTTCGGAATACAAGATGAAAAGATACAACAAAAGCTGCTGGATTCTAAAGAATTAAATTTCCAAACTGCGGTGGAGATCGCAGAATCGTTTGAATCTGCGGAAGCCGGTGTGAAATCACTACATATAGGCGATAGTACAGCTGTAAATCAAGTGCGCGCTAGAGGGGAGAAACCGAAACCAGAAAAGTTCTCTCATCCATTTAAGCCCAAAGAAGAAAAATTCGCGTCTGAGAAACCATGTTTCAGATGTGCGAAACACCACAATCCTCAAATGTGCCCTTTCAAGAATGCCGAGTGCCATCTGTGCCACAAATTTGGTCACCTAAGAATTTGTTGTAGGAATCGAAAATTTATGATGAAAAATGATAAACAGAACAAAAACAGTAAAATTAAAACTGTTCAAGAGGAATATTGTTTTAATTGTGTGGACGACAACTCCAATAGTGTAACATGGCAAAAAAATGTAAAAATAAATGGTGTGAATGTTAAATTTGAAATTGATAGCGGGGCGGCGCATACTATAGTAAGTAAAAATGTGGCAGAAAAATTGTTCTCAGGTAAGCTACCTTTAATTAAATCTAAAGTTAAGTTACAAACTTATACTAAAGATTTTTTAACTGTATTAGGTGAGTTAAAAGTAGATGTTTTTGTTGATGAATATTGTATACCTGATTTAAAAATGTTAGTTATTAAAGAGGAAGGTCCGAGTCTAATTGGAAAAACTTGGTTAAAAGCATCAAAATTATTTTGGCCTAATGTAAATATGATTAAAAGTATTTCGAAAGATGATTTAATTAGAAATTTTCCTAATGTTTTTGCTGACGGGATCGGTACAATAAAAGGTCCTCCCGTTTCAATAAATTTGAAAAAAGATGCAAAACCAGTTTTTCTTAAGTCTCGACCTGTTCCGTTTGCTTTGAGAAGAGCTACTGATTTGGAATTGGAACGATTAACAAAAGGGGGTATTTTGAAACCTGTTGATCATTCAGATTGGGCTAGTCCTATAGTAATTGTTCCAAAACCAAATGGTACTGTTAGAATTTGTGGTGATTATAGAGCCACAGTAAACTCAAATACAGAAAACGATAATTATCCTCTTCCTAGGATGGAAGAATTATTCTCTAAATTGTCAGGTGGAAAATTCTTTACTGTTTTTGATTTAAAAGATGCTTATTTACAACAACCTGTAGATAATGAAAGTAGTAAAATTTTAACTATTAATACTCATAAAGGATTATTTAATGTTTTAAGATTAGCTGTTGGAGTAAAGTGTGCTCCTGGAATGTTCCAGAGAAAAATAGAGAATATATTAAAAAAATATGAGTATGTTGGTGTATTTTTAGATGATGTAATCATAAGTGCTAGGAATGAATCAGAACATTCTGAAAGAGTTGAAAGTGTTCTGAAATGCTTTTCTGAGCATGGTATAAGATTAAATAAGGAAAAATTAAAATTTATGGTTTCGGAAGTTTGCTATTTAGGACATAAAATTTCTCAGGAAGGAATTAGACCTATGCCAGAGAAAGTTAATGCTATTTTGAATGCACCTATTCCAAATAATGTGTCACAGTTGCGTTCATTTTTAGGCTTAATTTCTTATTATAGAAACTTCCTACCTAATATTTCAGATGTCTTAGAACCTTTACATAGATTATTAGATAATAATGTTAAGTGGACATGGTCAGAAAAGCATGATAAAGCATTTCAAAAAGTTAAAGAATTATTATGTACATCACCTGTTTTAGAATTATATGATGTTAACTAAGATATTGTTTTGAACTGTGATGCTTCAGAATATGGCATTGGTTCTGTATTAAGCCATATTTTTGAGGGTAAAGAGAAACCCATAGCTTATGCTTCTAGAACTTTAAATAAAACTGAAAGAAATTATGCAATGATAGATAAAGAAGCTTTATCTGTAATATTTGGTGTTACAAAATTTCACCAATATTTAGCTGGTAAACAGTTTAAAATTATAACGGATCATAAACCTTTAATTAGATTATTTGATCCTGTTAAAAAGGTACCTGATACATTATCACCTAGAATGCTGAGATGGTCGCTTATGTTAGCAGGATATGATTATACAATTGAGTATCGCGAAGGTAAAAATAATAAAAATGCGGACGCATTAAGTAGATTACCTCTCCCAGAAACTGTAAATATAGTAAGTAATCCTGCTGAATTAATGTTTGTTTCAAATAATAATGATTGGCCTGTTACTTCTAAAACGATTGCAAAGCGGACAACTGAAAATCCTGTAACTAAACAAATTTTAGAGTGGGTACTACATGGATGGCCACGAAAGGTTAAAGCAGAGGAATATCAACTTTATTTTCGTAGAAGGGATGGAATTTCCTGTTTAGAAAATTGTCTATTATGGGGGCATAGAGTAATTGTGCCAGAGGAAGGTAGAGAATATATATTGAAATTGTTGCATTCTGTTCATCAGGGTATTTCTAGCATGAAAGCTAAAGCTAGAGGGGTGGTTTGGTGGCCAAACATGGATAAGGAAATTGAACAAATGGTAAATTCATGTAGTAGATGCCAAATGTGCGCGAGGGATAATCCAAAAATGAAACCCTTAGAATGGAAATCTGAATTACCCTGGGAAAGGATTCACATAGATTATGCAGGTCCGTTTGAAGGGAAATTTTTTTTAATAGTAGTTGATTCTTATACAAAATGGTTAGAAGTAGAAGTAGTGCCCAGGACCGATAGTAGAAATACTATTAGAGTAGGGGTGCACAACCTTTTGTAGAGAAGGGCCACTTTCAAATATATCTGGATGGTCGAGGGCCACATCAATAACATGGAGAGAATTCGAGTTAGAGGAGGTGATCTGTGGCAAAATTCTCGATTTTTACAAAGCGACCGATAAAATTCGCGATTTTTACAAAGTCGATCGATGAAATTCGCTACTTTCCTTCATAGGATTGGCGAAATTCACGATTTTTACAAAGCCGATCGACAAAATTCAAGTTTTTCCTATGCATGGTCGACGAAATTTGTGATTTTTCTGTGCATGATCGACGAAATTCGCGATTTTTCTGCGCATGATCGACGAGATTCGCAATTTTTCCGCACATGATCTACGAGATTCGCAATTTTTCCGCACTTGATTGACGAAATTTGCAATTTTACTGCGCCTGAACGAAGAAATTCGCGTTTTTCTAAAGCCGATCGGCGAAATTCGCATTTTTACGAAGCCAATCAGTAAAATTCGCGATTTTTACAAAGTCTGTAGATAAAGTACGCTATTTTCCTTCGCACGATCGACGAAATTCACGGTATTTCCGCACTTGATTGACAAAACTTGCGATTTTTAGAAAGCCGATCGACGAAATTCCCGATTTTTCCACGCCTGATCGACGAAATTTGCGATTTTTACAAAGCCTATCGACAAAATTCACGATTTTCATGAAGCCTATAGACAAAATTCACGATTTTTACAAAGCCGATAGACAAAATTCACGATTTTTACAAAGCCGATAGGCGAAATTCGCGATTTTTACAAAGCCGATAGGCGAAATTCGCGATTTTTACAAAGCTGATAGACGAAATTCACGATTTTCCTTCGCATGATCAATGATATTGGCGATTCATCTGCACTTGATTGACGAAATTCGCGATTTTACCACAAATGAATAACAAAATTCACAATTTTTCCGCATCTGATCGATGATTTTGCGATCCTGAATTTGCGATTTTTACGAAGCCGATCAATCAAATTCGTGATTTTTACAAAGTCTATCGGCGAAATTTGTGACTTTTGCAAATCCAATCGCGAAATTACTACTTCGCGTGATCGATGAAATTAGCGATTTTATTCGAGTCTGATCGACTTAATTAGCAATTTTTCCGCGTGTGACCAACAAAATTTGCAATATTCCCATCTCCGACCAAAGAAATTTGCTATTTTTCGGAATGCGATCAAGAAAACTCGCAATTGTTAGGTCATCGATCGACCGAATTTGAGCCTTTTTTCGCTGTTAATTGACGAATTACACATTTTTCTTCGACCGAGTATCGATATTCGCGATTTTTGTACTAAGATTGACGAAATCCACATTTTTTATGCGATAAGATGAAACTTGCGATTTTTTTTCTCTTGATAAACTGACAAAAACACGATTTTTCCGCAGCTGATCAACGAAATTTTCAATATTTCCACACGTCATCACTTAATTCGCGATTTCTCCCGTGTCTTATCAATGAAATTTGCCATTTTTTTGTCTCCCTTTTTTGTGCCATATCGACGTAATTCGTGTTTTTTTTTTTTTTTTTTTTTTTTTTTTTTTTTTTTTCACGCGACATACCGAGAAAATATGCTATTTTTTCCATCCGATGAATTTAATTTACGATTTTTTTCCTGCTCGATCAACGAAATGTGCCATTTTTCGCGGCCGTCCGACAAAATCCGCGATTTTTCCATGCCTGGTCGAAAAAACTTGCGATTTTTACGTGCCCAATCGAGAAAACTTGCTACTTTTTTTCCGAGTCTCATGGGCAAAATTCGCAATTTTGCTCTATCTCATGAGCGAAAGTGACGATTATTCCGAACCTCATCGATAAAATTAGCTTTTTTCCGCATTTGATCAATGAAATTCACGATTTTTCCGTGCCGATAAATCAAATTTGTGATTCTTAAATGACGAAATTTTATATTTTCCCGCGGTAAATTGACAAAATTTACAATTTTTTTCTGTGATATATGCACAAAAATTGCAATTTTCTCCAGTTATAAATTGACGAAACTCGCGGACCACATATTAACCCATCGCGGGCCACTTTTGGCCCGCGGGCCGCAGGTTGTGCATCCCTATATTAGAGTATTAAGAAGAATTTTTGCGACATTTGGATTACCAGTAGAATTAGTCAGTGATAATGGATCCGCGTTCACAAGTGAGGAATTTGAGGAATTTCTTAAAAATAATGGAATTAAGCATACACCTATTCCACCATATCATCCGTCGTCGAACGGACAGGCGGAAAGATACGTGCAAACTGTGAAAAATTGCCTTAGGAAACTGGATAAAAAGGACATAACATTATCAATTGCACGACTTTTGTTAGAAAATCATTCAACTCCTCATTCGGTGACTGGTAAAACTCCTGCTGAATTAATGTTTGGAAGGCCAATTCGAACAGCCCTTCATTTGGTATTACCATCAAAACCTAAAATACAGCAACCCCTGCACAAATTTAAGCTTCATGAATTAGTTTTCGTTAAAAATTTTGGAAAGGGGGAGAAATGGGTAAAAGGAAAAATTATAAAATTATTAGGAAGTAGATGGGTTTTAGTAAATAGATGTGACGAAATAATGTGTAAGCGTCATGTAAATCAGTTGAGACGTAACAGGGAGATAAGTTACGAAAAATCTGAAATAATTGAAGAAAATGACCACAATAACAAACAAATGTCAGAAAGATTTGAAAATATGGATTATAGTGGTAAAAATTACAATGTTTATGATAATTATGAAAGGGTTAATAAAAACCGTTTTTCTGAGATTAATGGAAAAATAAAAGACCAACGTGATAATGAGAATATTATGGAACCAAAGAAATCTCAGCCTTCACATGATATTGTAACAGGTACTGTTGTGAGTAATAAAAATGATGTTATGACAGATATATCTGTAAAGGACACTGTGACTAAAAATAATGATGAGGACTCGAAGAAAAGTGTTCCATGGTTCAAAATAAAATTTAAAAGTTAATTTAAATGAATATGATATAAAAATAGATATTATTAACATAGACAAGACAGATATTAAAATTAAAGGTAATATTTAAAGTTTTATTTTAAAATTGCTATTGTGCTTAAACTTTTGACACGCACTGTATCTGTTTAAACACATGAAATAAAAGATATATTTTTATGACAAACCACGATTGTTCCGCGACCCACCAAAACAACTGCCGCGGCCCACCAATGGGTCGCGATTGGGAACCGCTGATCTAGCTATTAATTCTTTCCAACACAGCTCTATCCCGGCGCATAATGTGCGATTTTGCAAATTTAGCGGGGGAAAAAAAAATCCAAAAATCGACTTGCAGTAATTTAACTTTTAGACATTTCATGTAACATCTAACACATTGGAGGAAAAAAAAGGTAAAATGATAGCAGCCTAATTCCACAACAACACCATCAAAAATTGGCTCAAAAACAAAAATTTTTTAAAGCTTTTTGCAAGAGCGATTCCTGTAGATGTATTTGTCGTCAATATTTTTGGATAAGAATATACTTGTTTTGTAAATATTTTTTTGTCTGTGGCAGCCCTAAAACTTTCACAAAAATAAATTAAGTTGTTAAATTGATTAATTAATTAAATAACCACTGACTTTTCTAATTAATTAAAATAGGTTACTCTTCTAATTATTATTACTATCAATATTATTTTCTTGAATTATGAAATATGTACTTGTTTAAATATAAAGGAATCTTTATTTTTTGAAATATCATTTCCTTAAAAATTTATCACTATGTTTTATAAAGAAATATCAAATTTCTATATATGTCTAATAATTATAACAAAAAATAATTTTCATTTCCCGTGAAGAATTATAAAGTAGTATTTACATTTAAGAATAAAATGAGATTGTTTTGGATAAATCGATTATTTTAGAAGATATACCACATGATTGATTGAAATAAATTCCGATAGATGACGCTAGTATACTACATGAGAGGGTATTGTTACATGAATGTGAGATCACTGATCCGAAGGGAAATAATGGATATGAAATAAATCCTAATCCTAATATTTTGAAAGTTTATTGCATGGCTGGGAAGAAGGATCTATGGATTTTAAGATTTTAAATCATTTGAGAGTAAAATAATAATAATAAGAAAAAACAACAGAATCTTTTTTTTCTTTTTGACTTATTTAAAATAATTAAAATTTAAGAGAAAATTGTGATTCAGAGTAAAGAAGTGTTTTTATTTACAGTGGAGCAAGATTACTTTTTGAAGAGGGCTAGCCTATTCTATGCAGGGCTGTCCAACGCGGCGTTCGCGGGCGCCATGGCGCCCTTTGATTGTTTTCTTGTTACCCTTCTGAAGGTTCTTTTCAGTAGAAGTTTGAAAAAAATAAAAATCTATTTTTAAAAATGTTTCTTTGATAACATTAGCGTCCCATATGCATTTTTATTATCAGCTTTTATTAAATATTTTCCTTCTTTCTCTAAAATTTTTATTTTTTGAGATAGGTCCCTATGTCCCAGAAAAAAAAAAAAAAAAAATTCTAAATTTACATTACATTTTTTTAGCAATTATTTGTATGTGCTTAGTATGTACGAATGGTACGAAGCCTATTTAATAACAGTAACCTCGATTAACCTGAACTGTTTTTATCGGACTCCTTTAAAATTCATTCTGATGAAAGATACATAACAATTTTCGGAATTTTATTTTAAGGTGTGGATGTAAAAGGCAATAAAATAACACAAATTTTGTATAAAGAACTAAGTCGATCGGTTTATTAGTTATCGAGATATTTCTATCCTGTTTTCCACATTCTTCGATTTTTCATGACCCTGTATTTCATTCAAATTTCAATTCAAAAATGTATTTTAATTGGAAATGAGACGCTTAATCTGACACAATAAACTGTTAGTGAATATGATTCTTAGTTTTTTGAGTTATAAAGATGTTTCTTTTATGCAATTCAGTACTACTTGGATAGTTTGGAGTTTTATATAATTTGTCGAAATTAGTTCATTAGCAATTCATTAATAGAGCATTACTATGTGTTAAAAATACCTAAATACCCGTTTAAATTTTGTTTAGGAATTGCAATGCATTTTTACACATGATGTGTTTTCTTATATTATATTATGCATAGATGGGTCAGTATTACGGTGCCCCCAAACGACTAGTTTTATAGTTAGAGTTAACGCAAAAGAAGATGTTAATATGCAATCCTGGAAAATGCCTCTTTGAATGTGAGTATTTGAAATTCGATTGTTATTTTTCCTCCTGTTATCTGCTAAATGAAAAAAAAAAAAAAAAAAAAAAAAAAAAAAAAAAAAATCCGGTTTGGCGTACAGGTGGAGATAAATTTTGAAGTTTAATATTAATTTCACCAGCAAAGGCTAATTCTTATAGAAATACTTACCTAAATATGAACCACTTTAGCGTTTTTATCTGTGCGCTTTTGACGAGTTTTTAAGTTTATTTTTCTGTAAGAGCTAGTTTTATCAGAATATTGCAAAGACGGTATTCAAAAAATATATTTTTACGTGCTCAATAACTAGAAATTTTCTGATTCATTTTCAGACACATTTGTAAAAGAAAAAAGATGAAACTTGCTGATGTGATAGTTTGAAGAAATTTATAGGCAACATGTGTTTTTATTTTCCATTTAATTAAGTAGCAATTTATGCAGGGGCGTGCCAGCAGTATTCGGCGCCTGTGTGCAGAACTGCATTTGGCGCCCTACACCCCCCCCCCCAATCCAATCGCCTGTAAAAAAAATCTTTATCCCCCCCCCCCCAAAAAAAAACTATGACTATTTATGAATGTATAGTTGTTATTCTTTTGGAGTTTTTTGAACCAGAAAATTTATTTAATAAAATATGTCTTGTTTCTTTTCAGTTCGTACTTTATTTCATTAAATAAATAAATAAATTTCTGTTTCCAAACATGCTTAAATTACTTGAAAAATACAGAAGGATGGCAGCTATGTAAATAAAATTCGTAACACAGTAAAACCTGTGTAAATGAAAGTACTCTCTACAGCGTTAGAATTACTAAAAAAAAGTCACTGGTCCTAAGGACCAGTAAGCATGAGAATTTACTGGTCCGCAGACATCATCACTGGTCCACTATATAAAATTCTATTAAATAATTTTAACACTTAGAGTGGCTTCCTCCTGTCCCCCCCCCCCTCCGCCCCTCCTTTGAAAATAAACCAATCTTATTTTGCAATAATCCAAATTTTTCAGCATAATACAATGTAAAATTATAATTTGCTAAAAATTAAAAAGCAAAATTTTCTGTACTTTTTAAAGAATAAATGTGCAAGATACAAATTTAATTATAAATAATGCTTATTTAAGTGTAGAAGATAACAAGTATCACTATTCTTTGCATTTCTTTTAAAATAAGGCAAGACAAGTTTATTGAAAAAAACATTTTTGCTGAAAAAAGGGATATTTTTGTTGAGTAAATGGGTACTTTGCTTAATGAAATGGTGCTTTCAGGAGTCACATTCACTCAGAAAGATTTGGAGCAGTAAAAATCCAATTGGGAAACAGGAAAATCAGTTTTTGGAGCAGCAACAACAATTTTTAAGCAGGAAAATTAGTTTTTAAAACAGAAAAATTCTCTCCCCAGCATTCACTTATTTGCTTTTTTTTTCGTTCCTTTTTGTCGAAATTTCAGTCTTTTCGCATTATTTTGACGAAATCTTTTGTTTTTTCGGGATTTATTGACGAAATATACCTTTTTCGCGATATTTTGTTTCAAAATTTTCCGTTTTATCTCGATTTTTGGATGAAATTTGCCGTTTTTTCGCGATCTTTTGAAGAAATCTACCGTTTTTTCGGGTTTTAGGATGAAATTAGCCATTTTCTAGAGATTTTTTGACGATATTTGCCGGAAATTAGTCGTTATTTAGCGCTTTTTTAACAAAATTTGTCGTTTTTTTGCGATATTTTGCTGTTTTATCGCGATTTTCGGGCAAAATTTGTCGTATTTTCACGATTTTTTGGAGAAATCTGCTTTTTTTTTGCAATTTTTTGAAGGAATCTGCCCTTATTTCACTATTTTTTGAAAAAATCTGCCGTTTTTCGCGATTTTTTGGATCGGAATTTGCCGTTTTTTCGCGGTTTTTTGAAGAAATCTGCTTTATGGTTTGGAATGAAATTAGCCATTTTTTCGAGAATTGTTTAACAAAATTTGCCGGAAATTAGTCGTTATTTCGCAATTTTTTAACGAAATTTGCTGTTTTTCGCGATTTTTTAACAAAATTACGCGTCTCGTGGTACGCGTGAGAACTATTTTTTTGCGTCCCATCGCCGATTTTTTTCGTATTTTACGCGCTATAGCGCGTCCGCGGCATCGCTAAAAAAAATCTTATGTGCGATCGGTTGCGGTTTTCTCAGGGCCTGAAAAAAGGCACTGGTCCTGCGGACCACTAAATTTTTCAGATTAGTGGTCCGATTGAATTATCGGTGGTCTCGGACAAGCGAACCACCAAGGATTTCGAACGCTGCTCTATCAAAATCCTACGTTACGGTAAAATTTCATTATGCCGGAGAAAGTAATTTAATGCAATAACAATATATTGCATCTAAACCAAAGATGTTTGTTTTTACTTTGCATGTATTGACGATCTGTATTAGAAAATCTACCGCACATAAAGATCTAAAAATTTGGATAAGGATTGATGATGGTAGATGCACCGTACACCTGACACTCAGTTTTTTTTTTAATCACCCGAAATATTAATTAAAAACCCTTAATGATCATCGCAAAATGGCGATCTTTTATTCCTCAACGAGATCATGCTTGTGTCCTTCCCCAAGCAGTCCTTCCCACTGACCAAAAGCGTAACGTTTGATTTTTTCTGCATTTTGGGATTCCAGCAAATTGGGATATAGTGAGATCCTGGTAAAATTACAAATAAATAATAATAAAGAAAGAAAACCGATTTCAATGGTATTTTTAATTACTATTTCAAAAACCTTTTTATTTGGTAGCGATTCGCATCAGTTCTCATGTTTTTCATTTCTCTGAAGTTTCAAACGTAAAAAACAACAACAACAACAACTGTTGATACAATCACGGTATTTTTCAGGTTCTAATAATTTTCAGGTGTGAAAATATTAATATTTATTGTTCAAAAAAATTTTTGAAGTCATTTCAAGGATTCGCCAAACATATTTTTTTTTTCTCGGTGCAAATTATCTCAAGATATCGTTTCCCAATAAAGAAATATGTGATTTGAATATCATTTCGCGTTAATAAATAAAAAAAATATATGTATGAGGAATTGTGCGGATTTCCATATTTATTTTATCAAGAATAATTTTTTTTTTTTTTTGGTCAAATTGAAAGTTTTATATCTAAATGTCAAAAAATAAATACAAATTGACAGTTAGCTTGAAAAATCAGACAGAAACATGAATAGCACCGCCGATATACTCTATTGAAGGCAGTGGGAAATCAACTCGAACTTCGATTGGATGGATTTTCATTTAAAAAGGAAAAATCATACAAATTCAAGATTATACACTGCTAGCAATATAATGTTCGTTCGAAAATATTTTTATTCAAAATTATAAAGTCAAATCAACATGTTGCTGAAGACATTGCCCTCCCCACATCCCGTCTCTACATTCGTTTGGAAAAAATAACATTCAACAAGGGCGGATCTGGAGAGACCTCAAGGGGGGGGGGGGCGATTTTAAAAATTCGGAGACTCGAAACTCATGCGCGGATCGGGACTAATATTTTCACTGCGGGTCGGGTTTGGGTCCGGTGAACTTCTATATTTTCAGAGGGTCGGGTTTGGGTCCGGTTGACTTCTATTTTTCAAGAGGGTCGCGTTTGGCTCCGGTTGACTTCTATTTTTCAAGAGGGTCGCGTTTGGCTCCGGTTGACTTCAAATTTTTGAGCGGGTCGGGTTTGGTTCCGGTTGACTTCTATTTTTCAAGCGGGTCGGTTTTGGGTCCGGTTGACTTCTATTTTTCAAGCAGGTCGGGTTTGGTTCCGGTTGATTTCTATTTTTTGCTGCTGGTCGTGTTAGCTAATCAGGTGCGTGCGAAGAGAAAACTGCGCCTGGGCAAAGTTTCAGTTCACCCCCCCCCCTCCCCCAAACGACTTTTCTTGCGACAGGCAAAAATGATGTTGGTAGTATAAATTTGACGTCCTTTAAACTTCTGAACATGAGGCGACCGCCCCCTTCGCCCCCTACCCTTTCGTACCACGCTGTAACCAATGCTTTTTCTGTGGTTCGTATTTGGGTCCGTTTGACTGCTACTTTTTACAGTTGGTCAGGTTAACTTCTACTTTTTTTTGCTACTTGCTGGGTTTTAGACCGGTTGATTACTACATTTTGCTGCTGGTCAAAAACAAAAGTAAATTTTTAAAAATGTATTTCGTAAGATTTCGCAAAACAAATGTACAACATAAATATATTTTTTACGAATAACAAATAAGTAAGATGTCAGTCCAAATTGGGATCGGGGTGAAGATTTGCACGAATCGCGTCGGCCCAATAATGCTTATCATACAGGCTGGGTCGAACATGGAACAGACGTTTAACTTTTACTCAGGGCCGAGCCCCGACCTGGAAATTTTGATCAATACAGATAAGACATGAGTTCGGGCTCTTTTTTCAGAATCAGGTCCCACCCGAGCTCGATTTTAAATCCGAGCCCGCCCAAACCCGAAACATTTTGCTTTATCAGAGCCCGAGCCCGATAACGAAAGTATACAGCGGAAAAAAAAAATGTATAATATATATATATTTTTTTTATGTTAAGGGAAAAATTATAATTTTTAAACCACATTTTCCATAGAAATGTTACTCTTAAACGAAAATTTAAATTTAATATTATCAAAAGAAAAGTTTGGTATAAAATAAAAATGTACTTAATACATAAAAAAAATTGTCATATTTTGTCTCTTTTAATAAAAAAACATCATGGACATGTTAGTGAACTGTGTTTCATAAATAAATGCATGGAACTTGAAGAAATTATTGTCGATTATTTGTCGAATCGGACAACATTTACCAATTTTCTATGAAAAGTGCACATTTTTAACTATAACCATTTCATTCCTCATAACAATCTTTTGGGATAGGTGTGACCCAGACAATAATATTAAATTTATAAATTTAAATTCCAATGCTATTATAGGAATACAGGAAACACTGCTCAATTGCTTTCTATCAGAATAATATGGAAAATAAATTTACTTACGACCAAAAGTGACATCGTAAATTTCAGAGTCAGCAGAATTCACAAAAAAAGCAACAATTATTAAAATTATTTCCATATGAAAAGCGATTACGACCTGTGTTACACTGTGTACAATAGAAATCTAAATTATTCGCCAACCGCAAACTAAAATTGAAAGAAAATATCCTCTTAGCATTAAATGTCTAAAGTCTAAATAATAATAAAATAAACAACTCTATTGCAAAATAACCAATGCTACAAACAAAAATCAAACTAAATTCATTATTCCCGCCTTTTTGTTGGCGCCAAACCATCGTCGGAAATGACAAATTAGGTCTGCAGAAGTTACTAATAATTTGCTTTTAAAATAGCATCGTTTGCTAAAATAGAAAAAAAAAAAAAAAAAAAAAAACCACAATTTCTGCTTCTCTTTCATTCTAATCAAAATGTCAATATAGTGATTTGAAAAGTAATAAGTAATGTTTAAGCGGGGAAAAAGCTTATTTAATATTTTCTATTCATTGATAAGTAAAATTTATAGGTTTCAGAAAAAATGAGTCCGAGTCCGAGCACTGTCTCATCTCTATTACAGACATTTAAAAAGAATGACTCCAGGCCGGACTCGACCAAGAAGAAAAACAAGTCTGGCCCGACCCAAATCGGCAGAAAATAAAGATCAGGACACGGCCCGCCTCAGAAGACCTGACCTAGCCCGAAATTAGGGTGGGCGATTGCCCCTTCGCCATCTAGCCCCCCCCCCCCCTCACACGCACACACACACACCTTAGATCCGCCATTGCCTAATTCATGAATTGGCGCGGTACCGGGTCGGGCCGCGCAGCGCCGACCTTGGGCTTCAGCCCAAGTCCTATTCCATGAAGGTCTCTCATGTTGGTTTGAAACCTTTATGGGTCCAAGGGGGGGGGGGGCGATCGCCCCATCGCCTCCCCCTTAGATCCGCCATTGACATTCAATATTTTACTTTAGAATATTTAAGGTTATTGTAATTGGCCTAGGTGATCCAAGGCGCTTGGTTAGTAGGACATAAAGTGCACGGGATTTTAAAACACTTTTTTCATAAATTTATATTTTTCCATTCATATTAACAGCCATCATTGTAGTTTCTAATTTATGTATGTCGAAATTGAACTTTTTTTGTTGTTGTAGTTGTTTTGCCATTTTAGTCTCTGTAACGTCTACCGTTATGTGTAATGCTAATAAGTGCTCATATTTCAAAAATTGGATTTTATGTTCGGAAATGAAATGCACAAATCTTACAATCATTACACTAATTTATGCAGTATTTGAATAGACACGAGTGTACGCAGGGAGTGCAGGGAAATATAAATTAGATTTTTAAACAGAATTTCATTTGAATTTTTGGAATAGAAATTAATTTAGTGACCTTGGAATCTTTTCCAGGGAGGCTCAAAATGTTTTAGGGTAAGCTGAGGCGCCCATAGAACCTAGGGTACCTTGACCTTGTTTGTAACCTTGTTGTACCGAAGGTTGAAGGAACACTAATAGCGGCCCTGTGCATAGTCCCCAAGTTCTGGTTTTACATTTTTTCTTTATTCAGTATTCTCCAAAGCGTCCCCCACGGACGCCACGATTGCGCCCTTAGGTTTTCTTGGCACCCATTGGAATGTATCCTCTTATTAGCTATTAAGATTAAAAATCCTTTTTAAGGGATACATTTTTAAAAATTAAAAATATTTGAATAGTTTTCTTGTAATAGTTATCGATGACCTTAAATAAGTTTTAATTATTTAATGCTATTAATTTGTTATTCAGTGATTAAAGTTTCTATAGCTTCTTCATCTACAAAACTTTTGAAGATAGATTGTCCTCTGAAAATCTAATTTTAAATTTATTCTGAATTAAATTATTTTTAAATAGTTTCTGAATCATAGGGGACTTTTAGCTATCAGCGTGAGATATACGCGCATCATATAAGACGTTTCTAATATATAAGTCTACCTCTATTCATGGACTGATATTGTAGGAGAAACTTTTACCAGTATTTCCGAATAGTAATTTTCTTCTTATTTATGATAAATTCGGAAGTAAAGTGACAATTGTTTCTTATAAATAATAATAAAAAAACAAGTGAAATTTAACTCCTACGGTAATAAAACTGTATATTACGCTTTTCCACCGCAGTGAGATAATAGTGTTGCATATTTTCAGCTATGTGAATTACGGCGCCTTTCATTATTTATAACTATATGAGGTGCACCTCTGTTTTATAAAAGTTGAACAGGGCTTGTCTAAATGATTTATTAGAGGACTCATAATTAGAATAAAATAAAATTTCAAAGAAAGAAATTAATATTTATAAATAATTTGTATAAGGTAAATCTATAAAAGGTAACTCAGATGCTAAGAAAATATAATATTTTTTATATTAATATATTTTTTTTTAACATTTGCTTCTCAACTGAAATCTTTAGGCGCCTTTACTGCTTCGGCGCCTGTGTGTGCCGCACACTTTGCACACTGGGTCGGAACGCCAATGAATTTATGCACACTGTAAAAGAAGCAAAGAACTATAATTAGACATTGTAAAAAAAATTCTGCGAAGTTGCTAAAGTTTTTTTTTAGGAAAATGGGATTCCTAGAACTTTTTATGTAACGGCAACAACAAAAAATCGTGTAACAGATATACTTTGCACCGTAAATAAAAAAATCTGTAAGGTTACTAAGAATTTTTTAGACAATCGAAATGCCTGGAATTTTTTATATAATTGCAACACGAATTACAGATAAAATTTTTGTAAGATTTCTGTAATTTTGGTAGATTCTTTTGTAAAGCTACAGATTTCTATAGCTTTACAAAAACTAGTTTTATACAGTGTACAAATAAAATTTTAGTAAGCGTACTGATTTCTGTAACTTTACATCTGTAAAATTACAGATTTTTTTTTTCTTTAGTGTACAAATGTAAAATTACGGAAATCTGTCTGCTTATTCTAAAATTTTATCTGCACACTGTACAAAAAACAAAAAACAAGAAAAAAAAAAAAAAAGTGAAAATTATCGTGTAAGTTTATCTTTTTGATAATTCAATTATTATTTTATTACTTACCTAGTATTTTCTTTCTTTCTTTTTTTTTCTTTTTTTTGAACTATGTTTTCCAATGGCGATTAATGGGGCAATTTAGAAATACTTTTTAGGTTTATCCTGATTTCTAATCAGAAATTAATCGCAATTAATGTGTCTATTTAGCATTGCCCTTGAGAACGAGCTAAATACCACATTTCCAATATTGTTCCAATTTTGGCCAACTCCTATGTTTGACATAGTTTGCTATTTAATAAGTTATTCCACATTTTGATGTTGAATTGTAGTATTATCTAATGTTTCTCTCTCTCTCTGTATATATATATATATATATATATATATATATATATATATATATATATATATATATATATAAAGGTTTTATGTGTGTATGTATGTGAAGGGTTTGGGTTCCTGGGATTATATAATGGAAAATTATGAAGGAATTATTCAAAAGTCACACCATGATAAAGATTAAAAGAAGTGGTATTTCTTAAAAAAATCTATCAAAAAATAAATTAAAAGAGCATTACATAACATCAACCCGGTAGTCTGACAAATAATTGTTATAATACAATGAATATTTAAATGTTAATTTAAGGCAAAAAGTACATAAGTATCAAATGGAGTTGAAAAATATATTGTATTACATATACAACAGCTTATAATTCCATTAAAATCTAATCAGTCTTGCGAAAATTTTCAACGCTAATTATACATTAATTATGGAAACTTTCTATAAAACAGTTTCCTGAAATTCTCATCATTCTCTGCTTTCCTTGCAAAACTAGAAGGAAAAGTTTTGAAACCTTTTCAGAGAGACTGCGCTCAAAATTTTCAAATAATGAGCCATTTCTTTCTCGATTGCAGAACTTTGGAACTTCTTCGTGAATGTCTAGACATTGTGTTAGTGTACGTCATTAAGTTTGTAGAAAATGAGAAAATTTTAACTTAATTTGCTTGAACTCCATGCGCGAATATTCGTGCCTTAAGGATGAAATTTTTTAATTAATAAAGTCTTTCATTTATGTACAAATATTTATATAAAAATCGGATTCATATATAAACATGAAAAATAAAATGAAATATCCAATTCTCATTTGATAGAGTTATTTACGGTATTATATTTAATTTCTGGTTTAAAATTATTAGTTTAATTATAAATATTATGTACATAAATGGATAATTATTTGGAAAAATGCATACTTATTAAATAAAAGAATACATATAGAATTAGTTGTCTTTTGGTATTTTATGTAATTTTAGCCAAAAAGAGTATGTATATACAGGGTGTCCGAAAAGTCTGGAAACGGTCGAATAACTCGAGAAATACATATGAGATTGAAAAACGTAAATATGCGTGTTAAATATTTTTAAATAACCAAATATTTTTAGATACCAAATTTGACCTTCGTAACCGACCCCCTGGAGGTCAGAGGGGGTCCAACTTTGAAATCTTAAATTATAACCCCCATTTTTTATTTCAGATTCGGATTCTATGGACAAAAATACCCAACTTTTGTATTTGATGTTTATTTCGAATTCTCGTTTATCACGGTGTAATCGAGCATATTAAATCGATACATATTTCGGTTTTACAACGTGATTTTCCCTAATCGAAACTAATTGGGGAGAATTTATGACATCAAATTCCTCGTCTTTTGCAAGAATAGCGTTTCCTGAAAATCACCCGAGCCGATTATTTCGATTGTGCTACACAGTTAAAAATTTGACCCATTTGCTGTAGCGTCACTCCACAGCTTTTATAGAATATCTCTTTCATGACCAATGAGAATGTTCCATAACACAGTAAAGTACACCGTAAAAAATTGAGCCTTTTGCTGCATCGTCACTCCACCGCTTTTATAGAAAACGATGGATCAAATTTTTAACAGTGTAGCACTAGCATAATTTTTTTTTTCCAACCACCTTCGTCGTTCCAAGCCCAAACTCGCACTCTGATTGGTTGTTGCTCTCGGCACTGTTTTCACGTAACTTGGCGATGATCATACTTGGCGTAGCGATAGATGCTTCCCTCGAGTTTGATTTCCTTCGGAGCCGAGTACAAAATAAACCGAGTACAAATTAAAAATTTGTGTTTAAAAACTTTTAAAGAGTACAGCTTTCAGTAAGACACGTTCCATCCAATCGAATGCTGCAAGAGAAAAGTTACTTTGTACTCGGTTCGGAAGGAAATCAAACTCCTCGACGGAAGCATCTATCGCTACGCCAAGTATGATTATCGCCAAGTTACATGAAAACAGTGCTGAGAGCATCAACCAATCAGAGTGCGAGCTTGGGCTCGGAACGACGAAGGTGGTTGGAAAAAAAAATTACGCGTAGCACTATCGAAATAATCGCCACGGGTGATTTTCAGGAAACGCTATTCCTACAAAAGACGAGGAATTTGACGTCAAAAATTCTGCCCAATCAGTTTCGATTAGGGAAAATCCCGTTGGAAAATCTGAAATATGTATCGATTTAATATGCTCGATTACACCGAGATAAACGAGGATTTGAAATAAACATTAAATACAAAAGTTACGTATTTTTGTCCGTAGAATCCGAATCTGCAATAAAAAATAGGGGTTATAATTTAAGATTTCAAAGTTGGACCCCCTCTGACCCCCAGGGGGTCGGTTGCGAAGGTCAAATTTAGTATCACTGAGTAGCTTATTTAAAAATATTTAACACGTATATTTACGTTTTTCAATCTCATATGTATTTCTCGAGTTATTCGGCCGTTTCCAGACTTTTCGGACATCCTGTATATATTGTTTCAAATTAATAAAAAATAAACTGACTCTATTAATTTTAAATTTGTACCTTTAACTGTATTGAATGTTATTCATTATGCTATGTTGAATGACATATTTGCATATTATGAAAGGATGCCAGCAGAATTCTTTTTTTTTTTTTTTTTTTTTTCCAATTCTAAATCAAATTTTGTTTATTTTTGCCTTTTGTTTGTTAATATATCATGTGTTCCAATGCATTATATTGACAAGTAACAGGCTATATTTTCCTTGTCTATTTACTTGTTATATGAAATCATGCATATTAGAAACATGTAGCGACTTGTGGTATACTTGCAAACTGAAGTTTAAATGCTACGTGTAGTTCTATTTGTCGTTTTTATTTCTCTCCATTGTATTTTTCTACCACATTTCGTTTTATTTGTGATTATTTCCTTTTTGCTTCATAACAAACATGCTTTAAATATTTAAAGCACTATTAATATTTTGAGATTTGCCAATAAGCTTTACTTTTAATATGTTTTAGTATAACAATTGATGTGTATTATTATTCCATCTTCATTCAGAAATTTGGTTAATATTGTAATATGATCTTGTAATATAAATTTTGATTCAGACATCCCAATGCCTTTTAATATGTATTCTGTATTGGCGTATATTGTTTTAGAATATGAAATCTACAAAGAAATCTATGAAATTAAAAGAGTATTACATTTTATCAAGACATTAGTCTGTCAAATAATTGTTATAATATAATGCATATTTAAATTTAAATTGATGGCGAAAAGTATAAATAAGTATCAAATTTAGTTAAAGAATTTTTTCTTTTTTTTTTCTTTTTACAGATCCATTAGCTAGTAATTCTACTAAAATCTAATCAGTCTTATGACAATTTTCAACGCTAATTATACATTAATTATGAAAACTTTCTATAAAACAGTTTCCTGAAATTCTCATTATTTTCTACTTTCCTTGCAAAATTAGAAGGAAAAGTTTTGAAGCCTTTTCAGAGGAACTGCGCTCAAAATTTTCAAATAATAAGACATTTCTTTCTCGACTGCAGAACTTTGGAGCTTTTTCGGGAATTATTTACAAATGCTGTGTTAGTGTACGTCATTAAGCTTGTAGAAAATGAGAAAATTTTAACTTAATTTGCTTGAATTTCATGCTCGAATATTCCTGCCTTAAGGATAAAGTTTTGGAATGTTTAGTGAAGCCTTTCATTTATATACATACATTTATAGGAAAATCGCATTTATATACAAACATAAAATAAACAAATAAATAAAATATCTAATTTCCACTTAATAGAAATATTTATGATATGACACTTTTAATTATTAGTTTAATTATAAGTATTATGCACACAATTAGATAATTATTTGGAATAAATGCATATAAATTAAAACAGAAAATAAATGTAGATTCAGTTTTTTTTTGTGTATTTTATGAAGTTTTAATTAATAAAAATATACAGATAACTATTTTTTTTTGTTTAAAATCAATAAAAAAATAAATTAACTCCATTAATTTTAAATGTTTATATTTAACTGTATTGGATGTTATTCATTCTGTTATCTTGCATAACGTGTTTGCATATTATGAAAAGATGCCGGTACAATTTGTTTTTTTTTTCTCTTCTAAATCAAATGTTATTTATTTTTTCCTTTTGTTTAAAATCTGTTATGGATTTCAATGCATTACATTAACAAATAACAAACTATATTATCCTTATTTATTGATGGCGAAAAAGTATTAAATGGAGTTGAAAAATATATTATATTACAGATGCAATAACTTATAATTCTACTAAAATCTAATCAGTCTTGTAAACATTTTCAACGCTAATTATATTTTAATTATGAAAACTTTCTATATAAAACAGTTTCTCGAAATTCTTTAAAATTCTCATTATTCTCTACTTTCTTTGCAAAACTAGAAGGAAAAGTTTTGAAACCTTTTCAGAGAGACTGAGCTCAAAATTTTCAAATAATGAGCCATTTCTTTTTCGATTGCAGAACTTTGCATCTTCTTCGTAAATGTCTAGACATTGTGTTAGTGTACGTCGTTAAGCTTGTAGAAAATGAGAAAATTTTGGCTTAATTTGCTTGAATTCCATGCGCGAAAATATTCGTAGGATAAAGTTTTGGAATGTTTAGTAAAATCTTTCGTTTATATACATATATTTACATAAAAATCGGATCTATATATAAACATAAAAAATATTAAGGTATCTTATTCTCATTTAATAGAATTATTTATGATATGATATTTAATTTCTGGTTTAAAATTATTAGTTTAATTATAAATATCATGCATATAAATAGATAATTATTTGGAACAAATGCATATAAACTAAAGAAAAAAAAATAACTATAGGGAAAAGGGGGGCACCTTTGAACATTTTTTCAGAAAATCAATATATTTCTTAGTTGAATTATATTTATTGAGTTTTAAATATTACATAACAAAAACAACACATTTCTTCATCATACGAACCATAAATTAAACATTTTCCAAAGAAATTAAATAAGTTGTAAGGATTTAAAAAGTTGAAAGATATTTATTCAAACTTGCCCATATAGGGGTACCATTGAACAAGCAAGGGGCACCTTTGAACAAATGAATAAAATATGAAAATATTGAGAGTTTTTATAAAAAGTTGCATATGTTATAGAAATATAAAGTTATATGAATAAAATTAAATAACTACATTTTGTTGAAATAACTAATTTTTTTATATTATTTAACCAAACTTAAATTCATCAAAGTTGATGTCAAAACTCATTGTTGATAAAACACAAAGTGTCCCTCCAGTTGTGTTTGGTTGTGAAAACTTTTTTACAATATCCTTGAAATGCACTAAAGTGATATCTGATGCCTCTGGAAAATTAAATTTTTTCATTCACTATTTTTTTTAAGATACCTGATATAAAATTCCGTTTTATCCGTTACGGAAAATAGAAATAATGTTTGGAAATCTGTTAAATCATGAATCATTATTTTGTATCCAGGATTTGCAATAATCCAATAAATGAATTTAGATTTGATTCAATTTAGATTTGAAACTTCTCATCACTGATACATACAGAGGTTGGAACCCATGTGTGCAGTAAGAGGAATTGTTAGCAGTATATATCCATGTTCTTTGACATTCTTAATTAACCTCTTTTCACATAAAAATATTCAGAAATAATAATATTTAGATACATTAACACCTCTTTACTTTATAGTTTTAAGCGTTCTCTTTAAATTATTTCAATTATTATTTATCCCCAGTTAATTTCGTGGTTTTTCGCTGTTCAAAAGTGCCCCAACTTTTTTGTTCAATGGTGCTCCATCACATGGAGCATTGCATCACATGGAGCATGGAACATTACAATGGTTTAGGGGAGAGTGGGGATACTTGAGCATAGGGGATACTTGAGCCACCCCTATTATCTCTACAGTTGGTTAATTTTTCTTTCTAAAACTGCCAATATGTTAACACATTTATAGTTCTGAACATGTAAAAAAGAAATCACACATCTTGGTACCATTTTGAAAGTATAGTGATCAATAGTTGTCTTTTCCCTATCTGAAGTAAATTTTTGGGTACATGGTTTTTTTGTTTTTTTGTAATCAAAGTTTTGTTTAAAGTTGCAACTACATACATAAATTTAATAAGCATAATTTCAATTGTATTTTGAATCTAAAATAGTTCTAATAGCTGCATGCTTTATTTAGTAAAACTCTGGGAAACAAAACTAGTGGTAGTGGGGATACTTGAGCCAGTGAGAGTGGGGATACTTGAGCCATGTCTCAACCCTCCCCACTAGAAATTAAACATAGGAGAAACAAACAAAAAATAAAATTCCTTCCTTATATTCACTAATAGATTTTTTTCTGGATAAAAGAGAGAATAATTTTTCATTTTATTTTATTTTTCTTAAAAAAATAACGACTTAAAAATGTTTAAAAATGTATATTTTTTAAATGAAAATATCCATTTTAATTTTCATTTTGACTAGCAAAATAGCCTGTCTAGATAAATGTAAACATAGTTTTCAATTTAACTTTTATTAAATTAAAATAACTTTTTAAAACTGTTTTACAGGCTATAATCTCTAATACTTTAATTAGTTAGGTCCAACATATTAAAATATTTATTTTTTAATATAACATATTAAGATTAATATCTTATATTGAAATCGTAACCTCTGTTGCTGTAATTTTTTTTAACTAAGAAAACTGAAGAAAAATTGGTAAAAAGAGCGCACAAAAAACAAGAAAAGCAACAAAAATCCCAGTTCAAACTTACCTGCATGGAGCCAAAGAATAAGACAAAATCTTTTCCTGTGAAATCAAAAAAGTGTTTGAAATAGTAGAATGATACATCTGGCTTAAATTCCGACAGCTACTAAATTAAAAGCATGAGTTCGACATTATCATTAGAGGAAAATTCTGCCAATGATGGTGATGATGTGAAAAGAAAACCTTCTATTGATGGTTGGTTACTAATAAAATATGCCAGAAAGAAAACTAAAAATATTTGTTGGATAAGCACTTAATATTTTGAAAATGAAATTTGCCCGAAGAATAGCAGATTCCAAATTTAAATGGCTCTGAACTGAGGTAGTTTCTACCGTCGTTATAACTCAAGTTGAAATTATCATTTGACAACCAGTTCTAACGACAAAAAGTGATCGTATTACTAACTTTGTTTTCTCAATTGGTTTGGAAGGACTTTATGTTTCATAATTTATCATTCTGTAAAATGTTTGTGCAAAAATAAAGCGAAAAAAATTACTTTTGTAGGTATTTTTCCGTAGTGGCTCAAGTATCCCTTCACCATGGCTCAAGTATCCCTCCCATGGGGATACTTGAGCCACCATGTAAAACAAAAAATAAACATTTTTTATACATAGAAAAATAGTTCAAAATTCATTGAAAGTGGTTTTCAGTTGAAGAAAAAACATCAAATTTTCATTTTCAATATTTTATTTTATTATAAGAAATTATAAAAAATTTAAAAAAAATAAAATTCAAAAAATGGCTCAAGTATCCCCATCTTCCCCTACTCAATTCGGCTGAAGAATTTGAATAAAACAAAGCTTTTAAACTAAGACTAACATCTTTGCTTAAGCATTGAACAATAAATTAAATTTTTAGGGATAGAAGTTTGTAAACAAAAATCCTACAACTTTATTTTTTAAATTTTAGATTCAAGAGGGATAAAAATACATATCTTGTTTAGACAGTACTGTTCATACAAAATGGTACAGCTTTGTACAATTATTCCCTTGAAGCAGCAGTAAGTATTTCCATATAAATTTTTAAAAAGTAATTTATTTGAAGGAAAATATTTAGAGTGTTCAAAGGTGCCCCCAGTTCCAACGTGCTCCCCTCTCCCCTACATAAAGTTTCATTTTTTTATGTTTTATATAGTTTTAATTATATTAAAAATATTGAGATTTTTTTTGGTTTTAAATCAATAATAATAATAAAATATAACTCTTAATTTTACATTTGTACCTTTAACTGTATTTCAAGTTTTTCATTCTGTTAAGTTGAATGACGTATTTACATATTATGAAAAGATGCCAGTATAATTCGTTTTTTCTTTTCTATAAGTGGTATTTCTTATGAAATTTACCTAAAAAATAAATTAAAAGAGCATTACATAGTATCAACATGGTAGTCTGACAAATAATTCTTATAATACAATGAATATTTAAATTGACGGCGAAAGTATATATAAGTATCAAATGGAGTTGAAAAATATATTTTATTACATATCTAATCGCTTACAATTCCACTAAAATCTAATCAGTCTTGTGAAAATTTTCAACGCTAATTATATATTAATTATGAAAACTTTCTATAAAGCAGTTTCCCAAAATTCTTTGAAATTATTATTATTCTCTACTTTCCTTGCAAAACTAGAACGAAAAGTTTTGAAGCCTTTTCAGAAAGACTGTGTTCAAAATTTTCAAATAATGAGCCATTTCTTTCTCGATTGCAGAACTTTGGAACTTCTTCGTGAATGTCTAGACATTGTGTTTGTATACGTCATTAAGCTTGTGGAAAATGAGAAAATTTTAACTTAATTTGCTTGAATTTCATGCGCGAATATTCGAGCCTTAAGGATAAAGTTTTGGAATGTTTAGTAAAGTCTTTCATTTATATAAATATACTTATATAAATATCGGATCTATATATAAACATAAAAAATAATAAAGTATCTAATTATCATGCAATATAATTATTTAGGATGTGATATTTAATTTCTGGTTTAAAATTAGTAGTTTAATCATAAATATTATACACATAAATGAATAATTATTTGGAGCAAATGCATATAAATTAAAGAAGCAAAAAAATAGAGATTTAATTTATTTTCTATTTGTATTTTATTAATTTTAACTATTAGAAATGTTGAGATTTTTTTTGTTTTAAATCAATTGAAACTCTTTTAATTTTATATTTGTAAATTTAATTGTACTGAATGTTATTCATTTTGTTATGTTGAATGACATATTTGTAATGACTTTATTTTTATGAAAAGATGCCAGCAAAGTTCGATTTTTTCTTTTCTATAAGTGTTATTTCTAATGAAATCTACCTAAAAATAAATTGAAAGAGCATTACATAATATCAACATGGTAGTCTAATAAATAAATCTTATAATAGAATGAATATTTAAATTTAAATTGATGACGAAAAGTAAGTACTAAATGGAGTTGAAAAATGTATTTTATTTTAAATCCAATAGCTTATAATTCCACTAAAATCTAATCAGTCTTGTGAAAATTTTCAATACTAATTATATATTAATTATGGAAACTTTCTACATAAAACAGTTTCCCGAAATTCACTGAAATTCTCATTATTGTCTACTTTCTTTGCAAAACTAGAACGAAAAGTTTTGAAGCCTTGTCAGAGAGATTGTGTTCAAAATTTTCAAATAATGAGCCATTTCTTTCTCGATTGCAGAACTTTGCAACTTCTTCGTAAATGTCGAGACATTGTGTTAGTGTACGTCATTAAGCTTGTGGAAAATAAGAAAATTTTAACTTAATTTGCTTGATTTCCATGCGTGAAAATATTCGTAGGATAAAGTTTCGGGGTGTTTAGTGAAATTTTTCATTTATACACATATACAGGGTGTTTCTAAATTCATGGTACAAACTTTAAGGGGTGATAGTACACATCAAGACAAACAATATTAAACAGGAAACTAAGGGTCCCAAACGTCTTCCGAAGGAGATAGGCGCCATTAAAATTTAGGGTCCAAAAATTCAAATGATTATAAAAAACAGAAAAATTGGTCGATTCGTTTGCGGTTTTCACTAAAACTATTCTTTATATCAGTATTGTCTTGAAAATAAATTATAAAGATAAATTTCAAAAAATACCAATAGAGGGCGCTTTAGACTTTGGAGTAACAAACAATTATTTTTTACCGTTATTTTTTGCATCTCATTAATTTTTTTTTACAAGCTTTGACATAAACTTAAATTTTGATCTCAAAATCTAAATCGTTGGGAGTGGTTAAGTAGCGCAAACTGAACTGTGGGGGGAAGTTCAAATTTCAAATGATTATAAAAAAACGGAAAAATTGGTCAATTGATTTGCGGTTTTCACTAAAATTATTCTTTATATCAGTATTATCGCGAAAATAAATTATAAAGATAAAATTCAAAAAATGCCAATAGAGAGCGCTTTAGACTTTGGAGTAACGTACAACAATTTTTTACAGTTATTTTTTGCATCTGATAAATTTTTTTAGAAGCTTAGACATAAACTTAAATTTTCAGATGACAGTCTGAATCGTTGGGAGTGGTTAAATAGCGCAAACTGAACTGTGTTCAATGGGGGTGGGGAGGTTTAAATTTGAAATGATTATAAAAAATGGAAAATTTGGTCGATTCGTTTGCCGTTTTCACTAAAACTATTCTTTATGTCAATATTTCCTTGAAAATAAATTTTAAAGATTAATTTCAAAAAATACCGTTAGAGTGCGCCTTAAACTTTAGAGTAACCAACAACTATTTTTAACCGTTATTTTTTGTATCTAATTAAATGCTTGCAAATGCTTAGATTTTAATTTTGAGCTCAAATTCTAAATCGATGAGAGGGGTTAAGGAGCGCAAACTGAATGGTGTTCAGGAGTTGAAATGTTACCCTCGCCACCCCTCGAACACATTTCAATTTTCCGCTACTTAATTACTTACAGCGATGCAGATTTTGAACTCAAAATTTAAGTTTGAACTTTTATAAGCATTTAATTAGATACAAAAAATAACGGTTAAAAATAGTTGTTGGTTACTCTAAAGTTTAAGGCGCCCTCTAACGGTATTTTTTGAAATTAATCTTTAAAATTTATTTTCAAGGAAATATTGACATAAAGAATAGTTTTAGCGAAAACGACAAACGAATTGACCAATTTTTCCGATTTTTATAATCATTTGAAATTTGAACCTCCCCACCCCCATTGAACACAGTTCAGTTTGCACTATTTAACCACTCCCAACGATTCAGATTTTCATCTCAAAATTTAAGTTTATGTCTAAGCTTCTAAAAAAATTTATGAGATGCAAAAAATAACGGTAAAAAATAGTTGTACGTTACTCCAAAGTCTAAAGCGCCCTCTATCGGCATTTTTTGAATTTTGTCTTTATAATTTATTTTCGCGATAATACTGACATAAAGAGTAATTTTAGTGAAAATCGCAAATCAATTGACCAATTTTTCCGTTTTTTATAATCATTTGAAATTTGAACCTCCCCCCACAGTTCAGTTTACGCTACTTAACCACTCCCAACGATTTAGATTTTGAGCTCAAAATTTAAGTTTATGTTTAATCTACTAAAAAAAATTAATGAGATGCAAAAAATAACGGTAAAAAATAGTTGTTCGTTATTCCAAAGTCTAAACCGCCCTCTATTGACATTTTTTGAAATTTATCTTTATAATTTATTTTCAAGACAATACTGACACAAAGAATATTTTCAGTGAAAACCGCAAACGAATCGACCAATTTTTCTGTTTTTTATAATCATTTGAATTTTTGGACCCTAAACTTTAATGACGCCTATCTCCTTCGGAAGACGTTTGTGACTTTTAGTTTCCTATTTAATATTGTTTGTCTTGATGTGTACTATCACCCCTTGAAGTTTGTACCATGAATTTAGAAACACCCTGTATTTATATAAAAACCGGATTAATATATAAATATAAAAAATAATAAAATATCTAACATTTAATAGAATTGTTTATGATACGATATTTAATTTTTAGTTTAAAATTATTAGTTTAATTATAAATATTATGCGCTAAATAGATAATTTTTTGGAACAAATGCATAGAAATTAAAGAAGAAAATAAATATAGATTTAATTTTCTTTTTGTATTTTATGAAGTTTTAATTAATAAAAAAAATGTAGAAATATATTTTTTGTTTTAAACGAATAAAAAATTTAATTTAACTGTCTTACTTTTATATTTGTTTCTTTAACTGTATTTGATGTTATTAATTTTGTTATGTTGAATAACGTATTTGTGTATTATGAAAAGATAGATGCCAGTACAGTTCGTTTTTTTTTTCTCTTCTAAAACAAATATTATATACATATTTCTATTTTTTCTTAATATATAATGAATTCCAATGCATTATATTGACAAATAACAGGCTATATTTTCCTTATTTATATACCTGTTATTATAAATAATGCATTTTAAAAACATGCAGGGATATGTGTTATTTTTGCCATCTAAAGATTAAATACTGGGTGCTGCTCTATTTATCATTTTCTTTTCCTTTCGTTATATTTTTCTGCCACATTTTCTTTCTTTTGTGAATATTTCTTTTTTGTCTGATATCAAACATGCATTATATGTTTAGGATTGTTAATATTTTGAGATTTCCTAGAAAGTTATTTTTGCTATTAAGTTTTACATAAATTTTTATTTTATGATAACAATTAATGTGGAATATTCTTACACCATCTTCATCCAGAAATTAGGTTACTATTGTAATATAATGAACTAGCAAAATGAATTTTGACTTAGCTATTACAGTGCCTTTTAATGAGTATTCGGTATTCAAGTATATTGTTTATGGATATAAAATAACTTTTTCCCCCGAAGGGACATGTATTATAAAAAATCTTTAAAAATACCTGGTTGTAAAATAAAATTAGTAATGAAGTAAGGATTTTTTTTAAAAAGGATCATTTATATGCTGTATTAAAATCTGAATTTTATAATACAACCCTCTGATTCTCGATAACATTTCTTTTGCTTGTTCTTTTAAATCACATTTTATCCTCCTATTTTTTATGAATATGAAAGTTTTTCCTTCACTGTTTTCTGGGCTTCGGAAGAGTATATATTTCATAAAAATTTTATTTATAATATCCATCCCTGAAGTAGAAATTTAGGAATGAGTAAATGAGTCAAAGAATAAGCTAAGTAACTACTTTATAGAATAAAATTTTGAATTTATTTTTTAAAAATCTCCGGTATTCGAGCATACATTGTCCAACCTTATTTGACGCAAATATAAAGTCACATGACAAATGAGCTTATTTCTTCCGCCAATGTTTGGACATGTCTTCCATCTGTTGGATTTATATGGGGTTACCTATAAAATAAGCACAAAGATAATTTTGTCTATTATTTTATATGTAAAAATGGCGATTAATTGCACTGTATACAGATGTAAATCAAGGTATGTCAATGGAGCAGGCGTAATTTTTTATATATGAGTCATAGATTTATTTAAAAAAATTCTTTTCTTTAAAATTATTATAAGTCATACTTAAAGCAGTGTTATTATTTGAATTTGATTAGTTTTTCGCATCGTTAATGCAGGGTATAAGTTTATGAAACACGACAGCTGACAATTATAGATGTACGTTTATGTTTCTAAAATTATTAGCGATATTCAAGTCTAAACAAACTTTTAAATACGCATTTATTTTTTTAAGTGAGTACGAGATGGGGTTATTAAATAACTGAGCCATTGTCATAAAACATTTTATTCATCATCAGTTAAATGAGAAACATTATCGCCATCAAAATACTTCCTTTGACGACCCCTGCATCGCAGTATCCTAATTTTTGACTGTGTAGAGCACTGCTGAAGTCCTCTTCTGTCAGTTTGTTGAGAGTCACCTCTGCTTATGCTTTGACCAATTCCATGTTCTGGAGGCTTGACTCCTTCTGCTCCGACATGACATTTTGAAATAAATAGAAATCATAGGGACATACGTCATGAAAGTACTGTGGATAACCCAATATGGGGATGGTGTACGTTACTCAGAACACCTTTATAGACAAAGTGGAATGGGTTTTTACATTGTCCTGGCGAAAGATACAGGATTCTTTATGATGAATGTTTCATGCAAAGTCGAAAAACACATTCTTTGTGGATTCCTGTCAACGCAACATGGACCAACTGGTCATTTTTTAAAATGTTTATGTTTCTGTAGGGTTGTCCGCGGCGGACAACATCATTGGTTCTTTATTGCTTTTTTTAAGGCTTTTTTAGCCACTCAAAAACTTGAGGGCAGGATATGCATTAATATTCATACACTTCTTTTAGCATACCTTGAGTTTATGTGACAGTTTTGCCTAGGAACTTCAAAAGAAACTTGATGACAACCCGTTGCTCCATCTGTTATTTATTTTTCATCGAGCTAAAGGCTCACATTGTAAATAAAATTTGGAAAATTACAAAAATATTTCTAGTAGAATTATATTTCAAGAACTTTTTATGCAACGGCAACAATAAAATGTCATATAACAGATACAGGTTTGCACATTGAATCTAAAATTTTAAGGTTACTAAGAATTTTTTTGGAAAATCGTATTCTCAGAACTTTTTAAGTAACGTTAACGAGGATTACAGATAAAATTCTAGTAAAATTACCAACATTTTAGTAAATTCTTTTGTAAAGTTAAAGATGTCTCTGTTTTTGGTTACAAGTTTTGTAGATTGACATCATTTTCTTGTAGAGTGTACAGATAAATTTTAGTAAGCATAGCAGATTTTGGTAAATTTTGATTACTACGGTTACAGATTTTTTTTACAGGGCACGATTCATTCAACCCGAGCAAATGCTACTGTCAAACTAAGCGGAACAATGACTGAAGATCGAGTGAGTGATGTTGGAGATACCATGTATCAGCGTCACAGAAATTTGGAGTGCATCACGCTCGATGCTTTTTCAGTGGTATCACAAGTCCGGTTATTTAATAGTCACACCTCATGTTTAAAAAGAAATTATAAAAAAATTCGAAATACTATCAATATGAATAAGAAACAAGTGCTTAACATCAATAGGTCCTGATTAAATTTGGTTGTATATAGATTATAGTCTAATAGGTGGCGATATTATGTTATATGTTTTACGACTTTCGCAATATCTATATCTCAAGAATTAATGTACAGAATTTCAAAAACTGTATATTACACATAACTTCGATATTAACTGGTACTGATTAGGTTTCGATGCGAGTCGTCCAATAGATTCCAATAGCTCTGCTATGCTGCATTTTGTGCGATTTCTGCAATAACTACATCTGAGATGGTGGTTATTGGTTGTCGGTACTTGTGGATACACCACCAACAAGTGTCACTGCTATGCACTTTTTTCACTATTTCTGCTATAGTTTTACCTCAATAATTAAAAAATTGGCATTTAACATGGTAGCAGACAATTTGACTTATAAAGAAGAAAACTTTGTACTGACCACAACATACAAATTCCTATTTAGAATAAGTGAATGAACCTTTAATTCATTAAAAAAAATCCACAAGAACTAAAAACCTGTGTCCAGTATTGATTATGAAAGGCTTTCAAAAACATTCAGAATGCTGTAACAAAAATGAAAATTTACAGTTTATTAAAATGAAAAATGTCTATGTAAATAATTACGAAAATTCATAACGCGTTTGTTAAACCTATTTCTGCAATCGTCAGAAAGAAATCCGATTTTTTTGTGTAGCCCTAGAATGATCTATGGATTTGTATGTATATCACATAATTTGTATGTATATTACATTAAAATTTAGTTTAAAAAATGCCTAGTAGAATTGAAAATCTTTATTCAACAATTTCTGTCATTAAACGGAAATGTACTTGGGATCTTTTGTGTAGCCTTGTGTATGATGTATAGAGTTTATGTACTCAAAGTTATATTCAATAATCTAGTTGAATTTTAAAACGCTCACAGCAACTAAAAACACACATCAAAGAATCATTCTTTATACAAAATACTGTCGCCAAATACTTTTGTGTGTCCTTTAAATGAACAATACATTATATGCACACCAGATTCTAAAGTAAGCGCTTTGTTCTGCACCTCTGTGATATAAATAAATTTCAATGTTTTTAAAATTGTGTAAAATCATTAAAATACACAGCAAACGATTTTTCCCGTAGGTCGTAACTGTAAAGTAACTCTTTTGAGTGTCTCTGCACATGAACCATAAATGCTACATACTTCGTTTTCTTTAGCGAAAATACAATATTAAACCACAAAAACACATACTGTTGTCATTGCAATTTAACTATGCTTACGGGAGTAAGAACACTGATAGGCAGTCAAGCCAAATTCATAAACATTCTTCAACTATGTTGGAAAACGTTAAAAAATTTTCAATACGAAATAATTTTAATCTGTGAATTTGAGAATCTCTCTATTCAGAAAAAATAAATAAATAAATAAAAAAAAAACTAAAAATTAAAAAAAAAAAATGCTGTCATTGCCGTCGACAATGAATTTTTTTATGACCTAGGTTTTTCTTCGTTTATATTAAGAGAGCTGTTGCGTACAAAAATATGAAAATTGGTGTTATTATAGAAAGATGTTTGATGAACATTCTGGTGTAGATAGTTTTTAAATCGAACAATTATTTTAATAGATATTTAATGTTAAAGTTGATCAAAATCGTTCCATTAGAAATGTTTTATAGGAGAAAAAACAATACACAGGAATTTAATCATTTCTAGATCATTTTATACATTAGAAGTTCCCAATGTGCAGACTGCATTTTTTTTTTTTTTTTTACTTATTTTTTGAGGATTTATTTCAATTTTAAGTTCAAATTTTCAGCATTTCGATAAATATTTTTGACATGTTTTAGAAAAGAAAATTATTTAAAATTGTTGCCAACTATTAAAACAGCAGAAGGAATAAAAATTCCTTCAAATTAAAAATTTATTGACACGTGACTATTAAAAATAGAAAAAACTTTCAAATTAAAATTAAATGAACATTACGTATTAAAAGCAGAAAAATATTGAAAATTAAGGCATAAAAACTGTGCTTACTCGGAAATTTTAAAAGAGAAAAAAAAATTGTAAAACAATAAATTCATTACTAATATGCTTTAAAAGTTTTAAATAGATAAAAATTATGTCAGATTTAAAAAACAAAATAAGATTTGGAAAATAATATTTCCTTTCTAACGATAAAAGTATCTTCACGTGAATATTACAAGAAAGGAAAAAAAAAGCAGTTTGATGAAAATTATGCCAGATTTAAAAATTTACATCTAAGAATCACTTATGTGAAACCCTTACCTTATAACATTGTTAAAAAATACCGGGAAGCTAAGACTTTGTTGATTAAGTTAATGTTCTATTAGAAAATTCTGAACTGTTTAAATAATATCTCATTTGATCAAATGTGAAAACAGTCATTAACAGCAGTTCATTCGAATTGAAACGCCCTCCGTAAAACAAACAACAACAACAAAAAACGCCCATTTATAAAGTTATCACTACTGTTTTTTTTTTAACTTAATTTCCTGTAATTTTTTTTATAGTCGATAAAAACGAGGGTTGAAGAGTGTAATTCGTAATGGATCGAGCTCCGTAGTAAATTAAAAAACATGCATTATTAAATACTATATTAAAAATATTATCTCTTTATTAATTTATATTATAATAATTCTATTCATTGATAGCTAAAAATTTTTAAGAGGTTACAAATGGTAACACTATTATAATTTTCAAAGCAGTTTTCCTTCGTATTCAATAATCATCGGCAATTTTCCTCGTATTTTATTTAAACAAGGTAGAACCCGTCAAATTTCGACGAAAGAAAATGTTTAAGAAGGAACTTTTTCATTGACTTATAATAAACCTACAAAATTAGTTATAGTATAACATTTTCCGGCTTGTTAGAATCACTATTGGCACTCAAATTTTCCTGGTTAGAACCGACCGATAGTAAAACGCCATGGCTAGTGGATTGGTCGCCCTGGCGACATGATGTTTTACAATTAATCGGTTCGGCATTAAATTGCTTCCTTTTTCGTGATCGCCTTTCAACACGTAATTGGTTTTCATTTATTTGAATTTAAATTAAATTCTTTACTTTTAGAAGAATTTTTATTTGAATAGTAAATTAAAATGGTTAAAATCATTGTAATAAAGGAGAAAACTAACAAATTTAAAAATGGGTAGACGGAAATTAACAGATACGGAAAAAGCCGAAGCCAAAGAAATGAATGAACGTGAATATCGCATTCAATGATATTAAACACAGTCAACATGTATAAGTTGCTTATTAGTTTGGCGATTCGTATCATTTGGCGAAATTGGTCGACGGGATAACTGAGTAATACTGTATTTGGTTTGGCGCAAAAACGTCTTTCAATGCAGAAAATGATAAAATCAAAAGATTATTGAGCCGCTGAAAACCAATTAAGGCATAAAAACTGTGCTTACTCGGAAATTTTAAAAGAGAAAAAAAAATTGTAAAACAATAAATTCATTACTAATATGCTTTAAAAGTTTTAAATAGATAAAAATTATGTCAGATTTAAAAAACAAAATAAGATTTGGAAAATAATATTTCCTTTCTAACGATAAAAGTATCTTCGCGTGAATATTACAAGAAAGGAAAAAAAAAAGCAGTTTGATGAAAATTATGCCAGATTTAAAAATTTACATCTAAGAATCACTTATGTGAAACCCTTACCTTATAATATTGTTAAAAAATACCGGGAAGCTAAGACTTTGTTGATTAAGTTAATGTTCTATTAGAAAATTCTGAACTGTTTAAATAATATCTCATTTGATCAAATGTGAAAACAGTCATTAACAGCAGTTCATTCGAATTGAAACGCCCTCCGTAAAACAAACAACAACAACAAAAAACGCCCATTTATAAAGTTATCACTACTGTTTTTTTTTTAACTTAATTTCCTGTAATTTTTTTTATAGTCGATAAAAACGAGGGTTGAAGAGTGTAATTCGTAATGGATCGAGCTCCGTAGTAAATTAAAAAACATGCATTATTAAATACTATATTAAAAATATTATCTCTTTATTAATTTATATTATAATAATTCTATTCATTGATAGCTAAAAATTTTTAAGAGGTTACAAATGGTAACACTATTATAATTTTCAAAGCAGTTTTCCTTCGTATTCAATAATCATCGGCAATTTTCCTCGTATTTTATTTAAACAAGGTAGAACCCGTCAAATTTCGACGAAAGAAAATGTTTAAGAAGGAACTTTTTCATTGACTTATAATAAACCTACAAAATTAGTTATAGTATAACATTTTCCGGCTTGTTAGAATCACTATTGGCACTCAAATTTTCCTGGTTAGAACCGACCGATAGTAAAACGCCATGGCTAGTGGATTGGTCGCCCTGGCGACATGATGTTTTACAATTAATCGGTTCGGCATTAAATTGCTTCCTTTTTCGTGATCGCCTTTCAACACGTAATTGGTTTTCATTTATTTGAATTTAAATTAAATTCTTTACTTTTAGAAGAATTTTTATTTGAATAGTAAATTAAAATGGTTAAAATCATTGTAATAAAGGAGAAAACTAACAAATTTAAAAATGGGTAGACGGAAATTAACAGATACGGAAAAAGCCGAAGCCAAAGAAATGAATGAACGTGAATATCGCATTCAATGATATTAAACACAGTCAACATGTATAAGTTGCTTATTAGTTTGGCGATTCGTATCATTTGGCGAAATTGGTCGACGGGATAACTGAGTAATACTGTATTTGGTTTGGCGCAAAAACGTCTTTCAATGCAGAAAATGATAAAATCAAAAGATTATTGAGCCGCTGAAAACCAATTAAGGCATAAAAACTGTGCTTACTCGGAAATTTTAAAAGAGAAAAAAAAATTGTAAAACAATAAATTCATTACTAATATGCTTTAAAAGTTTTAAATAGATAAAAATTATGTCAGATTTAAAAAACAAAATAAGATTTGGAAAATAATATTTCCTTTCTAACGATAAAAGTATCTTCGCGTGAATATTACAAGAAAGGAAAAAAAAAGCAGTTTGATGAAAATTATGCCAGATTTAAAAATTTACATCTAAGAATCACTTATGTGAAACCCTTACCTTATAACATTGTTAAAAAATACCGGGAAGCTAAGACTTTGTTGATTAAGTTAATGTTCTATTAGAAAATTCTGAACTGTTTAAATAATATCTCATTTGATCAAATGTGAAAACAGTCATTAACAGCAGTTCATTCGAATTGAAACGCCCTCCGTAAAACAAACAACAACAACAAAAAACGCCCATTTATAAAGTTATCACTACTGTTTTTTTTTTAACTTAATTTCCTGTAATTTTTTTTATAGTCGATAAAAACGAGGGTTGAAGAGTGTAATTCGTAATGGATCGAGCTCCGTAGTAAATTAAAAAACATGCATTATTAAATACTATATTAAAAATATTATCTCTTTATTAATTTATATTATAATAATTCTATTCATTGATAGCTAAAAATTTTTAAGAGGTTACAAATGGTAACACTATTATAATTTTCAAAGCAGTTTTCCTTCGTATTCAATAATCATCGGCAATTTTCCTCGTATTTTATTTAAACAAGGTAGAACCCGTCAAATTTCGACGAAAGAAAATGTTTAAGAAGGAACTTTTTCATTGACTTATAATAAACCTACAAAATTAGTTATAGTATAACATTTTCCGGCTTGTTAGAATCACTATTGGCACTCAAATTTTCCTGGTTAGAACCGACCGATAGTAAAACGCCATGGCTAGTGGATTGGTCGCCCTGGCGACATGATGTTTTACAATTAATCGGTTCGGCATTAAATTGCTTCCTTTTTCGTGATCGCCTTTCAACACGTAATTGGTTTTCAGCGGCTCAATAATCTTTTGATTTTATCATTTTCTGCATTGAAAGACGTTTTTGCGCCAAACCAAATACAGTATTACTCAGTTATCCCGTCGACCAATTTCGCCAAATGATACGAATCGCCAAACTAATAAGCAACTTATACATGTTGACTGTGTTTAATATCACTGAATGCGATATTCACGTTCATTCATTTCTTTGGCTTCGGCTTTTTCCGTATCTGTTAATTTCCGTCTACCCATTTTTAAATTTGTTAGTTTTCTCCTTTATTACAATGATTTTAACCATTTTAATTTACTATTCAAATAAAAATTCTTCTAAAAGTAAAGAATTTAATTTAAATTCAAATAAAAATTCTTCTAAAAATAAAGAATTTAATTTAAATTCAAAAGTGGTAACATCATTCAAAAGTGGTAACATCATTCAAAAGTGGTAACATCATCGGGTCCATTCTCCCGAAAACAACAACCATTTTTCAAATGGTTAAAAAAATGCATTTTATATTAGTAAGTCTAACTCTTAAACAAACGATATTTAACGTCAAATTTACAAAATATTATTTCTATAAAACTCAGTTGCAGAAATTGTTAAAATTAAACTTTAATCGTACATCTAAGCAGTAAAAAATAATAAAGATCTATTATTATGATAAAGTTATCAATTAAAGTTCTTATGCTAGAATTCCAAAATGAAAAAAAGCAAGATTTATTCAACTTTGACTCAATCATAGTATTTTTTTTCCCGTGAAATCTAAACCCGGCATCATTTTCACCGTATCAAAATTTACAAATGCACATTTCGTATCTGTATTCACCTTTTCAAAGAAATTGGCATTTTAATGTGATCATTTTAATTAAAAACTTGAAGTCTAAATGCTATTAACTGAAACATATATTAAACTGTTAATATTCTTTTACGTTTAAATCAAATTTTATAAATGAAATCAAAGTTCACCAGGTTTTACAACAGAAGATATTTAAATTTAATTTTTTTTTCCTTTTAATGAAAAAATGGCAACATAAAGATACAGTAATCAATTTTTTCCTTTTGCTTTTAGTATAAATGGAGTATTCCTGTTGCCACGATTAGAAAAACGGTATTAAAAACTACAAAAAATTAATATTTCAAAAACAAATTAAGACACGGCTTTCAAACAAATTTCATTTAAAAGTGCATTTTTTTTTTCTCTACACGATGGTGTAAAAATTGAAAATGTGCGATATTTAGAACTTTAAAAATTTGTAGTTGCAAAAACTGCAAAACTGAAATTTCAATTTCAAATTTGTAAGTGTTGCCATTCGCAAAATGACGTATGCGTTACGCACAGATACGTTTGGCCTTTATAATATAAGATATATTTATCTCTAAAATGTATAATATTTTCTGTTTATTCAATATAAACATATGATAAATTTATTCTTTATCTATATGTTTTACGTTCATTTGCTTGTTTGTTACGCATGGATGATTCCTGTGTTTCGGCTTTAATTTTATTTATCTATACTAATAAAAGAACAAAACGCTCTGTCTGTGTGTGTATCTGTGTGTGTGTCTCTGTGTGTGTCTGCGATGGCTAGCAAAATCTACAGCACGTACAAAGCTCAAAATTTTTTTGAGAGTAGCCCAATGTCTCTCCTGATGCACCTGAAGCTCAGAATTTCAAAATTCTATTTATTAACTGAGTAATTAATTAAATTCCAAAGCTCACTCTCATAAAAAATCGCCTTTTTTTGCTTTTTTTTTCCTTTCATTTTCTTATGGTTGATTGGTTGCAATAAAATTTTCGCAGAAATGATTAAAAAAGCTGGGACAGACCTTTAAAATTCATAGACTGTCAAACTGGCAGTTTAAATGAGGATTTTTTTTTAAATTACAGCTGCTGTACACCATGGAGAAAAAGATAGGTGGCGGCGAAGTAAACCGAAAAAAGGTTTGCAGCACGGAGTAAGAAGTGTCTTACTCCGTGGTTTGCAATATTAAACCATTTATCGCTGAAATTTTAATGCCTCAAACAAAAGCACGAGGAAGGAATTTTGTATTAATAAAACGAATTGAAAGAAACGAATTACAGCTGAAGCATATTTTACGAATAAATAGTAATTTTTTAAAATGGTTTTTTTCTGTTATATTATTTAGGTTAAAGTTAAATTGCATTTATGCTATGGTTAGAATAAGGATATGTTATAATAAAGTGAATACATTTAGGCTAGGTTACATTTCTGTTATATTTAATTTACGGTAGGGTACTGTTAAGTCGCTGTTAGGTTACAGACAGGTTCTGGTTACGGTATAAAAGTTTAAGGTTAGGAATTTATACACAAAGTGAACCTATACGCAAGATTTGATTAAAAATAACACTTACTTTTGTTAAATAGCTCTGAAATTATAGTACTATCTACCAACCTTTTAGCTACCATCGTGTATCGATTTCATTCATGGTATAGTCGGATTTAAGAGTGATATAATTAGTTTGAAATTCAAAATATTTCACTTGGGATTTGTATGTGAAAATAATAATTAGTTACGTGACTTAACAGTGATTTTTACGGGTAAATATCAACTTTTTTACACGAAAATCATGCAATCGTTGGATACATATTCCCTCCCGCGTTTTTCATTGCTCATTTTGAGTATTTTTAGAGCTTAATATTAGTTGTTTTTAAAACCGATTTTTCACACAGTCAGTGGCTAAGTATTTCAGACAATGCATTTCTGCATGTAACGAGTTAATGATAAAATCATACAAATTTCAAGTTCGTTTAATATTGTTAATACGGACCCGGGCAACGCCGGGCGGGTCAGCTAGTTCAAAATAAATTTCATGAAGATGTTTGGCATCGACTTGAAAATATGCATCTTAGAAAAGTTTATATTTTCCATCGTTATTTCTATATTTTATTTGGAATTCCTAGA
This sequence comes from Maratus speculifer, assembly GCA_964019185.1. Taxonomy (NCBI): domain Eukaryota; kingdom Metazoa; phylum Arthropoda; class Arachnida; order Araneae; family Salticidae; genus Maratus; species Maratus speculifer. Next base: position 145,908 of record CAXHSM010000938.1, read on the forward strand.
TGCATAAATTGAAAGTATATGAAGTTATTAATCCTAAATATATGCACGTATGAATGTAACGGCACATTTCTTTGTAAAATATGCACTACAAATTGGAATTTTTCTGCAGTTCAAGCTATGTTTGTTGTTATATGTTAAGAAATGTTTCGCTGCGCTTGATGCTTTCAAAGAATACAATTCTCAAATTTTTCCTTCAGTAAACAACATGAGAATATCCATGCATATTGAATAAGTGTATCCAAGCTAGAATTTCAGTAAAATTGCATTGTGTTAAGTGTAAGTTGTACTAAAAATAAGAAATCTGATGTAAAAATTTTTGGTTTCAATGTTATTTTAAAGTCATATTTTAATTATGTGTGTATAAAATGTAATTTTTTTTAATTCGATATCAATTACTTTTGCTTGATTAGATAACGTATTGCATGGCGGCAACGCATTCCACTTTTATTATGTAGATCTCGTCAGAAATATTACCTATTACATTCTCCCCTAGGTTGGCACTTTCGAAAAATTTGCAGATCTACGCTGATCATGACCCCTAGAACCCAAAGTCATCACTAGTTGAATTCTCTCTCTTTATATATATACAGGGTGTCCGAAAAGTCTGGAAACGGTCGAATAACTCGAAAAATACATATGAGATTGAAAAACGTAAATATACGTGTTAAATATTTTTAAATAAGCTACTCAGTGATACCAAATTTGACCTTCGTAACTGACCCCCTGGGGGTCAGAGGGGGTCCAACTTTGAAATCTTAAATTATAACCCCCATTTTTTATTGCAGATTCGGATTCTACGGACAAAAATACGTAACTTTTGTATTTGATATTTATTTCGAATCCTCGTTTATCACGGTGTAATTGAGCATATTAAATCGATACATATTTCGGCTTTTCCAACGGGATTTTCCCTAATCGAAACTAATTGGGGAGAATTTATGACATCAAATTCCTCGTCTTTTGCAATAATAGCGTTTCTTGAAAATCACCCGTGCCGATTATTTCGATAGTGCTACACAGTTAAAAATTTGATCCATTTGCTGCAGCGTCACCCCACAGCTTTTATAGAATATCTCTTTCATGACCAATGAGAATGTTCCATAACACAGTAAAGTACACTGTAAAAAAATTGACCCTTTTGCTGCATCGTCACTCCACCGCTTTTATAGAAAACGATTACTTTACTGTGTTATGGAGCATTCTCATTGGTCACAAAAGAGATATTCTATAATAGCTGTGGAGTGACGCTGCAGCAAATGGGTCAAATTTTTAACAGTGTAGCACTATTGAAATAATCGCCACGGGTGATTTTCAGGAAACGCTATTCCTACAAAAGACGAGGAATTTGACGTCAAAAATTCTGTCCAATCAGTTTCGATGAGGGAAAATCCCGTTGGAAAAGCGGGAATATGTATCGATTTAATATGCTCGATTACACCGTGATAAACGAAGATTTGAAATAAACATCAAATACAAAAGTTACGTATTTTTGTCCGTAGAATCCGAATCTGCAATAAAAAATGGGGGTTATAATTTAAGATTTCAAAGTTGGACCCCCTTTGACCCCCAGGGGGTCGGTTTCGAAGGTCAAATTTGGTATCACAGAGTAGCTTATTTAAAAATATTTAACACGTATATTTACGTTTTTTAATCTCATATGTATTTCTCGAGTTATTCGGCCGTTTCCAAACTTTTCGGACACCCTGTACATATGTATATATATATACACTATATTGCCATTGATTATGGGACACTTGCGATTTTAGGCATTTTACTAAATATCTAGAAAAATACATTAGGAATCATCTCGAAACTCTTAGTGTATAAATATAATAGTATACGTCATACATCTCCGTGAAGATTTTTTACCGAAACTCCATAGGGGACCGTCAACAAATTAAAAAAGAATGAATATCTTTTGAATAACCCTGTCAAAACTAATGTAGCAAAAGCTCTCAAACTCTAGATTATGATTGAATGCCTTATTGTAATACACTGTGTTCATTTTTATGCAAATAGCATGCATACTCGCAGAGTAATTAAGGTTTTTATAAAAATGGCCCCAAATTTTTCCAAGTTTTTCCATTATAATTTTCAGAGTTCTTAATATAAAACAATATTTTTTTTTTAGAAAATATGACAAACAACATTGCACACAGTACCCTGTAATCAGAATTAAAAAATAATAAAAATTGTATGAAAAATGAGTAGGTTTACTAAATAATTTTTCACTGCGCATGCGTCAAAGATATCAAAATTTCATTTGCATATTATGTTAGTTAAATGTATAGAGCAACTTTTGTAAAAGTCTCAAAACTATAGCTTGAAAATTCTGAAAGTAATCGTCTATAGAAAAAGGACAAAATCCGTTGTTTCCAAAATGAAGCAAAAAAATGAGGGATTTCATCCAAAAGTAGTCGTAACATCCCGTATTGTGTATTCTATATTGGCACTAATCAATGAATATATGGATACAACCCCTCTTGTTTTTGCTTCATTTTGAGAATAATGGATTTTCAATTTATTCAATTGACGATTATTTTCAGAATTTTCAAGTTATGATTTTGTGACTTTCACAAAAGTTGCTCTATACATTTAGCTAACATAATATGCAAATGAAATTTTGATATCGTTGACGCATGCGCAGTAAACAATTATTTAGTAAACCAACTCATTTTGTATACAATTTTCATTATTTTTTAATTCTGATTACAGGGTACTGTGTGCAATGTTGTTTGTCATATTTTCTGAAAAAAATATTATTTTATATTAAGAACTCTGAAAATTATAAGGGAAAAACTTAGAAAAATTTGGGGCCATTTTTATAAAAACCTTAATTACTCTGCGAGTATGCATGCTATTTGCATAAAAATGAACACAGTTTATTACAATAAGGCATTCAATTATAATCTAGAGTTTGAGCGCTTTTGCTACATTAGTTTTGACAGGGTTATTCAAAAGATATTCATTCTTTTTTAATTTGTTGACGGTCCCCTATGGAGTTTCGGTAAAAAATCTTCACGGAGATGTATGACGTATACTATTATATTTATACACTAAGAGTTTCGAGATGATTCCTAATGTATTTTTCTAGATATTTAGTAAAATGTCTAAAATCGCAAGTGTCCCATAATCAATGGCAATATAGTGTATATATAGATAGATAGATATAGATATACAGAACCCAAGGGGTATAAGAGACAAAATGGAAAAAAATGAATTAGTGCACAGCCAATCTGGAAATATGCTTTATTCATTTCAAGTAATAAAATATAAGTGATTTTCGAAGCATGCGCTATGTTTTAGAGATCAACTTTTGCCGAATAATAATCAACATTGATTAATTATAAATTTAAAGAAAATCGTACTCAACTTTTTTTTTACAATTACCGGAATAAGAGTTCCAAGACCACAATGAAACAAACGACAATTTCTTATTTCAATTCAGACGATCATTATTGATATTTAATTTTAACGACAGTTACTTTTGAACTCAATTGACACATAAAACCAAGGGGCGACCAAGTTCGTTAATGGGCAAAATCGGGCCACGGGGTTTGAAATGGGAAGAGTTTTGCGAAAACCGAAAATTCTCCATAATTTCTTAATTATAACATATATTAAATCAGTTTACAGTTATTGTTACTTCTAGTAAAAGGACCAAAAATGTATGTATCACAGATTTTTGAAGCCTCAAAAGAAATAGGGTTTTAGGGAGAAAAAAATTCATAAGTTCACGAATTCTTAGGATATCGTATTCAATTAAATTTATTATAAATCTTTTTAATACTATCTACAATTTTTATACTGACAAATTTTTGATATAACCAACTCTTACTAGATATATATTTAAAAAAAAAAAAAAAAAAAAAAAAAAAAAAAAAACGGGAGTGGGGGGAGAAAAAAATCATAACTTCTTCAATTCACAAGATATGGAATTCGCTTGAATTTATTATACATCTTCTTAATATTATCTACAACTTTTATACTGACAAGTTTTTGATAGGACCAACTTTTATAGCGAAAACAAATTAAACAAAAAATATTCATCGGAGAAAAAAATATCTATTAAGGTTGAACTCAAAACCAAACTGCTTATTTTGTGACTCATTTATAAATTCATTTTTGTTCTCAAATACATCCAATTGGCATGTTTTTGCATCCAGTAGGATTGTATCCAAAAATAGTAGTACGTCTATACTGTGTATTCTATATTGACACTAATCAATGTATAAATGGATACAGCCCCTCATTTTTTTGCTTAATTTTGAGAACAACGGATTGTGAGCTTATTCTATCGACGATAACTTTTAGAATTTTCAAGCTATGTTTTTGAGACTTTCCCAAAAATTGCTCTATACATTTAACTAATATAATATACAAATGAAGTTTTGATAGCATTCACGCATGTGCAATGAAAAATCATTTAGTAAACTTGCTCATTTTTCATTTTAATTTTAATTATTTTTTAATTCTGATAACAGGGTATTGTGTACAATGTTGTTTGTCATCTCCATCTATCACTGACATTTAAAAGTAAAGCAATGAAGCCTAGTATCATTTATACCTGATTAGTATAACTGAACAGTACCTGAATAGCATTTCCCACATTACTTTTCTGCAAAAATCCCTATTTACTTATTTATTTTTTTAAACAGTCAGACCTTTTTAGGATACTACATATTCTAAAATACTCTCGTTAAAATATTTTAATAAAAGTTTTGAATGAAAAATTTTCTTTGCATACAAAATTTCTTATTTTTTTTTATGAAACATGAAATGTACAAAAAAAAAAAAAAAAAAAAAAAAACCCTTTTTTACATACTGATTTATTTACTGGAAATATTTAGCATTACATATTCATATAGTGTAACTTATGAATTTTAATGCTAGTCCACATGCATCTTAAAACTTCATACATATTAAATAAAATGATATTTTTCTATCTCAAAGCAACTCTTATCAAACTAATACAGTTATAAAATTTACTGAAAAAAAGCATGCTAGATACATTTGAAAGTGTCTGCAAGAATTTAAATTTGTTTTCGAATTTTTATCGACTTTTTTATTCAGTTTCGTCGACAGCTGATGCTGTAATAAATTTAAGTATTTTGCAACTTTTATAACCAACAGCGTTAAAAATAAAAAAATAAAAATTGTTAGTGACCAAACATTTAATTCATACGGAGAAAAATAAAATAAAATATGCCTCTTCATTATTCAAGATCGCTGTTAAATTTGTATTTTATTCTGAAATCGAGTGGTTACTTAATAAACTGATTTTATAAAGCACATATAGTCCAGTCGGAACTATAACTTCACCATTATTTTACTGTATAAACTAAGAAAAAAATCATAAAAATGATTTATTAGAATTCGTTACTAAAAAAGATATTGATATTCAAAAAGTTTTCAAACGTTAAAAACCCTAGATATTAGAACCATATAAAGTTCTCCTTCCATTTTCGGCTAAAGCTAGTTAGTTTTCAAACCAATTACATCGAAATACATTTTAATAGAAATAAAATTCATTATGCGTGTTTCTGATTTTAATAATTCTGCAATTCTGAAATCTTTAAAAGTATTAGCACAAGCAAAAGACTGTTGTAACGACGCTTTGTGATACCAAATTTGGAAGATAAGTATCTTCTTTGATATTCGTGAAATTAGAGAGACGATACTATTTCTCACATTTCATTTCATTCGTCTCATCAGGTAATCAATCATTCCTCAAGACGTGATTGAAAATTTATCTCCGATAACAAATCAATAAATTCAGTGGGAAAATTGAAAAGATATTTTTTGAAAGGGTAGGTTTCTACAGGGGTAGGTTGTTACAAAAGCGATTTTCAACGTCTATTGTTATGTAAGAATACGTTTCGTTTTTTTAGAGTATTTGCGTAATATTTTAACATATCTTTGATGTTTGTGATTAGAAGTTTAATCGTTTGTAAAAATAAAATTAGTTACATGAATTTAATTAGTAACATATCGTTTCAAAATAATTTAAGTTTTTCTTTTAGGAATAATTATAAGGACTTCAAAGAAAATTATGAGGTCCGTTCAATCAAGAAAGATCAGAATTTTTTAAAATTGCGATTTAAACATAGTAAAAGTAAAGTAAAGTAAAATTTAAATTTAAAGTAAAATAAAATTAATGTTGTACATGTGGCAGGGCAATGAAGAATATATGGCACTAGTTTTAGTGTCGTGACGTATGCTGCGACTTTGAATTCCGACCAAGTACCCGTAGTTTTACTTCTGCCAATAGAAAGCATAGATGTTTTCACACGATGAACAATACACAGCATTGAAAACTTTAGCCCTTTTTTCAGGTCAGTTTACTGTTCATTTAAAAAGTAACTCAACATTTTTTGTGATTTTTGAATGGCTAAAATTTCAGGGGAAACAATTTCTGTTTACAACATTCCACAAGAATGAGTCAAATCAGTGTATTAATACCAGTGTCTTGATGGAATTTTACACCTTGTTATTAATCTTAAAATATACAAATAATTACTTAAAAGGTGTTGCAAAAATAGATATTGTTTATTTATTATTTACCTTAGATCTTTCGGATGCCCTCGCATTCATTTTCAAAAGAATATAAAAGAAGATAATAATAGAATAATCTTCTTTTATATTCCTTTGAAAATGAATGCGAGGGCATCCGAAAGATCGGAATAATAAATAAATAATATCTATTTTTGCAACACCTTTTAAGTATTTATTTATATATAACCAAATCTCGGCGGAATTACGCTGTTCTGCAGAAACCACTATTTGCGTGCTATGAGCAACATTTATTACTTCAATGGAAGCCCTGTAGTGATCGCTGTCAATAGTTCATGAATTAGCTGCATCTGTAGCTCCTGAATTTAGATTCCACAAATCTGGATTAATAAACCCACTTTGCAGTCCATAAGACACTCGTCCGTTTTCGAATTTTGCACCATGTGAAAGTTTAAAAAGGTTACAGAAATGTAAACAGAAAGATGAAACTACCCACACGTTCATCAGAAATAAATTAGCAATCGAAAAAAAAATGTACCACGAAAACCACGAAAAGCATAAAAAAATTTTGGTTCGAAAAAAATACCCCACTTTAACAAAATGGAAAAGTACAGAAAAAAGCATTCACTTTCGTCGCATATAGTTAGAAAAAGTAGGAGATTTTCTGTGTTGATTGTGCAAAATCATATTCAAAATCTGCTCCAAAAGGAAAGTGAACACGATTCACCGAATCTAAGAAATGAGTTCATGAAGATTCATATTTTTATTATATTTGCGTTTCTTATAATAGGTCAGTCAAATTGTCATAAATAGATGCAAAAATTCTGCTAGAAGATTTTATGTTTTTAAACTGTTTATGGGGATGCTAGTAACAAGAATTAATGGTTTTCCAACAAAATATCTCGAGGCTAAATTTTGTAGAGCCAAAAAACCACAAAATTTTCGGACTTTTTTCAGTTTTTTGCCAATAACTCAAAAATCATGAAATTTTTAAGTACTTTACTCAATTACAAAAAGAAAGAACATTGAATTCTCTACAAATTTTATAATAAAACTGTTCTTCTAAAGCCATTATTAAATGCGATACAGCTTTCTGAAAGTGACTCTTTTTTTTCTAATTTTATGGAAAAAATGCAAAAATGAAAATTTGACAACAATTTTTCATTATTTTATCTTCTTTAATGTAACTTATTTAAATTATAGGTATTTGCATGATAAAAATCGTGATGAATTACAACGGTACCATTGTAAAAAGTTAAAAACATTGTAATTTTTTTTTGTATTTAGAGCTTTAGTGGGGAACATTAATATTAGGTATTTAACTGATTGTAAGTAAAAATTAGTTACGGTGATATTTTTACATCCTCTCCTTCTGGATAAATAATGTCGTTAACATTTTTGTAGTTGATCCCATTACATGTTTTACAAATTGTCGAGCATTTTAGTCTTAATTTATCAAAAGAACATGCTTTGCTGCACCTTTTATTACAACTACATGACACAGCATGGAGCAAGAATTCAGGAGCCGGGTCTTGGCACATTTGAACTGGCTGAAAGAGATCGTCCGACCTGTGAGTCCACCCGCATTCTTCAGGGGGGATGTTGTTTCCTAGCTTAGCTTGTACCTGATGATAACATCAGAGAAAATGATGCTGCGCAGCCTCTTGTGTTGGTGGTAGTCTTGCAAGATGAACTTTTCTTTTTGTGGCAGATTTAGCAAATATCTGAAACCTTAAAGTGTTCAATTTCTGTGTAGTATCTATGCATCCACTGTATAGTGCAGCATGGAATTTTTCTCCAACCTTGATGATTTCTTGACGGGTAGAACCTAATTTATTGAAAAAGCAGGCTATTTCTCAAAGCTGATCATGTTTTTTCAAAGTGTTACAAAGCTTTGACTTTCTTTGCCCAAAAAGAGCGGATGTTGTATCGCATCCGATGATTGCATGAGTGAAAAGAACATTGTTGTAATTGTATTTGAACGACATGGTTGAAAACCATTTGGTTTCGATGTTACCTCTTCCTGGCTTTTGGAAAAATAGATTTTTGTGCTGATAGCTTAAGCTCGTCATGATCACGTAAAGGTCAATATCTTCTCCGACAATTACGACACTTTCAAAAGATTCGGCTCTTGAAATGGCTGAGATAACTATCATGACATCAGCTTCTTCTTTTGCCTGCTCAACTTGAATTCTGTTATTTTGAAATTCTTATTTTGAAATTTTTAATGTGCTTTAAGCAATGAAATGAAGAAGCTCTTGTTTATGTCATTGGCTTCGTCAATGGATGGTGCGAGTCGACACTCTCTTTTATCTCCACTTGTTACAGATTGTTCTAGTTTTACACAACAAAAACTATGATACCATGCATCTGCAAGTTAGGTCGCATCTGCAAATCAGTTTCATGCTGAATACGTCCAATTACTTTCTGGGACCATTCATCCCTACGTTTTTCTGCAGCTTTCAAAAATATAATTTTCGCTTCTAACTTCATTACTTTGTGAATCAAATTTCTCTTTGCATAGGGCTTTTTTTATTGTTTTTCGTTGAAATCACCGGGATTACCTTTTTTCACATAAGAAGCAATTATCTTGAAACTTGAAAGAAATGCTCGATCTGGGGGACAAACTATAGTCTGTATAGAATCTTCACTCCGACGAACATATGCTGCTATCATTCTCTCATCCGCACATATTTTTCGACAATCATCCTGTATTCTAACTTCCTTGCTACTTTTCAAAAAACTGATGAATATTACTTTTGATGAATATTACTTTGACGCTGAAGAGCTCGACAAGTCCTTTCTGGCTCACAACGCAAGTATCACTATTTGAAGTCGTTTGGCGAATGAAACACAATTTTAGCTCGAACTTACTCATTTTTCCTTACTGTACGAGAAGAGATACAATAAACTGAATAACATCATATTAGAAGAATATGTCTTTATAAAAGAACACTTGCATCTAAATGATTACGGCTCGGGAATGTCAAGTGTCCGCAATCTTCCATCTACATTTCCTTTTTTATCCCTGGCTCTCCCTCGCTTTGTAATTGTTTTTCGTATAGGGTTTCTAGAATTTGTGCTTCTTCTGCCTTCTTTTCTTAAAACTTTCATTTCTCATCCATCAATAGGTGTATTTAATTTTCATTGTTAGCGATGAAAAAAGTTTTTTAGGATGGGAGACGAAAAATAAGTCAGTTTTTGTAAAGTTAAAAAAAGTGACATTTTCAAAAAACCACAGCGCGCTTAATAATGGGTTTAGAAAAACGTTTTCAGAACAAAATTTATAGAGAATTTAATGCTTTTTTTTTTTTTGTAATTGAGTATTTTACGCAAAAAATTTATAATTTTTGAGTTATTGGCAAAAAACTGAAAAAAGTCCAAAAATTTTGTAGTTTTTTGGCTCCACAAAATTTAGCCTCGAGATATTTTGTTGAAAAACCACTAATTCTTGTTACTAGCATCCCCATAAACATTTTAAAAACATAAAATCTTCTAGCAGAATTTTTGCATCTATCGGCCCTTTTTTCTGACAATTTGACTGGCCTAGTACTCATATCTTCAGAAGTTATTTGGGCCCTGCAGGGCATGAGTTAGGCAGTGGGGGGCCCTGGGGCAAACATTATTAGGGGCCCCCTTCTATCTTAAAATTTTTCGTAGATTATACTGAAGTGACTAAAACTGAAATTCATAACTATTCTATGTGTACATAAATTTCGTAGCAAGTTGTATTCAGATATTTATATACATAATAGCAGAAGAAAAACAATTTCAAGAAATTATAGAATACAGGTTTTTTTTTCAATTATAGGAATATGAGGATAAATGTGACGCCTTAAGGAAGCATCGGGTAAGGAAAAGAGGGGGTAGGAGAAGAAAAACCCTTAAAAAAAGAACTTTGGTCATTTTTTACCATTTTTTATCATTTGACACTTTTTTAACGAAAAAATTATATCTGTCCTTGGGGAGCCTCCTTAGGTCGGGGACCCAGGACATTCGGAAAATGCCTTTGCCTTAGTCAGACCCTGGGGCCCTGCCTAAAGTACTTTTGTCCCAAACACTTTTGTGTCTGTCTTCAAAAAGTTTAAGCTGGTGAAAATGCTCGTCCTGCTCGTCACTCCACGGTACTCAAGTTTTCAGGAAAATTTTCAGGTATGAATGGAGAAAATGTATCTTCAACGATATGTCCACACCTACTGCATAGTATGTTTTTTAATAAAACAGCAATATATTTTTTTCATAATTAACATCTTTATGATTTCCTAAGAATCTATGGACGACCATTTTCCCTTTTGGGATATTGTGAGACAAAGGCTTTTTTTTCCAATCTGCCCCTTTCTCCCCAACCAAATATTCACTTATTTTCTTTCTTTTTTTATTTAAAATTTACAATTTGAAAACAATATTTACGTGTCGGTAAAAACTCAAGATCGATTTGGGATTCAGTGGTACAGAATAGAAAATAATCAATTATCAAAAACAAAAAAAAATTAACAAGTTGGAAATTGCACGTGAATCGTAGCAAATGAGGTGCGTTCGTACGATAACGGAGTTTAAAGAACATTCAGGTCTTGCTATTAAAGTAGACAGTACTTCGGATACAATATAGTGGTTGAAATCTTTTTTGTGTGCCTGTAAATATACAGGAAGTAACTTAACTTTTATTACACCTCAGCAACGTATATCATATTCATAAAATGTCAAACAGTTTAATGTAAACACGCTCCAAATAATGTTTCCCCATATAGCATTATGTAGTGGAATATTTTTGTCTGGCCCTGTAATTTAATAATAAATATTCTTTGCATCACAGATTGTACAGAATGTATATTTTAGTATACATGTACTTCATAGGTTTATGTTAATTTTATTATATTCAAATGAATGTAACATCAGTAAAGTGCATTTGGAACTTTATTCCCTAATGATCGGGTAATGTAACGGAATAATTTTGATTGTCCCTGTAATTGATCTATGCATCTGATTTTCATAAAATTTGAAATTACTCACTAAAATTATATAATAATTATATACTTTAAATTATATATTTTAAATTTCAAACGATTCAGTTGGGTAGTTTTTGCGTTGTTATATGCGGACAGACAAACGGACGGACTGAACGACAACTATAGGTTCTACGTATTTACATAATTACGAACGCACCTAATGACATAACTCAACTTTTGCAGTCTAGTGTAATCTAATAATATTTTAAAATATGTATCATTTTGTAACAAATTGAGGCTGCTAATTTTCATGAGGATGCTAATTTATTTAACAAAAATTCTGATTTCTTTTCTTTTATATGTTTATTATAAATTCTATATTTTGCTTTAATGTGCCAAAATGATTAAATATTATTTCAAACTTATATTGCAATATAGTTTTACTCTTAGCCATTTTTTTATGTATCTGACAAAATATTTTTCCATTAAATTTATGAATGATCTCTAATTTGAAGCAAAAAATACGCTCCAAATTTAAATAGCTATTATTCAGTCAATTTTAATCGTAGAGTAACGGGATTTTTTTCCCTTACTTGTCAGTGTTACAGGGAAATTTTACTAATTAAAACTTATAGGATCGAGGAAGCATATAAAAATTTAAAATTCGTATTTTCTTAATAAATGTTTTTATTGACGCAAATCACTTGAAAAATATTTCTTTATCTCATTTAAATCATTTTTCTAAAAGTAATTATATCTTTATGACTAACGGTTTAGGAATTAGCCATTGGATATTGTTGAGAGTAGAAACCCTGTATAGACGAAAGTAAAAAATGTGCTTCATCTAAAGTATATAAAAATAGGTTTAAATTTGTAAAGCAATGTCATTATTCTAAAAATAAATTAAATCATCAATGTATCAAAAATAAATGAAAAAATGTTATTGAACTTAAAATTTATCCAATAAGTATATTTCTATTGTAATTTTTAATTCACTTTAAAGCTCAAATATATATATATATATTTTAATGGAAAATAATTGAATGAATAAAAATTTATGAAGCCTGGGAATAAATTCATTTAACAATGCGTCAGGCATGCAAGAAAAATATGCCCAAATTAAGCAATGCAAGAGAAATAATATTTAAATAACTTTACGCCTTAAGTTTTTTGACAAACTGCATTTAATAAGATTTGCTTTGCAACATTAATTCATTTTTGTAGTTGAATCATTATTTATCTTTTAAATAATTCGCAAAATTTTCCAGTTGTTTCTTGAATGTAAATATATTAATATCATTAATATTTGATAATAATCATTATTTACGTTTCTTTTAATATTTACTTTACATTTAACTATTGTATGTATCATATTATATTTTAAAAAATTACTGAATTATTTCAAAACAATAAAAGAGATATGTGATAAAGTTAAGGTAATGTTTAAATGTTTAAACTATTGAAAAAAAAAAAAAAAAAAAAAAAAAAAAAAAAAACAGATAACTAAAATAACACAAAATAAACAAAATGAGCAATTATTATTTTTTTAACAATATGCTTTAAGGGAATTATGTAGTGTTAAATTTCGAAAACCTAGCTTATTATTAAAGTAACAAATTTTATTTAAACATTTAAAAAATAAAATAATAATCAAATAAACGTATCTCAACAGAGTAAATAGTCTAGACAAATAATGTTAAACATAATTTTTAAAATATAAATTTGCTTGGCTAAATGGTCAATATTTCTTATGGAATAAGAGTGTTAATAAAATGTTAGATCTATAAAATGCCGGTTGCTTATTTGCTTGAAATTAAACTTTTACAGTGTAAAACAAGTCGAAAATTGCGCATCAACCATAACAAATGAGGTGTGTTTTCACTATAACAAAGTTTTAAAACTCTTCAGATTGTGGTGCAATAATGTACAGTATTTTGTATATAATATAGTATCCAAAATCGTTTGTGTGACCTTGTAAATACTATTTGTTTTCTATTATACACGAAGTAACTTGTAGTAAAATTAATATCAGAAAAGCATATCTTTTTCATAAAATGTAAAATAGCTTAATGTAACTAAAACGTGCCCCAAACAGTGTTTCACCTTATACCATTATATAATGGAATATTTACTTGCGTCCCTGTAAATTAATAACAAGTATTCCTTGCACTGCAAAATGTACAGAATGTATTTTTTAGTATACACTTCATATCACTTTTATTATGTTCGAAAGAGTGGAATACCATTAAAATGCACTTGAAGCTATTTTTTTTTTCATTGTGCGTAAAATAACGGAATAGTTTTGATTGACACTCTAAGTGAACTATACGTCCGATTTTCATAAAATCTGTAGTGATTCAACAAAATTATTCAACAATTATACATTTTAAATTTCAAAGGATTCGGTTGGGTATTTTTTATGTTATTATATTCGGAGGAACAGACTGAACGACGATTATAGGTACTACGTATTGTTGTGTGTTCGGGGTTCTTTTAAAATTGATGTCTCAGAGTAAAAAGAAAATGCGTTTATTTATAATGAAGACAGTGCGACGAAAACACAGGTATCTTTAAAATAACTAAAGAAATTCGCTAACAATTTCTTCCAGGGGAAACAAAAGACAAAGTATCTTCAGTGTAACACAAATATTCAGAAATTTATCAAAAAGAAATCAGATATTCTTCCAATGAAATCAAAGCACAGCAAATTTTCTCTCAGAACTATTAAGTTCAAAACAGCGTATACAATGTCTACTCGCAGAGACCCAAGTCTCAACACACAAATATTTCAAAGATCTTCATTGCAGGACGGCTGGAAGACAACTGAATATTGAATCGGTGATCCAAAGATAGCTCCCTATTTATAGATTTCGGAGAAAAGGTTCTAGGCACTCTTCGTAGCTTCACGGGAAAGTTCATCTTACAGGCATAGGAGGGGGTAACCTACAAAGTCGCCAAATTGGCGATGTATCACCAAATTTGGCGACAAAAATGAGTCGCCAAAGCCATCGCCAACTTGACGATAAACACATTCCTTGGCGATATTCCTGTTGACATAATGTTAAACACGAGAACCTCTAAGGTTGCTCTTCCGCAAAGCATCCGAGGTCCTGCAATGGATATTCAAAGTATTTGGCATAAATTACACTTCAAATTTACCATAATAAAAAGAAAATATTTACAAATATACAAAATTCGTAACAGCATTTATATAAATACGTACGCACCTAAAAAAAAACAAATATTTCATAACCCAAGAAAATATAAGTGACAACAAAAACAACTTCTTCCAAGGTAGCCACGATCCAAAAACATTTTTATATATGTATTTGGAAGCATCACAAACTGTTGTACAGGATTCCATAATTAAACAACTGTGCTTTAAAGTTTTCTGCAGATACAGAAGAAACTATTATTCATACAATTACGAAAAATTTGTGCGATTCATAGTAAAGAGATGGTAATTTGTTTACGCGGAAAAAAATTAGTTTAAATTTCTTTACCAGTGGGCGTTTCTTAATAAATTACACATTTAGCACACATATACGATAGTTTAAAACAATTGTTTATTAATTTTAACCGACCTTAATGACAATATTTCGCAAATCACACTGCGGTCAACTGCGGAACATGCTACCTACAGATTGCAGGAAGTATCTGAAAAATGATAACCATCATATGGAGAATGTTTGGTTTTAAACTACGATAATTGTATGTTAAATCACTGCCAAACTCGATTCTCTTTAATTTCATATATATATAGTATATTTCAAAACAAAAAATTAAAGATATACCAATTTTTTTAGTGTTTTAAATAAAAAAAGGGTATAAAAATAAATAATGTAAAATAATGTATGAGTAAGAAATGAACATTTTTCAGTGTTTTAAATTTTTTATGTTTGAACTTGTAAAATTATAAGTTTTTTTTTTTTACTATTCAATTTCAAAACAAAATAGTTTTATAGATATAAAATATCAAAAAAAATTGTATGTTAGTAAGCATAATTATTTGGATAGAGATGTCATTTAGGAAGGATGGGGTCTGTCCTATTCCTCCCTGAGTCATAGTGTCAAACCCCTCCGTTAGAGTAACATAAAAATAAATAGGTTTTTACAACAGGCATGAGATTTTTAAATTTAACTTAACTGTTTATTTATAAAAGGCATATTGTTAAATTTACAAAATATTAAAAAAGAATGAAATGGAAAATCTACATCGAATATCGGAGTAATTCTCACTTTTGATATTGTAAAATAGCCAAGTCACAAACTCATAGTTGCTAGCAACTAAAAAGATTTATAACAACACGTATAAGACAATGATTATAAGACAAGGGTGGGAGAGTCTTAAACCAAAAATAAAGCTTATTTTAAAAATTATTGCAGATGTTCCATACCTTCCAGTGTGCCATTCCTCCCTATTCTCCCTTAATGGGTAATTTAAAAAAAATTCTCTTAGTAGGAAGCTCTATTGTTCATTTCATGCACTTGCGCAATAATTAAACTTTTTTAACTAAGAATTTTCAATTAACTTGAAAAATTTATATATTTAAAGCTTAATACATCTTGATTTTGTTATAAAAATAGAAGTATTGTACATTTTTTACCTTATTCCAACTGAAATAGAGGAAAGTATTGGATTCTTGAAAATTTTCGAATTCCAGTTTTTGACAGATTTACACGTTTTAGGGGTCAAACATTCCAAAAATCATGTTTTTACAAAATCTACGTCTGTGAGTGCGTGACTCTGTCTATTTGTCCGTAAGTGACATAAATTTTGTGAGCACCTTATCCCAACAACTAATGCACCAAATTTAATTAAAAAAAAATATTTAGGTAGTCCCTCATATAAATTAATTCTAATTAGTTTTTGGTGTAAACTGCTCAACAGGTGGAGCTACTATGCTGAATTCTTTAGGATTTTTGCAACCGCTTTATCTCAAGAATTAATGCACGGATTTCCATCAAACTTCAGATTTAGATATACCTTGATAAATATTATTACTAATTATGTTTTGGTGTAAATCGTCCTACAGGGGGTACTTTTATGCTGCATTTTCCTCGCTATCCACAATAGTCCTACATCAAGAATTAATGCATAGAATTTCATACCTTAAGAATCCTCCCGATGGGCGAACGTTATTAAATTTTGGCACTGTGATAGCGGGTTTTGAAGTATTATCACGTATAAAATAGAAGAAAGTTTTGAGATAGTCACATCCGACCAGTTTAGTATGTAATCACTGAAAAAGGGACATCTCTTTTTAAGATACAAGTTATCTGGTCCATTACCAGGAGATAAAAAAATGCTATTACATTTTCGAAAATAGGATAATATATTTCTTAAATTATTTTCACCGTCGATATAACATCAGCATTACTCAAGAATACATCTTTTCTTTCTAATATAAAGTGCAATTAAAATAATTAAAGTAAGATAACTCTAATAAAATATCACCTGAAAAACAAAAATAAATAAAAGTAAAAATTGTAATCATATTCAGAAAAAAAATAATTCAAATGTAAAACAGAACAAAAATAATATAGAATAGGAATTCATTATAAACAAGCTGCATATTAATTAGTTTTAATTTTCATATGTATATTTTTACGTTTCATCAGTACTTTTACTTTATGATTTATTATAATAAACATAACAATTTTTGACAAATCGTTGTACAGTTACAAGAACTGTAGAGGAGATCTCTAATATAAACTGTACTTTATTTAATTTCAAAGCGTAATAAAACTAAATATTCCAGCATACGATAAAACAATTTTATGAGTTTATGAAACAAATTCTTAACACACTTATGGCCGTATTACTGAAGAGTGAATTTTATCATCGCAGGAAACAAGTATTTTACTGACGAAAATGCATTGTTTCAGTAGAATAACTTTCTTTGAATTTAGGCCATCAGAAGTTTCACTTTAACTGAAACGAAAAGTAAATTATATTTCATATTGAAATATTGTATTGGAAGTTTAAAAATGACAGTTTTGATGTTAATTCAGAAATGTGAAATTGTTTCAGTTAAAAATTAGTTTATAGCAGTATTAAAAAAGTTATGTTTATGAAATAAAATGATGAATACATTATTAACAGTCGTTACACATTATTGATTATTTTTATTGTATTTTGAAGACATTGTACATTCTTAAATAAATATACATTACAACTTAGAATGAAATTTGATAATCATAAAACATTATTTGATGCAGTGAACATAAAACTCAGAAACTTTGTTTTTCTTTAACATTTTTATTTTTTTTCTATTACAAAATTGCTGTTTTTTTTTTTTTTTTTTTTTTTTTTTTTTTTTTTTTTTTTTTAATACAACTTAAAAAATTAAATTCTCCAATTTCTGTAACCGGAAAAATCTTAAAATTATCGTTTTCTAATTGTGAATGTCAATAAATATTTTAAAGTTTAAAAAGTAAATACTTAATGTTAATCTGAAACAAAAACAAATGTACAAACATTCGAGATAAATCATCCTAAAATAATAATTTGCTTTTTTGAAATTTTGTGTTCACTTAGCATGAAATTTTACTGCGGGGATAAAAGAAAAAAAAATACCTTTTCTACTAAAACAAATAAATATTTTTCATTACGCTAATATTGAATGGTTTTGAGTTTAACATTTTTTAATCATTTCTACAAAACATTCAAAAATTGAATATTAAATATTTCATGATGCAAATATTTCTTTTTTGTGAAACCAAACATTTACTTTCATTTCAATTTACATTATTAAGTTATTGATTACACATTATTAGCAATAAAAATATCTGCCTCTTTTTTATAAGACTATCGTATCTATGTTTATAGATATCTAACCATTAAAAACCATTACATATTAACCAATAAAAACTGTGAAAGTAAAATAATAAGGAAATTTATTCATTAACCATAAAACTATGCCTTTAATATTTAAAAAATGAATTAACCCTTTGCGGCGCAGGACAAATTGATAGCTTAATTGTTGAAATTAATGACTGACACCGGAATTTGTAAACACCTTTTTTTTTTAAATAAGAAAACGCTATATTTCACGCATTCAATAAACCGTAATTTTCTTAAACAAAATTCCGGTGCCAATGTGGCGTTTGGGAATTAAAGTTAAGTTGTATATCTATGAAATCACCACGCCACAAAGGATTAATACATATACAGGGTGGGCATAAAAAAACTTTGCCGATATATGGAGCTCTAGCGACCAGTCCGTTCAACCGATCGAGGTGAAATTTCAGATACAGCTATTCAGAGGTATGAACTCGAGATTTTGTGAACGGCAACAAAATGGCGCTCAGGGTTACGGTTATAGTTAAAGAAACTCGAAATTTTCCAATGGCAACACCCATTTTTTTTCATCGCAAAATGTTCAGCGCATGCGAAAACCCTAAAGAGCGTTGGAACGGTATGGTTATTGCAATAAACGTACGCATTATGTTTGCACAAAATCAGCTCTAAAAACGCCCCCCCCCCCAAAAAAAAAAAAAAAAAAAAAAAAAAAAAAAAAAAAAAAAAAAAAAACACGAGCAAAGCGCACGAAGAAAATTTGAATATGACAGAGACAAAATACCAATCTCAGAACGTCGGCCAAATACGTGGCCTATGCATTTCACAAGCTCTTCGTGATTTAGTAATGAAATTCGAAGAAATTGGCTGCACCTGTGATAGTCCGCGATCCGGACGACCAACTGTTCCTGAGGATAGTGTTTTGAAAGTGCATCACATAGTGACCAGAGGACGCATGCAAACTACAAAAGGTGCACCTCGTGTATTTGATATACCGAAATCAATGGTCTTAAAGTTACTGCGCTCTGTAATCCGCATGTTTCTTTATCGATACCAGCGCGCCAAGATGTTGGAATTGAGAGACCATCAACAACATACAGACTTTGTTAATGAATTTCTTATCCAATATGATGGAGATAAAAATAGACCTCTTCGCATATTATGAACGGTATGTAACTTTATGACCTTAACGTCAATGGCCTCAGCGATCCCCCGACCTCACTCCTATGGATTTCAGGTTCTGGGGATATCTAAAATCTAGAGTTTATATGTGCAATCCACAAACTCTGCCGGATATTAAAGGCTCTATCAAACGTGAGATTGCAAACATCCCTCACATGATGTAACGTCCGGCTGTATTGTCCACAGTCGCTACCATGCAATGTGTAATTGCCTGTAATGGCCCCATGTGGAAAATGTGTAATCAAATAAAAGTTTTCTTTTCTCCGATCTGTGTTGTAATCAGAGATTAGTATACTGACTCTGTGTCATATGCAAGTTTCCTCCTTGCGCTCCAATCGTATTTTTTTATGGGGGAGGGAGATTCGCAGAACAATTTTTTGTGCGTACATAACGTGTCCGTTTCTTGCGATACACGTACGGTTCCAAAGCCCTTTAGGGTTTTCGCATAGGCGGAGTATTTTGCGATGAAAAAAAAAGGGTGTTGCCATTGGAAAATTTCGAGTTTTTGTAACCATAACCGTAACCGTGAGCACCATTTTGTTGCCGTTCACAGAATCTCGAGCTCATACCTCTGAATAGCTATATCTGAAATTTCACCTCGATCGGTTGAACGGACTGACCGCTAGAGCTCCATATATCGGCAAAGTTTTTTTATGCCCACCCTGTGTATTAAAAATAGGATAAAAGAAATAATGGAAATTTGTAGAACCAAGACGATTCATTAGGTTCCAAATACTTTGATTTCTGGTACCAACATTTAATACCCAAAATTACCAATGAGTTTTCCGGGGAAAATCTTCACGGTATTATGTGATCTATACTATTCTGTTTAGACATTTGGAGTTTCAGGGTAATCCCTTATATATTTATCTAAATAGTCAGCAAAACATCTGAAATCACAATTCACATATCAAATACACTCAAATTATTTCAAATATTTGTAATATTATGTATAACTTTTATATTGACATATTTTTGATATGACCAACTTTTACAGAAAATAAATCTATAAAAAAAAAAAATTGTAATTTAAGAAATTACCCCAACCATTTGAAAAATGTTTCACTCGATACATTCATCTATCATTTTAAGCTAAATACCAGTTGTTTTATTGTGTATTATCCGTGCCACTGCTATAAATGACTTTATACATGCTGCAATTTGAAGGTACGGTTCGTTTAAGTTATATCACTCTATTGTCGCCAAGCATAAAAGTTGGCGACGAAAGAAACATTTCAAACTATTTAACATTGTTGGTGCAAAAGTAATCATTATTAAAATACAGCTTTGGCATATACTGTTATACTTGTAAGACTTTGGCATATATTGTTTGATTTTACAGAGCAGAATTTTGGTGATGGAGGTTTTAAACCAAAATCGATCGCAGCACATGCATCTGTGAATGGGTCCATCAGACATCGAATCAAAAAAGTTTTTTCCCAGTTTTTCCCAAGCCGATTGCTTTTTAGTTTTCTTTTTAGGTGGTGGAAAATCAAGAGTAATAGCTATAACATTTTCCGGCTTGTTAGAATCACTATTGGCACTCAAATTTTCCTGGTTAGAACCGACCGATAGTAAAACGCCATGGCTAGTGGATTGGTCGCCCTGGCGACATGATGTTTTACAATTAATCGGTTCGGCATTAAATTGCTTCCTTTTTCGTGATCGCCTTTCAACACGTAATTGGTTTTCAGCGGCTCAATAATCTTTTGATTTTATCATTTTCTGCATTGAAAGACGTTTTTGCGCCAAACCAAATACAGTATTACTCAGTTATCCCGTCGACCAATTTCGCCAAATGATACGAATCGCCAAACTAATAAGCAACTTATACATGTTGACTAAATTTTTATTTTAAATAGCAAAAGAAGAAATAAAAATCACTTTATGATTGTTTAAGTACGCGTATTGTGTTTAATATCATTGAATGCGATATTCACGTTCATTCATTTCTTTGGCTTCGGCTTTTTCCGTATCTGTTAATTTCCGTCTACCCATTTTTAAATTTGTTAGTTTTCTCCTTTATTACAATGATTTTAACCATTTTAATTTACTATTCAAATAAAAATTCTTCTAAAAGTAAAGAATTTAATTTAAATTCAAATAAAAATTCTTCTAAAAATAAAGAATTTAATTTAAATTCAAATAAAAATTCTTCTAAAAATAAAGAATTTAATTTAAATTCAAAAGTGGTAACATCATTCAAAAGTGGTAACATCATTCAAAAGTGGTAACATCATCGGGTCCATTCTCCCGAAAACAACAACCATTTTTCAAATGGTTAATATATAAAGGATGAATATTGTAGTTAAAAAAAATCACATTCTCGTTAATATGCCACTGAGGCGGCAACACGTATTAGTGACATGCTGAAAACATATACATACTTTAGAGATAGTATATATAATATTGCATTATTAAACACACGTGTGTCCCACTGAAAAGATTACCAGAATAAAAAAAATATGGTATGCGCTTTATTTCAAGAAAAAAAAATCACTATACGGTTTAAATTTATGATATAAATCTTCTTAATATTATCTGTAACTTTTGAAGTTACACGTTTTTGATAAGATGAACTCTACTAATGGATGATTTACTAAAAATATTCTGAAGGGATGAAAAAAATAGGGGTTGAAGAAAAAATTCTCGTATTAACGTGATTTTGATGAAATCAACTCTTACAGAAAAAGGAAATAAATTACTCATCAAAAACGGCAGATAAAATTGTTAAATTTAATTTATCCCTAATCTTGATTTAGTATTTGTTTGTGAAAATAGTACTAAGTTTCGAAATCTATATCTATAGGCTGAACCAGCAATAATTCTACTTCTTTCTTCTTCTTTTTTTTCAGGAATTTATTATGGACGAATTCATAAAAGCGATTATATATGGATGCGAAATACACTATATTGCCATTGATTATGGGACACTTGCGATTTTAGACATTTTACTAAATATCTAGAAAAATACATGAGGAATCATCTCGAAACTCTTAGTGTATAAATATAATAGTATACGTCATACATCTCCGTGAAGATTTTTTACCGAAACTCCATAGGGGACCGTCAACAAATTAAAAAAGAATGAATATCTTTTGAATAACCCTGTCAAAACTAATGTAGCAAAAGTGCTCAAACTCTAGATTATGATTGAATGCCTTATTGTAATACACTGTGTTCATTTTTATGCAAATAGCATGCATACTCTCAGAGTAATTAAGGTTTTTATAAAAATGGTCCCAAATTTTTCCAAGTTTTTTCCTTATAATTTTCAGAGTTCTTAATATAAAATAATATTTTTTTCAGAAAATATGACAAACAACATTGCACACAGTACCCTGTAATCAGAATTAAAAAATAATGAAAATTGTATGAAAAATGAGTAGGTTTACTAAATAATTTTTTACTGCGCATGCGTCAAAGATATCAAAATTTCATTTGCATATTATGTTAGCTAAATGTATAGAGTAACTTTTGTAAAAGTCTCAAAATTATAGCTTGAAAATTCTGAAAGTAATCGTATATAGAAAAAGGACAAAATCCGTTGTTTCCAAAATGAAGCAAAAAAATGAGGGATTTTATCCAAAAGTAGTCGTAACATCCCGTATTGTGTATTCTATATTGACACTAATCAATGAATATATGGATACAACCCCTCTTGTTTTTGCTTCATTTTGAGAATAACGGATTTTCAACTTATTCAATTGACGATTATTTTCAGAATTTTCAAGTTATGATTTTGTGACTTTCACAAAAGTTGCTCTATACATTTAGCTAACATAATATGCAAATGAAATTTTGATATCGTTGACGCATGCGCAGTAAAAAATTATTTAGTAAACCAACTCATTTTGTGTACAATTTTCATTATTTTTTAATCCTGATTACAGGGTACTGTGTGCAATGTTGTTTGTCATATTTTCTGAAAAAAATATTATTTTATATTAAGAACTCTGAAAATTATAAGGAAAAAACTTGGAAAAATTTGGGACCATTTTTATAAAAACCTTAATTGCTCTGCGAGTATGCATGCTATTTGCATAAAATGAACACAGTGTATTACAATAAGGCATTCAATCATAATCTAGAGTTTGAGCGCTTTTGCTATATTAGTTTTGACAGGGTTATTCAAAAGATATTCATTCTTTTTTAATTTGTTGACGGTCCCCTATGGAGTTTCGGTAAAAACTTTTCACGGAGATGTATGACGTATACTATTATATTTATACACTAAGAGTTTCGAGATGATTCCTCATGTATTTTTTTAGATATTTAGTAAAATGTCTAAAATCGCAAGTGTCCCATAATCAATGGCAATATAGTGTATATAATAATAAATTATCTAACATGCTTTACGAAGCTTAAGTATTCAAAGCTGTTGATGTTTAGAACAGTTTTCTTAATTTTAAGTAACAGTGCACATTTTACTTTAAAAAATGCACTGTGGTTTCATTTTTGTTCACATATTAAAAACCTTTTTACGTATGTCAAAAGTATAAATAAGTAGGGGAAGATGGGGATACTTGAGCCATTTTTTGAATTTTAATTTTTTAAATTTTTTTGTATTTTTTTAGAATAAAATAAAATATTGAAAATGAAAATTTGATATTTTTCCTTCAACTAAAAACCACTTTCATTAAATTTTGAACTATTTTTCTATGTATAATAAATGTTTATTTTTTGTTTTACTTCATGGCTCAAGTATCCCCATGGCGGGGATACTTGAGCCATAGTGAAGGGATACTTGAGCCACTACGGAAAAATACCTACAAAAGTAATTTTTTCGTTTTATTTTTTTTAACATTTTAAGAATGATAAATTATGAAAAGTAAAGTCTTTCAAACCCAATTGAGAAAACAAAGCTAGTAATACGATCATTTTTTGTCGTTAAAACTGGTTGTCGAAGGATAATTCGAACTTGAGTTGTAACGACGATAGAAACATCCTCAGTTCAGAGCCATTTAAATTTGGAATCTGCAATTCTTCGGGCAAATTTCATTTTCAAAATATTAAGCACATATCCAACAAATATTTTTACAGTTTTCTTTCTGGCATATTTTATTAGTAACCAGCCATCAACAGAACGTTTTCTTTCACATCATCACCATCATTGACAGAATTTTCCTCTAATGATATTGTCGAACTCATGCTTTTAGTTAAGTAGCTGTCGGAATTTAAGCCAGATGTTTCATTCTACTATTTCAAACACTTTTTTGATTTCACAGGAAAAGATTTTGTCTTCCTCTTTGGCTCCATGTAGGTAAGTTTGAACTGGGATTTTTGTTGCTTTTCTTGTTTTTGTGCGCTCTTTCTACCAATTTTTTTTCAATTTTCTTAGTTAAAAAAAAAAAAAGTTACAGTAACAGAGGTTACGATTTCAATATAAAATACTAATCTTAATATGTTATATTAAAAAATAAATATTTTAATATGTTGGACCTAACTAATTAAAGTATTAGAGATTATAGCCTGTAAAACCGTTTTAAAAAGGTATTTTCATTTAATGAAAGTTAAATTGAAAACTATGTTTACATTTATCTAGACAGGCTATTTTGTTAGTCAAATCAAAAAATAAAATAGACATTTTCATTTAAAAAATATACATTTTTAAACATTTTTAGGTCGTTATTTTTTTAAGAAAAACAAATAAAATGAAAAATTATTCTCCCTTTTATCCAGAAAAATATCTATTAGTGAATATAAGGATGGAATTTTATTTTTTGTTTGTTTCACCCATGTTTAATTTCTAGTGGGGATGGTTAAGACATGGCTCAAGTATCCCCACTCTCACTGGCTCAAGTATCCCCACTACCACTATTTTTGTTTCCCAGAGTTTTACTAAATGAAGCATGCAGCAATTAGAACTATTTTAGACTCAAAATACAATTGAAATTATGCTTATTGAATGTATGTATATAGTTGCAACTTTAAACAAAACTTTGATTACAAAAAAACAAAAAAACCATGCACCCAAATGTTTACTTCAGATAGCGAAAAGACAACTATTAATCACTATACTTTCAAAATGGTACCAAGATGTGTGATTTCTTTTTTACATGTTCAGAACTATAAATATGTTATCATATTGGCAGTTTTAGAAAGAAAAATTAACAAACTGTAGAGATAACAGGGGTGGCTCAAGTATCCCCTATGCTCAAGTATCCCCACTCTCCCCTACATAAAAATTTAAACTGTAGTTTGCATAAAATTCAGATTTTTTATCGAGGTATTATTTTACAGTGTCTTTACGTGTTTAACCAGCAAGTTTTTCTATTAAGAAAAACACTTTTTAGTAATGTAGCAAAAAAAAAAAAAAAAAATGTTTTTTCAGTTCAATTGTTTTTTTCCTGAATTATAATTTTATCGCATTTTAATCTTAAATGTCATCAAACAGAAAAAAAATGTTATTATTCAAACAAAAGCATATATCTATCTAAACGCGAGAATTCACTTTTTCTAGAACATTAATGTTCCATTTCGGGAATTTTGTGCTCGTTCAGCTGGAAATTATAATATATAATGTCTTAATAATACATAAATAATCCTTTTTTTGTTTGATTAGGATTTTTTTTTTTTACTTGATTAATAATGAATACTTTTTGAATTGCATTTTCTTGCATAAAACAAGTCGAAAGAAATTCTGAAAAAATATCTATAATGCATATATATATTCTCTTTTTTTAAGGGCCTGTTTTAAAATTAGGTTATTAATGACTGAACATTATTAACAATAAAATCACAACTTGTTTTATTCACATTGTTTGTCAGCATTAAGAATTCATCTCGAAAATAAAAAATCTTGCAGAAACGCATCCTTTTTATATATGTATACTTAGTGCTTTGCAACAAAAGAACAAAATTATGATTTTCTTAATAAAAAATACAAAGAAACAGACTATTTAATGAACATTTCTAAAGAACAAAATTTATAATACATATTATTTTTTTTTCTAACTTGAGGTTCCTATCACTATGTATCGACTTAGGACGAAATTTTTTAATCGTAAAACATATCATTTGAAGCATTCAACATGAAAAGCCAATATACCATGTCTTGCCTATACCCAACATCTTTTCTATTTAAGATACTATTTATTTATTTTAAATTACAATCAGAATAATAAAATTCTTCTGCTTTCTAACGTGAGAAAAATTTAATTTCATCGCGTTTTAATAATAAAAATAAATGAAATATGTGATCAATATTAACTTAACAAAGAAAAAGGAAAAAATGCCAACGCTGGAGCCCATTCTTCCAAGAATAATCATTTGCGATTGAGGAAATTTTTCACTTGTGAAATTTAGTGATTACTCAGCACTGCTTAGTCAGCATGAAATTTTACAGCGAGGATTATGCATGATACTTTTTTGCTTAAATATATCAGTATTTTTGTATTACGTCAATAATAAGTTCTTTTGAGCGTAATTTTTAAAAATATTATTTCGCTAAAACATACAGAAATTAATTAAAAATATGTTAAGAGGAAATAATGTTTTTTAAAGCATTCTTTTAATTTACATGAAAACGGATTCAAAGATTAATTATTAATAGTAATCAAATTATATTTATTTTTTCTGTGTGAAAGTATTAAAAGCCTTTGTCAACATAGTTATTTTCCTTTTTTCTTTGGGAGGGGGGGGGGGAGGGAAGATGTTGTCGTCTTGAATGTGTGACTTTTTATGGTTATGGATTACAAAATCAATCTTCTTAAAAAAAAAAAAAAAAAAAGAAAGAAAAAATTATGTGTCAATAATAAATTATAAGACCCTTCCCAACACATTCAGAATAATGTAACAAAACTGCAACGTTTGGTAAGTTAAAATGTCGTATTTAATTTAACCATATGAAAACATAACATATTTGAAAATTCAAATTTTATCTGCTTCCGTGTACAGTCGGAAAATTATCTGAATTCTTTGAGTAGCCTGGAATATAATATATACATTTGTATTTATTAACTACATCATGCCAAAACTTACCTGGAAGGTTTCCATACTGGGCATATTAAAAATAAAATCTGAAAAAAAAATACTAACTAAACTACATATGTATGTAATAAAGGATCAGTCAAAATTAGCGGCGGAATTACAGTAGAAAATCTTTAAAAAATTAAAATACTTTCAAATATTTGGCCTGAAAAGAAGCATGCATCACACGATTTGGCGAGAAGCACTTTTCCTCGCCAAAAGCAAACAATTTTGTTGCAATTTAAAACTGTTGGATTTTTAGAATGCGTGTAAATGTTATTTAATGAATTTAAACATAAAAAATGAGACCGTTTAATACATTATACGCTTATATACACATTATATATATATATTGCTTGTTTCTGTAGTTATTTAATTTATCACTGGAAAAAATGCTTTCATACATAAAAAGTCATATTAAGAAAAATTATTTTCATACATTTAAGCGTAATCAAAAGTTAAACCAGATGTTTCCATAGCAGCAAAAACGAATCGACAATGCTCAACTGGACTTTGAGTTTGAAACAATTTTAATTAATTTAAATTATAAATTTCGTTTTAAATCACAAATTTTTATGTTTAAATTTGAATATGAATACATAAAAATATATTGCTGTAACAATATTATACTTAAAACAAACTAAAGTTATTTAAATTAAATTTATCTAAGCAAATTCACCATGAAACTTTTTTCCTTAAAGTATATTTGACATAAAAAAGTATTTTTTGAAATTGCATTCCATCGCCAACCGATGAAAAATCACCAAATAACGAAATTTTCATTATTTTTTTTTTCGGACATTGTATGGAGGTTCTAACGAATTCTTTTATATATATAAATGTATATATCCTCATGAGAAGAACATTCTGTAATTTTTTTCAGATTTTCCAGTTTATGCCCTTGTGGAGACCTTCTTTTGTCAGTTCAGTTAAAAAATACATATATATTTTAGTTGAAAATCTCTCTTCAGCAAATTCCGCTAATAAGGAGAAAGGTATGTGAATATTTTGAGCAGCCCTGTATATGAGGAATAGATTTTGTATAGAACGAGAAAAATGCAAAAGATAGTTTAACGTGAAAGCACATGCCGAAATTGAAAATGCGCTTCAATCAATTGTTACTCAAAGACAGTACTGTAACCGATTTCTTTTATATTTCCTTGTAGATGAACGACACAAATATTATGAATGCCCTATTCTATCGCAATTATCTTCTAGTGAAATTCGGTTATTTATATCTGATTCAATGCAGTGGCCGAGAGGTTCTACTTTCGAAGCTGGTAAACGAGAGGTGTTGGGTTCGATCTCAATTGCGTCCATCAGCATAATCGTTGGAAGTTTTCCGTGGTTCTCCTTGAACCATAGATTTTCTTGCGTAAATAAGACTTAGGTCCCCTCAGAAAAGCCCCCATGAAGGGCACCTCTCCCCTTAAGGCTTATATTCCTTGTGTTGATAATTGGCCATCATAAAATACTCATGCCCACAATGCATTTGAAGTGGCATAATCTCCTTAAAATGCTCTACAAATAATTCTCCCTTCCTACGCCATAATATAAAGAATTTCCTTTGAGTACCCATGTAAATAACTATTAATTTAGAGACTTTTCATACCAAACATGCCTAGTTGATCCTAATTAAAGTTTATCAATTGCACGAATCTGGTTGCATTTACGGGCGTAGAGTGGACGCATGCGGATAAATAAATAGGCAAACTAAACGTATAAACGCTTTCAATTTTGTAGGAAAAAGTCAAAAAGGAAAAACAATACAATGAAACTGATTTCTCAATGAATATTTTTAGTCATTCCTGGAAACACCCCATTCTTCGATCATCTATGGTACAAAGGGTCAATTTGACTGAAGTTAATTTTCATCAAACTATATTTCCATTAGTTAGCTTCAAATATTTAGATTCTATAACAGTTTCTTAAATCTTTTGAACTGTACTTTAAGTTCGTTTTAATAATTTTAATAAACTAGTAAATCTGCAGATAAGGACCCTCAACGTCAACTCTGAAAGTCATTGTTGTCACACGCTTTGGGTAATATTCAACTTCCTGCGAACCGCAATTTAAAATTTTTAAATTACGTTGTTATTTATAAGAATAATAAATACGAAGTTTTCAGACAGTAGAAACGTTAAATTAAAAACATTGTTATGTAAGGATATTCTGAAATTTTCATGGGCTACAAATTCTTGCATATTGATGCCAATCTATAAAACTTCCCTTTTTTAGATAATAAATTAAGTTACTTCAGGAGGCACGGCCTCCCTAAACCCTCCGTGTGCTCATTAAATTTACATTTGTAACTTTCTATTAATTGTGGCAATGGTTATCGTAAATTTTATATTTATTTTTTACACTTTGATTTATACGGATAAGGTTCATTCTATGGTAATTTACGTTACATTTTGAATTATTTTCAGTAATTTTAGTAATTTAACACACACAAAGAAAAATTATTCAAGGTGTAAATTTGACATGGTTTGCTAACTAAACTTATTCAAAGCCTAATTTAGATGAAAATTACTTAATTTTAATGTTATTTCTTAAATTTTGGAAGTTTTATTTAATATGATAATTACCATTACTGAAAAAGGAGTGTAAGTTATCAAAGAAAGTGTAATTTTTCTTATAATTTTTTAGATAATTTTCATCTAAATTGGTAGGTTAGATAAGTTTCATTGAGAAATTATGTTAATTTTACATTTGAAAAATTTTTAATTACTAAAATTACTGCAGTAAATTATTCTAAATGTGACGTATGTTACCATGGAATGGCTCATAGCAACAGTTTGGACAAGCATTTTACATTCTCTTAATATTTCTACTTTCCTGCCAACCACAAACACCTGCATCTGATATTATCAGGAAATTATCTAAATGTAAACTGGGTATCCCAATGTTTTGAAATTTCTGTTTTCGAAAAATAGTTTTGATTGTCGTTCTATAATACAGGATATTTTCTCAAATACGCAAACGCCTAAAAT
The DNA here is from genome assembly GCA_964019185.1 of Maratus speculifer. Classification (NCBI taxonomy): domain Eukaryota; kingdom Metazoa; phylum Arthropoda; class Arachnida; order Araneae; family Salticidae; genus Maratus; species Maratus speculifer. The sequence continues at coordinate 176,315 of CAXHSM010000938.1, forward strand.
CCACGCATTATCATCACATTTAATCATTCCAGTTTATTTAAATATCGCAAAGCAGCGCAGTACTTATTTATTTCCAGTGTCACTCCTCGATGTTAGTTTAACCTATATGGACCGTGTAACTTTTTTAGGTGCGTTCGTAATTATGTAAATACGTAGCACCTATAGTTGTCGTTCAGTCCGTCTGTCTGTCCGTCCGCACATAACAATGCAAAAACTACCCAACCAAATCTTTTGAAATTTAAAATTTTTAATTATTACATAATTTTGTCGAGTCATTTCAAATTTTATGAAAATCGGATGGATAGATCAATTACAGGGACGATCAAAAGTATTCCGTTACAATTACGGTCAATGGGGAGAAATGTTTCAAATGCATTTTAATCGTTTGGAATTTAAATTACATACTTATTACATAATTTTGTCAAGTCATTTCAAATTTTTTGAAAATAGGATGCATAGATCAAATACAGGGACAATCAAAAGCACTCCGTTATATTACAGTCAATGGAAAAAAAAAATGTTTCAAATGCATTTAAATAATATTGCACTCATTCGAACATAATAATATTGATATGCATCATAAAGTACATATTATAATATAGATTTTGCATAATATGTTGTGCAAAGAACATTTGTTATTGATTTACAAGGCCACACAAAAGTATTCCATTACATAATGAGTATAAGGAGAACATTGTTTGGTGTGCATTTTAATTGTAATTAACTATTTACGATTTTATGAGATATTTATATATGAGAGTGATATTTTTAAAACTTCATAATCGTACGAACGCACCTCATTTGCTACGCTTCACGTGCAATTTTCAACTTGTTTACTTCTTTCCACCGTTCTGTAACAAATGCCACAGATCTTTTATTCTTTGCCAATTCTAATAATATTGAAAATTTAATGAGTGAAAATGTTTACCTGTCATTAGAGTCAAAATGGATCATAAAATACCTTAGCATTTGGATGGATTATAACCCAAAAAGTAACACCGGCTATGTTTTACTTGCATTATTTTTTAAATATTTTCCTTATTTGCAAAATTTCGCCATTTTCTTTAAAAATCATTGAGATATTTTTCCAGTAAAATTTAACATTTGTTTGTTAAATGTTTCAAAAAATTGAAATAACGCTTAATAATAATTTGTCTACTGCAATTAATTTTCAGTTGAAAGATTTTCACGTAAAAAATATTTCTCCTCTTTTTTTCCCCCTGGAAATAAAAATAACATTTTCAAATATTTTTTAATAATATAAAGAATATTAAATACGTTTTTAATAAACTTAAAAAACACAATATGTATTTAATATTCAATCAAACAAAAGATAATACTATACAAACCATAGAATTCAATTTTTCAAGAAAAGTATTTATTTCATTGATGGAATTTTGTGTTTACTCAGCATGAAAATTATGCATTGGAAATGATAAATGATACTTTGTTGTTTAAATACATTATTTTTTATTACTCTTTAATAATGAGCGCTTTAAAATTTCAAATTTTTTTTTTATCATTTGCATAAAACAAGAAAAAAATGAATTATTCAAAACTTTATAATGCAAATATTTCTTTTAGAAAAAGTCAAACTTTTTTTACTTACATTGTTAAAGAATTGCTGATTAAACATGAATAACAATTAAATTATATATCATTTATATACGACCATCATTAAATGTATTTGACAGCATTAAAAATTAATGATTAAGAAAGAATCTTTGAAAGAACAGTTTTCTGTGTATCATCAGTTTTTGTTCAATTTAAATTTTAAATGAGCTAGCAATAAAAAAATACAAAGGCAATTTTTTAAATTAAAGATGCAAATAAACTTATTTCTCAATGCACTTTTTATGCGAAAATGAATTAGAATACATGCGTCGTTGAAAAAATATACTTAAAATGCGAATCTGAAGTTACGAATTTCTTTAAGTTAATTGTGTCATAAACAGGGTTGAATGCCTCCATTTTTTTATTATTTTATCGACTACTAATTAAAAACAATAATAGTTTTGATGATATATTTTTACTAGAAAATTGTTTTTCGGCAGTAGTGTAGGCAATAAATAAGTAAATAAATAAACCTAATCGACGCAGCGACTCAAGGGACCCTGTGCGGTCCGAAGAGATTCGGGAGCACCAATCAAGTCCACTGCACCAGAACCGTACAGGTTGACCTCATAGACTCAAGGGACTCTGGCCGGTCCGACACCGTTCTGGACCCCCCCCCCCCCTAGTGGGCTAATGCCTCTCAGGCTTTCAAGTTGACCTCATTGACGCAGGGACCCTGTGCGGTCCGAAGAGCAATGAGAAGCAACCTACTAGCCCACTTACCCCGAACCGCACACGTTGACCTCGTCGACGCAGAGACTCAAGGGACTCTGTGCGGTCCGAAACGTGTTCGAAGTTTTCCTTTTTCGTTTTTTTCCCTTGTTTTTTTTAGTGACAGAACGCCTCTTAATTAGGTGCATTTGGACTCTGTCCGCACGAGCTACCGGACCCGCTCCAATGGGACAGCCCATGGAGCACCTTTTTTTTTTCTTTTTTTTGGGGGGGGGGGGGGTACGGTTGAAAGGAGGGATCTCGTCACCACCAGCAGCGATTCGACTGCCTTGCATTTCAGCCCAAAAATTCTCCCTTCTCTGGCACTACCTAGCATTTCGGCCTTTTTAGTTTTGGTTATTTATTTTTCTAAATCTCCCTCAAAATTGTCCTCCCTGTTGTCTGCTAAGGACATGCCACCGTTTCGACTCAAAAAAATTTTAGCTCCAGCCCTATTTACCTGGCACGGTGAGTGGGAGTGATGAACGGCGCCAAACTCAGTACATTCACAAAGGCAATAAACTACTCTGTCCAGCAACCGTTAGCCACAATCAGATGACCTCGGCACTTGCCTGCGTAGATCATCCCTCAAGTCCCCCGTAAGTCCCCCCCGTCATCTGATCAAGGCTCTAAATTACGAGGCCATCTTGCGAAGCCATTTGCAGTTCAAACAACACGATGTACTATTAATTAACAAGCGAAACAAAGTATGCTCAACAACAAGCAAATACTGCAGAAATGATGGCATGCGAAGCAAAGTTTATTGCCACTACGTGGCAATTAGGCGGTCGTCCGCCCTGATACCAGGTATCTAACCCGTTAATCTGAGAAAACTCGGCAGGTAGGGGCCTGGTCATCGGTTAGAAAGAAAGAAAGTAAATAAATAAAATAAAATAAAATAAAAATAGTTGAAACCCTGATCACAAGATATTTTCAACTACATGGTACGTTGGAATATAATTAATATTCGTATATAAAAATAGTCATGACGGTTAATATAGGGTACCCCGAAAAATCGTTAGTAAGGATAGCTATAGTAAGATCAGCGTAAGAAACTTTTGGGCAGCCACGTCCATGCTGGAGTCTGAAATATACTGATTTATAGGACACTTTTTATGATTATGCATCAATTAATACACTTAATTATATGCTTTCATTTTTTTACTATCATGTTTATTAATCATTTTACCCTTTTATCAATAGATTAAAATTATTTCATTTGTTACTATATTGAGGATGGGACAGATTATTTTGGGGGGGAAAATGTGAATTTTCTACTTAAAACTTAAAATGTATATACTTTAATCTTGTACTAAATTTAGATTCGCCCAGAACAAATTGGGTCACCATTTGTGAAATAATTCTATTTTCTTTTTCTTTTTTTCTTTTCTTTTTTTTCTTTTTTTTTCTTTTTTTTTATAAATATTAGGTGGGGCTTGTTGAGCTCCAGCCATATGGTAGGCCTCTCAACCTAGTTGAACTTGTATGATCAAGTCCTGATCACTGCAAAGGCCAACTAGACCATGCACATGCACAGGCCCACTGCTAAAAAGGGCCCAAATTTAATAAAATTTAGAAAAAAAATTAGGTAGATTTCGTATGAAATTCTACCTATGGCGATCGCTCCCATGTTGGAATTTCTGAAAAAAATTTGCAGATCTACACCGATCACGACCCATAGACCCCAAAACTACCATTAGTAAAAAAGTTTATCTATCTATCTATCGGTGTATATCACTTTCTTCTGGACTCGATAACTTCCATAATTATGCTCAGATCTTCTTCAAAATTTACATAAAATCGAGGGGCATAAAATCTCGGTTAAGTTCGTTAATGGGCAAAATCGGACCAAGGGGGTGGAAGTTAGGAGGGTTTTTGTGAAAACAGAAAAAACGCGATAACTTCTAAATTAAAATAGATATCGAATCATTTTAAAGTTTATATTACTTCTAGAAAATGGGCCAAAAGTTAATGCATGACAGATTTTTGATAAAGTTAAAAATGGGCTCAAGGGGTTAAAAAAACCGGGGTTTTGGAAGAAAAAAAAATCATAACTTAGTCAATTTATTAGATATCAAATCAAACTAAATTTTTTATAGATGTTCTCAAAATTATCTAAAACTTTTGTATTTACAAGTTTTTGATAGGAACAACTTTTACCGATGAAAAAAATTAAAAACGAAAAGAAAAAGAGGGGGGGGGGGTGGTAAAAAATCCATAACTTAGTCAATTCTTAAGCAATCTAATCTAATTTAATTTATTTTACATCTTCTTAATAATATCTATGACTTTTATACTAACAAGTTTTTCATAGAACCAATTCTTATAGCAAAAATAAATTAAACAAAAATAGGAGTTGAAGAAAAAAACTCAAATCCAAACTGCTTATATTTTAAATCCTTTTTAGGTGCGCTCGAGATTATGTAAATACGTAGCACCTATTGTTGTCGTTCAGTCCGTCCGTCTGTCCGTCCGTCCGTCCGCATATAACAACGCAAAAACTACCCAACTGAATCATTTGAAATTTAAAATACATAATTATTACATAATTTTGTCGAGTCATTTCAAATTTTATGAAAATCGGATGGATAGATCAGTTACAGGGACAATCAAAACGATTCCGTTACATTACGATCAATGGGGAAAAAAGTTTCAAATGCATTTTAATCGTTTGAAATTTAAAACGTATAATTATTACATAATTTTGTCGAGTCATTTCAAATGTTATGAAAATCGGATGGATAGATCAATTACAGGGACTATCAAAAGGATTCCGTTACATTACGGTCAATGGGAAAAAAAGTTTCAAATGCATTTTAATCGTTTGAAATTTTAAATACGTAATTATTACATAATTTTATCGAGTTATTTCAAATTTTATCAAAATCAGATGCATAGATCAATTACAGGGACAATCAAAAATATTCCGTTACATTACGGTCAATGGGGAAAAATGTTTCAAAATCATTTTAATGGTGTTACACTCATTCGAACTTAATAAAATTGATATGCATCTATAAAGTACATATTATAATACACATTTTGCATAATCTGTGGTGCAAAGAATATTTGTTATTGATTTACAAGACCTCACAAAAGTATTCCATTGCATAATGGTACAGGGAAAACATTGTTCGGTGCGCATTTTAATTGTAATTATTTACAGTTTTAAGAGATTGATATATGAGAGTGATATTTTTAAAACTTCGTTATCGTACGAACGCCCCTCATTTGCTACGCTTCACGTGCAATTTCCAACTTGTTAAATTCACTTTTGATTTTAAACGCATCCAAATTTCAGATCCTCCTATTTAGGAACTGTATAATGTGATGTATTAAGCAGTTTTTTGATAAAGGCAGAATATTTTTAAAAAAAGACTGCCAAAAACGGTATTTTGAACAGAATTTCTTAAAATGATGGTGATTGAAAAATTGAGGAAGTAAAACAAATTGCATTTTTTCTTACTCATTTTTAAATCCATTTTTGTTCTCAAACGCATCCAATTTATAGGTCTTCTTATATAGGAACTATATAATGTGACGGATTGGCCAGTTTTTTGATAAAGGCAGAATATATTTCAAAAAAGCCTGCCAAAATGGGCACTTCGCGCAAAATTTCCCAAGGCCATCATGATTAAAGAATTGAGGATGTATTCAAATAACAAATTGGCTATTTTATGACTCATTTTAGGTAGCTTTCATTACAAAAAGTAAAAAGCTACCTATTGCAGCCGTCCGGAGGAAAGCACTTCCGGAAAATTTTGGTATATTTTCACCGATCATGACCCCCAGACCCCAAAACCACCCTCCGTTCAAATTTTGACATATATATATATATATAACCATATATATATATATATGATTTTTGTCATGCGATAACTAACGTATTTCTGAACCGATTTGAATGAAACTTGGTATGTACATAGTACATACAAATTTATCGACCGAGTTCGTTGGCCAACATCATCCACCATTTTGTTTCAAAATGGCGGCCATTTTAAATTTTTAAAAAAAATTTTAATTTAAAATTCAATGCGAAAAAAATAAAAATTAAAAAATATTTTTCTTTTACGTGTTAGAACTTAGAACAACTATTCCAGAACACTTTTTATTTTGTCTGTATCTTAAAAAATGATTGAGTTATAGCACTTTGAATTTTTCTTATGGCTGACATTTTGAAGCGATCTGATTTTTGTCACGTGATAACACGCGTATTTATGAACGGACTTGAATAAAACTTGGTATGTACATAGTACATACAAATATCTCAACCAAGTTCGTTGGCCAGCATCTTCCGCCATTTTGTTTCAAAATGGCGGCCATTTTAAATTTTTAAAAAAGTTTAAAATTTAAAATTAAATACGAAAAAAAATTAAAAGTTGAAAAATATTTTTCTTTTACGTGTTAGAACCTAGAACAACGATTCGAGAACACTTTTTTATTTTGTCTATATCTTATAAAATGATTGAGTTTTAGCATTTTGAATTTTTCTTATGGCTGACATTTTGAAACGATCTGATATTTGTCACGTGATAACACGCGTATTTATGAACGGACTTGAATGAAACTTGGTATGTACATAGTACATACAAATGTCTCAACCGAGCTCGCCGGCCAGCATCATCCGCCTTTTTGTTTCAAAATGGCGGCCATTTTAAATTTTTTAAAAAATTTAAATTTAAAATTAAATACGAAAAATTTAAAAGTTGAAAAACATTTATCTTTTACATGTTAGAACCTAAAACAACGATTCCAGAACAATTTTTATTTTGTCTATATCTTAAAATAGTCCTTCCGGCAGTGCCGGGAGGAAGAGGTAGCTTTCATATACTTGTATTTTTATTTATTTATTTTAAATTAAATTATATTAGTAGAACCTGAATATGAGCTTGGTCGAAATCTTAATTCAGGTGCACATGCACACTCATATTGAAATCGATTAATATATATATGCGATAACTCAGCCATTTTGTAAGATACAGACGAAAAAAAAAAATATTCTGAATCTTTATATCAAGGTCAAATGAATAAAAGAAAAAAAATTTAATTTCTCACTTTCTTGTACCTAATTTTAAATTTTAAAATTTATAAATTTTTTTAAATGGCCGCCATTTTGAAATAAAATGGCGGATGGAACTGAATATCGAACTCGATTCAGGCCTCAGTATATACTATGTACACACTAAGTTACATCCAAATCGATTCATAAATACGCGTGTTATCACGTGACAAATATCAGATCGTTTCAAAATGTCAGCCATAAGAAAAATTCAAAGTGCTCTAACTCAATCATTTTTTAAGATATAGACAAAATAAAAATTGTTCTGGAATCGTTGTTTTAGGTTCTAACATGTAAAAGATAAATGTTTTTCAACTATTAAATTTTTCGTATTTAATTTTAAATTAAAATTTTTTTTAAAAATTTAAAATGGCCGCCATTTTGAAACAAAATGGCGCATGATGCTGGACGACGAACTCGGTTGAGACATTTGTATGTACTATGTACATACCAAGTTTCATTCAAGTTCGTTCATAAATACGCGTGTTATCACGTGACAAATATCAGATCGTTTCAAAATGTCAGCCATAAGAAAAATTCAAAGTGCTATAACTCAATCATTTTTTAAGATACAGACAAAATAAAAAGTGTTCTGGAATCATTGTTTTAAGTTCTAACACGTAAAAGAAAAATATTTTTTAATTTTTATTTTTTTCGCATTGAATTTTAAGTTTTAATTTTTTTTTAATTTAAAATGGCCGCCATTTTAAAACAAAATGACGGTTGATGCTGGCCAACGAACTCGGTCGATACATTTGTATGCACTTTGTACATACCAAGTTTCATTCAAATCGGTTCAGAAATATGTTAGTTATCGCATGACAAAAATCAGATATATATATATATATATATATATATATATATATATATATAATATATATATGGTTATTTATATATATATATGTCAACATTTGAACGGAGAGTGGTTTTGGGGTCTGGGGTTCATGATCGGTGAAAATTACCAAAATTTTCCGGAAGTGCTTTCCTCCGGACGGCTGCAATAGGTAGCTTTTTACTTTTTGTAATGAAAGCTACCTAAAATGATTGAGTTAGAGCATTTTGAATTTTTCTTATGGCTGACATTTTGAAACGATCTGATTTTTGCCATGTGATAACACGCGTATTTATGAATCGATTTGGATGTAATTTAGTGTGTACATAGTATATACTGAGGCCTGAATCGAGTTCGATATTCAGTTCCATCCGCCATTTTATTTCAAAATGGCGGCCATTTTAAAAAATTTATACATTTTAATATTTAAAATTAGGTACAAGAAAGTGAGAAATCGAAAAAGATTTTTCTTTTATGCATTTGACCTTGATACAAATATTCAGAGTATTTTTTTTTTTCGTCTGTATCTTACAAAATGGCTGAGTTATCGCATATATATATTAATCGATTTCAATATGAGTGTGCATGTGCACCTGAATTAAGATTTCCCAAGCTCATAATCAGGTTCTACTAATATAACTTAATTTAAAATAAATAAATAAATATGTAAGTATATGAAAGCTACCTCTTCCTCCCGGCACTGCCGGAAGGACTATTTAAATTCAATTTTGCTCTCAAACGCATTCAATTGACAGTTTATTATATTTTAGGAACTATATAATGTGAGAATTTGTCGATTTTTTGATTAAGGCTAAATATATATGTTTTTTAAAGCAGTCAAAGTAGGCATTTCGCACAAAATTTCCTAAAGCGATCATGATTTAAGAATTGAGGATGTATTAAAATAACAAATTGGTTATTTTATGACTGATTTGTAAATTCAATTTTGATTTCAAACGCATTCCATTGACAGTTATTTGTTATTTAGGAACTGTGCAATATGCCGTATTGATCCGTTTTTTGATAAAGGTTAAATATACATATTTTTAAAGCTGTCAAAGTGAGCACTTCGTACAAAATTTCCCAAAGCGATCATGATTTAAGAATTGAGGATGTATTCAAATAACAAATTGGTTATTTTATGACTCATTTTTAAATTCGGTTTTGCTCTCAAAATCATTCAATTGACAGTTTTTTTGTTATTTAGGAACTATATAATTTGCGTATTGGTCTATTTTTTAATAATAAAGTCAGAATATATTTCAAAATATGTTGTAAAAATGGGCCTTTGAGCCGAATTTCGCTTAAGATAATTTTGATAAAAACTAGTTCTTACATAAAAATAAATTAAAAAATTTTCAAAAGCGGCCAAAGAAAATTATTAAACTGGATTTATCTCTAATCACATTTTATTTTTTGTTGTTGAAGTGAGCACTCTTAGAAATCTCACTCCGCCTATAGGCCAAGCCGACAGGGATTTTCTTAATATTGCATTTGATGCAATTATTTTCTCAAAAAACAAAAATTATTTTGGTTAACTTGGCAAGCGTATGATAATATAATGATACATTTCGGATATTCCCCGGGGAGGGGGGCTAATATTTTGATGCGAGGGGGCCCCTGAAAAGGTGCTGGGCCTTGGGCCCCCTACAACTTTAATCGGGCTCTGTGTATGATTCCGAAATATCTTCTTCGAATTGTTTAGATGATAAACGTAACTCCGTCAAACTCAGCAAACTGTATCTTATGACAGATGTATCAAATCAGTATTTGACTATAAGTGTGTCAAATTATTTATATTTCTTTCTTGCGCGCATGAACGAGGTTCTAAAAAAGATGTTATAGAAATTAGAAACATATAATTTGAAAAGATCAATTTCTAATTTGAAGCATCTATACTCGGAGCTGCTATAATTGGAGAAAATACTTTAAAATTGAACATTTTGGTTGATTTTTAAGTAGGATTATTTTTTTAGATTGCAAAGGTATTCTACAGTACAAAGATATATTTTGGTTATTCCTCTGACTTTTTTTCTATTTCCTGTATTACATTTGAATGCCAAGAAGTATTTTGAAGGCACAAATAAATTTTTAATCTGTTATTTACATAACATTTATGAAATTTTACTGTACGATTCGCGTATACATGAATCCATCTACATTAAGTTTATTTTTTTTATGTTAAGAAATTACTACTCTTAAAAAATACAACCTCAAAAATTATTTTATCTTCAAAAAAAAAAAAAAAAAAAAAAAAAAAAAAAAAAAAATCATAATTTTATCGTATTTTAATCATTAATATCAACAAACTAACATAATTGTAATAATTTAACATTAATCAAACGGAAACAAAGCACGAAGCGCTGTTTTTCCAGAGATCGGGTTTTTTATTTGTGTAATTTTGTGTTCACTTAGCATGTACTATAGAATGTGGATAGTAAATGATAGTTTTCCTTTCAAATGTGTCCCTAACGACTGCACTTGAATTATATATATATATTCTTTATTTTTCATTAAAACATGTCAAAACGAATTATAAAAAAAGTAATGGCAATTTGTTTTACAAAGTAGAGAAATGGGTGTATAAAATGAATATCCACAATTTATTTCATTGTGACAATATTAAAAATATTTTTAAACTTTAAAATTACGAGGTGGAACCCGTCGAACTTCGACGAAAGAAAATGTTTTAGAAGAAACTATTTCATTAACGTACAAAATAAGCTAGAGTAAAAAATGCATCTTATATTGGTCAGTTTAACTCTAAAAGAAATATTATTTTAAGCTAAAATTTAAAAAATGCCATTTCTATAAAATTCAGTTGTCCAAATTATCAAAATTAAACTTTAATCGCATATGTAATAAGTAAAACATGATAAAGATAAGTTATTAGAATGAAATTATCAATTGGGGTTCTTATGATTGGAAAAAATGAAAAAAAAAATCTAATTGACACGATCATAGAATTTCACGTGAAATCTAAACCCGTCATTTTCATCGTCTCAAAATTTACATACAAAATTTTATTTATTTATTTATTTATTTATTTATTTTTTTAAGAGAAAGTGGCGATTTTTGTTGCCACGATTACAAAATTCGCACAAAAACTATAAAAAAATTAATATCTCAAAAATAAATTGAGATACAGCTTTCAAGCAAATTGCATTTAAAAGTACATTTTTTTCTGTATACGCCAATGTAAAAGTTGAGAATGTGCTATGTTTAGATGTATAAAAATTGCAGTAGCAAAAATTGCAAAACCGAATTGCATGGGAAAGTGTTGCCATTCGCAAACTGACGTATGCGTTACGCACAGATACGTTTGGCCTTTATAATATAGATTTATAACAATCTAGAATATATATATTTAAGATGGGGATAATTTGGGCAGAGTAGAGTTTTCAGTTTGTTATATAAAAAGATTTAAAAGAATCTCAAATTATTAAAAGTAGTACAGAAATTTAGTTATAGTCAGCTTTCCAACAAATATCATATAATAATATATATTTTTTTTTCTCGACATTAATGTGAGGATTGAAATTATACCATATTTAGAAGGGAGATTATCTATATTATAAAGGCCAAACGTATCTATGCATAACGCATACGTCATTTTGTGAATGGCAACACTTTTCCCTCCAATTTCGGTTTTGCAATTTTCGCTACTGCATATTTTACACTTCTAAACATCGCACATTTTAAATTTTTACACCATCGTATACAGAAAAAAAAATTACTTTTGAATGCAATTTGTTTTAAAGCTGTATGTCAATTTATTTTTGAGAAATTAATTTTTTAATTGTTTTTAGTACCAATTTTGTAATTGTGGCAACAGAAACACTCCATTATCTCTTAAAACTGAAAAAAAAGAAAAAAAAAGAAAAAAAAGAAAAGAAAAGAAAAGAAATTAAAATGCGCAACACTTTCCCATGCAATTTTGGTTTTGCAATTTTCTGTACTGCAAATTTTACACTTCTAAGCATCGTATATTTTAAATTTTTACACCATCGTATAGAGAAAAAAATTACTTTTAAATTCAATTTGTTTGAAAGCTGCATCTCAATTTATTTTTGAAACATTATTTTTTTTACAGTTTTCAGTACCGATTTCGTAATTGTAGCAACAGAATCATTCCATTTTCTCTTAAAATTGAAAAAAAAAAAAAAAAAAATTAAAATGCGTATATTATTTCAAAAATATCGTCTGTTATAAAATCCGGTGAATTTCAGTTTTATTTTGTTTAATAATTTGGATAATTGAGTTTTATAGTTTTTTGTTAGTTTTAGCTTAAAATAAAATTTGTTAGAGAGTTAGACTGATCAATATAAGATATATATATTTTTTTTACTGTAACTAATTTTGTAGATTTATTATAAATCAATGAAACAGTTCCTTATTAAACTTTTTCTTTCGTCGAATTTCGACGGGGTTCACCTCGTGTAAGATAAATGGGGAAAGTGATAAAGCAAATCTTTTTCTTCATCGTTATGAAATCGGGGTACGGATTACTTTAACCGTACGAATAACTTTAACCGTATCGGCCAAAGATTTTTAAATCTGTGTTGAAAGAAGTACCGAGTCATTATAATAATAATACAAAAAGTTTATGTAAAGGAGACAAGGGTTAGTTGTTACGGTTCTTAAATCAGAATCTATCGTGGTAATTTTTGAATTTTAAAATTCGAGGAATGTTTTCTAAGTTCGGCGCCCCTGTAAACTCACCGTTGCTGAATATATTATTCCAAAACGTCGTTCAGTTCAGTTGACATGTATTTAAAAAAAAAAAAAAAAAAAAAAAAAAAAAAAACTTATTTTTTTTTATATTCCCCTATATAAATATGAGCTATAATTAGATACAATAAATAACAATATGGAAAAAAGATTTTGCATAGTATTGGCATAAAAACATAAGTTGGATAAAAAGTTTGAATTTAGCATGCATGTAATGTTAATATTTTGAAGTAATTCTTCTCATTTTAGCAATAGTCTAAACTATTAATATTTCATATTATGCATACAAACCAAATTTAAGAAGTATTCATATTCAGTATGTAAACTAAGCGTAATTTAACAATGTAACGTTACAATTAATTCAATAAAAAGCTTGGAGTCCCCTTTTTAGGTGCATTCGTAATTATGTAAATACGTAGCACCTATTGTTGTCGCTCAGTCCGTCCGTCTGTCTGTCCGCATATAACAACGCAAAAACTACCCAACCGAATCATTTGAAATTTAAAATACATAATTATAACATAATTTTGTCGAGTCATTTCAAATTTTATGAAAATCGGATGGATAGATCAGTTACAGGGACAATCAAAACGATTCCGTTACATTACGATCAATGGGGAAAAAAGTTTAAAATGCATTTTAATCGTTTGAAATTTAAAACATATAATTATTGCGTAAATTTGTCGAGTCATTTCAAATGTTATGAAAATCGAATGTATAGATCAATTACAGGGACAATCAAAAGGATTTCGTTACATTACGGTCAAAGGGGAAAAAAGTTTCAAATGCATTTTAATCGTTTGAAATTTAAAACATATAATTATTACGTAATTTTGTCGAGTCATTTCAAATGTTATGAAAGTCGGATTCATAGATCATTTACAGGGACAATCAAAAGTATTCCATTACATTACGGTCAATGGGGAAAAAGTTTCCAATGCATTTTAATGATGTTACACTCATTCGAACATAGTAGAATTGGCATGAATCTATGAAATATATACTAAAATATGCATTCCATACAATCTGTGATGCAAATATTTTTTATTATTAAACTACAGGGCCACACAAAAGTATCCCACTACATAATGCTATACGGGGAAACATTGTTTGGGGTGTGTTTTAATTATATTCAACTATTTCACATTTTATGAATAAGATATACGTTGCTGAGGTGTAATAAAAATTACTTCCTGCATATTTACAGAAAAACAAAGATTTCGACTACTATACTGTATCCGAAGTACGCTCTACTATATCAGCAAGATCTGAATATTTTTAAAACTTCGTTATCGTACGAACGCACCTCATTTGCTACGTTCACGTGCAATTTCCAACTTGTTTATTATCAATTTCGGGACCCTTCAAAATTTTCTAAGGGAAGCACGTGCTTCTTGCGCCTATTCGGTATTCAGGGCGTGATTTTAGGAATCTACTAGTGGTCTATTTTAAGAGAAACAAATCAAGAAAATTACAAAAAAGAAGAGTAAAATAAATCATTTCAAAAATTTTCTTTTTTTAATTTCATCTTATTATTCTTTTGAGAATTTAATAAATATTTTTTGAACTAGACGTGATAGATTTTTTACAATAATTTTTCCGTACTCATTGCACTAGAATCTATGAAAAAATGCATATCTCAGCGAAAGTATATAAACCATATAAACCAGTGTAATGAATGCTTATAAGTTATAAATAATAAGAAAAACTATATTAATCGAGTAATGTTTTATGCCATTAAACGGAAAGTTTACCTTTTCAAAAAATTTTCTTTATTTAAAATTATATATATGTTTCAAGTGGAGAACTGACTGCATTTCAAAGTTCATGGTACAAAAGTATATTAAAAAAATAAAATAACTGCCTATTTTATTAAAAATTAAAAAATATATGTTAAATGTTCAATTTCGCGAAACAAGATTATTCTCTGTTACACAGAACACGCACAATGTTACACAGAAATAGAGATTTTTTTTTTTTTTTAATTTATTTATTTGATATACATACATTTACATACATTGCAATTTTCTTTTAATTAAAAAAAATTAATTAAACTGTGTTTTAGCAAATATATAATATTTAATAACTCAAGACTCAACATCAATTGTCAAAACACAATTGTTATCGGAAAGTTAGCCTAAAAATATAGTAATTAAAGTTAGTTTTGCAGTATAATTGTAAAAGCAAGCATCTGTGTCATATAAACAAGGAAAGTAAAGTAAAATTAAAGCCGCCCAACGTGGGGCTCGAACCCACGACCCCGAGATTAAGAGTCTCGTGCTCTAACGACTGAGCTAGCCGGGCGCTGAAAACATACAAAAGATAAGGCTAAAGAGAGAACAACAATCCGAGTCGTATCAGTAAACGTGCCACTGTAAATAATTTTGCTTTTATATGCGTCATCTTTGAAAGCACTGAGCAGTCGTGGCCGAGTGGTTAAGGCGATGGACTTGAAATCCATTGGGGATTCCCCGCGCAGGTTCGAATCCTGCCGGTTGCGATTTTTTTTTTTTTTTCACATTTTTCATGAAGAATTTCTGAAATTCCCCTACTTTATATTAAACATATTTTGGGGAGCAATGTATAAGGGATTTTCTAATATTTGACCAAGGAATTAATATTTTTAGTTTCTTTAAATATATGCACTCTTTCTATTTTAGTTGACAAAATGTTTTTAAAATATGTACTTCAATTAAAGTTAGTTTTGCAGCATCATTGCAAAAACAACAATAAATCTAGTTGCATCATATATGAAATAATAATAATAATAATAATAATAATAATAATAATAATAATAAAGCCGCCCAACGTGGGCTCGAACCGGGCTGTCGCAAAACAACTTTCTTCTTACGGGCCTGATTCAAGAAAAGATGACGTCACGCAAGAGATCTGAATAGTAAACGGAACATATAGTTGTATGCGTGCATCAAAAGCAAGGCTATAAATTTCCGTTTTATATTTTTTCAAACAATGTGAGGCTTATTTTACATTTGTTTGAATTATACATTCACTATTAAACACCCAAAGTTCAGTAAACAAGACTTTTTTTTTATTTTTATTTATTTATTTATTTTTTGATTTTAAAACTAAACTTACCCTTTGATTTCAAATACATGGTTTTTATCGAAGATTTTAACTTGAAATATATATTTGGTGCAGACAAAATCACACATTAAAATTACACAACTTTAGCAACAAAATAAATAAATAAAATAAAATAAAATGAATGAATAAATAAATAAAAGAAATGATACAGAATTGAGATTCGTCATATTTTTTATAGCGTTTGACTTGAAATACAAATTTATGGCAGGAGAAATCCTACTTTAAAAGTAAGTAATTTTAGCAGCAAGTAATTTAAGTTTCTTTTAAAAATAAAAATGCCTTAATTTTAAACTGTAACTATCAGGATTATTATTGTATATTTTTTATATATAAAAATATTAATTTTTTCAAACAATTAAAACAATTAAAATAAAAATTCTTTTTGTCAATTAAAATTTCAAATTTCATAATGCATAATTAACTTAGAATACACATTCTTTTAATAGATATTACAACTAAAAGAGAATTTTTCATTAGTAATATGTACTTTCATATAATTTACAATAGATATGGCATTTAATATTCTCTCATAGAAAATAATCTCACTTTTGTTAATACAGATAATTTTATTATTATTATTATAAGGAAATTTCGTAGTATCATTTTAAACTTTTGTATTTAGTAAGATATTTGTAATTCCTGACAAATAAAATCTAAATCGATATAAAAGTTGGTTTCCACATTTGCATTTATTTATGAAATGCAGGCCGAAATAATTTTTTTCAATGATGAATTGCATAATAATATTTTTGGGGCTCTGGGAATTTTAGGAAAGTACTTTCATAATTATAATTGATGAGTTTTTGAAAAGCATTTGCAATTATTTCCTGGGGGTATTAATTGACTTCTATCACCCAACATAAAGTATTTACATTTCAGACGGGCGCATTTCATTCGGACAATCTAATTCTAAAATTTTTGTCTTAGACTAATATGTTAATGCACTCACAACATTTTAATTTGTGTGAAACTTCATATTTAATGTAACTAGTTATAAAAGTCAATACAGGCATAATGTAATTTTTATCTCAATATCTTCACATGCTGTTAAACACACCGCAAAAGAAATCCAATATAAATAAAGTAAAAGACTTTGTAAAATCACCATAAAATGAAAAATAAAGTAGGACGCGTTTCGAGCTACAATAACTATATTAGTCGAGTAATGTTTTATGCCATTAAACGGAAGGTTTATCTTTTCAACAATTTTCTTCATTTAAAATTATATATAAGCTTCAGGTGGGGAACTCACTGCATTTCAAAGTTAATGGTTCAAAAGTATATTTAAAAAATAAAATAGCTGCCTATTTTATTAAAAATATAAGTTAAATGTTTAATTAAAAAAAGCCTACTACATTTTAAAATTTATTTTATTTTCACCCTTATCTTTTCCATCTTTTCAGCGGCCGGCTAACTCAGTCGGTATGGCACGAGACTCTTAATCTCGGGGTCATGGGTTTGAGCGGGGCCGTCGCGAAACAAGTTTCTTCTCTTACGGGCCTGATTCAAGATCCCAAGCAGGAGAAATGAGTCATACACAAGATCTGACTTTTTCATCTCACTGACCACTTCACCCTCAATGAAATTTTGCTTATACTCGGACTGAAGAAATGATCTTTAATATTGTGCTTATAGTTTTAGATAATTTGAATCTATTACATTATTCTGTTATACGGATATATATATATATATATATATATTTTTTTTTTAAATGAGTATTTTAAAATGATTATAATTTGTGGATAAAGAATTAACCTAAGTCAATGGAGTATTTTCTTTTACCTCATTATTTAAACTGAATTAAATAAATTTATGCCATTCCCACGTAGTCTTAATGCGATGTGATTGTAAAGTTTTATTTTAAAGTAGGGAAGTAAACATTTAGAATCATCTAGTAGATAAGAGTAATAAGAAAGTTCTTTTTTCTCCTATTTTGGGTCTGGAATTTCTGTTTCCAATTCAGTTTGCATAAATCATTGCGACACGTGTTGGATTAGCTGATGACGAGTTATTGTAGTTCGAAACGCGTCCTACTTTATTTTTCATTTTATGGTGATTTTACAAAGTCTTGTACTTTATTTATTAATTGTCACCAGTGTTTACGGTGTTTGTTCATTAGAAATCCAATATGTTTAATTCTTCAATTTCATCAACAGTTGTGTTATACAAAAAATTAATTGAAATTGTTCATTTTGCTGTTAGTATAAGATAATTAAACTTAAAATTGTTAACTTTTTTCTGCTTCATAACTTTCATATAGTAAATTAATTTTTCCACTCATTTAAAGGAATTAAAAGATACGATAAATTTCCTATACTCATCTGATGATGTTGTCCAAGGCGGGCTTCTAAACTATCGATATGATTTTTTATATATATATTTTTAAAAGATATTCATTAAATAATTTTTATTTCGTCTATCTCTATGCACAAGAACTTAGTACTATTCATGTTTTAAAATTGTTTTTGATTTATGCAAACTGGAATTGTAAACAGAAAT
This sequence comes from Maratus speculifer, assembly GCA_964019185.1. Taxonomy (NCBI): domain Eukaryota; kingdom Metazoa; phylum Arthropoda; class Arachnida; order Araneae; family Salticidae; genus Maratus; species Maratus speculifer. The sequence continues at coordinate 194,866 of CAXHSM010000938.1, forward strand.
TCTAGACCCAAAATAGGTGAAAAAAGAACTTTCTTATTACTCTTATCTACTAGATTATTCTAAATATTTACTTCCCTACTTCAAAATAAAACTTTACAATTCACATCACTTGAAAGACCACGTGGGAATGGCATAAATTTATTTAATTCATTTTAAATAATGAGGTAAAAGAAAATATTCATTGACTTAGGTTAATCCTTTATCCTCAAATTAATCCTTTTAAAATGCTCATAAAAGTAAATAGCCTTATAACAGAATATGTAATAGATTCAAATTATCTAAAAATATACATACAATATTAATGGTGATTGCTTCAGCCCGAGCATAAGCTAAATTTCATTGAAGGTGAGGTGGTCAGTGAGATGAATAAGACAGATCTCGTGTATGACTCATTTCTCCTGCTTGGGATCTTGAATCAGGCCCGTAGAGAAGAAGCTTGTTTGGCGACGCCCCGTTCGAGCCCACGTTGGGCGGCTTTATTATTACTATTATTATTATTATTATTATTATTATTATTATTATTATTATTATTATTATTATTATTATTATTATTATTTCATATATGATGCAACTAGATTTATTGTTGTTTTTGCAATGATGCTGCAAAACTAACTTTAATTGAAGTACATATTTTAGAAACATTTTGTCAACTAAAATAGAAAGAGTGCATATATTTAAAGAAACTAAAAATATTAATTCCTTGGTCAAATATTAGAAAATTCCTTATGCATTGCTCTCCAAAATATGTTTAATATAAAGTAGGGGAATTTCAGAAATTCTTCATGAAAAATAAGAAATCGCAGCCGGCAGGATTCGAACCTGCGCGGGGAAACCCCAATGGATTTCAAGTCCATCGCCTTAACCACTCGGCCACGACTGCTCAGTACTCCCATAAATGACGCATATAAAAGTAAAATTATTTACAGTGGCACGTTTACTGATACGACTCGGATTGTTGTTCTCTCTTTAGCCTTATCTTTTGTGTCTCTTCAGCGCCCGGCTAGCTCAGTCGGTAGAGCACGAGACTCTTAATCTCGGGGTCGTGGGTTCGAGCCCCACGTTGGGCGGCTTTAATTTTACTTTACTTTCCTTGTCTATATGACACAAATAGATATATCCCCTGCTTTTACAATTATACTGCAAAACTAACTTTAATTACTATTTTTTTTTTTTTTTTTTTTTTTTTTAAAGCTAACTTTTCGATAACAATTGTGTTTTGACAATTGATGACAAATTTATTATATATTTGCTAAAACGCAGTTTAATTTATTTATTTATTTATTTATTTATTTATTTATTTATTTTTTTGCTTTTAATTAAAAGAAAATTGCAATGTATGTAAATGTATGCATACCAAATAAATAAATTAATAAAAAAACCCTCCATTTCTGTGTATCTAAAAATAATCAAATGTTTATTGCACATTAGTTACACGAAATTAAAATGCAACTGCTATTATCTAACTGAACGAAGGTTTATAATTTAACTGGAACATAATGTACGCTTAATATGAATAAGTCAAATTGATTTAACTTTGAAAGGAAAAACTCTTCTTATATGCGTCATTAATCGTATAATCTAAATCAATTCATATCTCGTACCTTTCGTTTACCTTGATGATTCATTTTATTCGCAACATTTAACTCTCACTCACATAATTATTATAATTTTAGTACATTTTTAGAATATTTCATTCAATAAAACTCACTAACTGAGAATATTTAAATTACACTGTTTAAATCATACAAAGTTATTAATTATTTGGGGAATAATTGTTGTTCTCGGAAGAGAATTGGGAAATCTGAAGTACATCTGAATCTTTTTATTGGTTGAATTCCGCAACTTTTTTTTACTTTATTAACTATTTGGAAAAATAATTGTTGTTCTCGGAAGAGAATTGGTAAATCTGAAGTATATCTGAATCTTTTTATTGGTTGAATTCTGCAACTTTTTTTTTTATTTTATTCGTTTTTTGATTGGTCAATGCTTAATGTCTAGAAATGAAATACTTCTGTTTTTTAATTTATTCGTTTTCTGATTGGTCCACGTTTAATATCCAAAAGTGAAATACTTCTGTTGCCACAATAACAAAAAATATATTATTAAAAAGTACATAATAATAATAATAATAATAATAATAATAATAACTCAAAGACAAATTTAGATACTTATTTCAAACAAGTTGCATTTAAAAGTAAATTGTTTTCTTTATACGACTGTGTAAAAATGGAAAATGTGCGATGTTTAGAAATTTTAAAATTTGCAGTGCCGAAAATTGTTAAACTGAAATTTCTTTGAATATTTGTTTATGATTGATTCAGGATTATTAACCTGTCACTAAATGTCCAGGCATATTAATATGAATCTGTTATTACGTAAGCTATGTTTTGATCATCATAAAAATAATGTTATTATTGTTTTTTATTTATTTATTTATTTTTTTTTTTTTTAAATATAGAAATCATTTATAAGTTTACAATTATAGTCTTTGAAAATATTATTTTCCAAATAGTCGTTGTAATTTTTTAAATTACAATTTTTTATTTCTTTTTTAATTCTGTAATCCAGTTAAAATGCCATATGGCGTGGTTCGCGGTCGCACGCTCTGCTGTAAGAACCCCTTCTGTAAGAAGAAGAGGATTTAACCCTTGAATGCCGTGTGTTGCCTTTCGGCACCATACCCAATTTAGTCGGACCCAATTCAGCCCAATTTATCCAGATTTATAAGTTTCAGACACCAGAGATTCCGAAAAACATATTTTTAGAAAAAAAAATTGCCGTCCGTCTGTCTTTGTGTGTGTGTCTGTTCATCTGTCTGTCTCTAAAGATGCTTTAGCTCCCGAACAAATTGAGATAGAGACTTAAAATTTGATGTGTACTTAATATGTAATAATTGAAAGAAGTCTATTGAACATCAGTAACTTCGATTATCCGGAACTATTTTTTTCGGACTCTCGAAATATTCGTTCTGATGAAAGGTAAACAAAAATTTTCGAATTTTTTTATTTTAAGTAGTGGTTATAAAAGACAATAAAAATATATAAAATTTTCATAAAGAATAAAATCGATCGGATAATTAGTTGTTGAGATATTTATAATCCCAATCCCGGCACTCTTCGGTTTTTCGTGATCCTGTATTTCATTCAAATTCCAATTCAAATATATATTTTAATTAGAAATGAGACACTTAATCCGAGTCAGTAAACTGTTAGTTAATAGGTTTATCATTTTTGGAGTTATATGTTTATAGTTTAATGTTATTATACTATTTTAAATATGTTGAAATTGATATGTATCACTGAAGTGTACTACAAAATTCTTGCAGCAGAATAGTTAGAATAGAATTTATGTTTCATTTATAGGGACACACAAAAGAATTTGGTTACAGAAGAAAATGAACACTAGTTGAACGATTGAAACCTACTAACCTATTCATTGCTGGAAGTGCGCTTTCAGTTGTAGTATCAGTTTTAAAATCTAATTATTTTTTAAATAATTAGATTTTAAAACCGATATATTTTATGATATCGGTTGTATATAAATTATACAGATCATATCATACACAAGATTGGGAAAAAGTTTCAACGAAATTCGCTTATTGGCGGAAGTTGCTGAAAGAAACTTTAAGTTGTGTCATACTTTTAAATTAATTAACTTTTAGCATACTATGTAGTGTGCATGCATAACAATAGATTTTACTGAAGACTGCACAAACATATCGTATATTTCTTACCAACTATACATGGTAACAGCAAAAATTGGGTTTTCAGATACTTTATGCGTTTTTCAAATTTCTCATATGAATATAATCTTTTACATTAATTAACTATAAAGTTTTTTTAGAGTACTCTGAAGTCTGAATGTGTGGTATCAAAATCTATGATGTACACATGATCTTTTGTTTTTGTCTAACAAGGAAGGTCTCCATACGGGCATACTCAGAAAAATCTGAAAAAATTACAGAATGTTCTTCTCATGTAGTTATATATGTTTATAAAATAAATTTCGGCGGAATCTCCTTATAACGTCCGTAAAAAAATAATAAAAATTTCGTTTATTTGGCGATTTATATCCGGTTGGCGAAAAAACGAAACTTTGAAAAATACGCTTTTACGCTTCGAATACTTCTTAAAGAAAAAACTTTCTATTTTCAATTTATTTAAAAAAGTTTAGTTTAAGTAATTTTAGTTTTGCATTTTTACTTTACTTTAAGTGTAATTATGTCATATACGTTTATATGTACTTATAACAAAATGAATTAATACATTTTATCATTTAAAACACAATTTAAATTGATTAAAATTGTTCCAAATTGAAAAATACACTGTTAAAAATCTGCTGCATTTTGTTGCAACGCACTCCCTTGCTTGTATAGAAAACGGTTACTTGGCCGTGAAATAGAGCTTTTCCATTGGTTGGAATAGAGATATTATATACAAGCGGCGGAGTGCGTTGCAACAAAATGCAATATTGCACAAGCTACAACACCGCTAAAAATCTGTACCATTTTCTGCAGCGTCACTCCACCGCTTTTATAGAAAACGGTCAATTCACCCTGCTATGGAGCATTCTGATTCGTCAGAAGAGAGATATTCTATAAAAGTAGTGGAGTGACATTGCAGTAAATGCTGCAGATTTTTAACAGTGAAGTCAATTAAAATCAATTTTCAGATTCGTTAAAATCGTCTGCTTTTGGCGAGGAAATGCACTGCTCGCCAAACCCCACGTCGCTTTCAGCTTTTCACGCCAATTATTCCAAACTATTTTATTTTTTTACATATCTAATAATGTAATTCCGCCGCTAATTTTCACTGATCCTTTATTACCTACATGAGTAGTTTAATTCGTATTTTTTTCAAAAAATTCTGAGTATGCCCCCAATGGAGACCTTCCTTGTAAGTATTACTAATTTTCATACTATTTATTTTAGAAACTATCTACGTATCTATATTAAGAACAAACATATCAGTGAATAACGCATACGTCATTCTGACAACACTTTCCCATGCAATTTCGGTTTTGCAATTTCCGCTACTGCAAATTTTATATTTCTATACATCGCACATTCTCAACTTTTACACAATCGCTTAGAGAAAAAGAATGTCCTATTAAATGCAATTTGTTTGAAAGCTGTATCTCAGTTTATTTTTGAGATACTAGGGGGGCCCCGCGCCCCTGCTCGCTATGCTCACCAACCCCCCGCGTAATCGCTTCGCGATTCCAAATTATTGTCTACCCCTGCTTGCTGCGCTCGCCAATAACCCATGGTATGAATAAGCAGTTGCAGACCTTTCAAATGATGTGTCACACGACTGGTGTTGTAAAGAAATTAAAAATGTGCCCCCCTGGGGGGCAGAGTGGGAGGCGACACAAAAGACATACGTAATATGAATAAGCAGCTGCAGACCTCTCAAATGATGTCACACGACTGGTGTTGTAAAGAAATTAAAAATGTGCCCCCTGGGGGGCAGAGTGGGGGATGACGCGCAACACATCCATAATATGAATAAGCAGTTGCAGACCTTTCCAATGATGTGTCACTCAACTGGTGTTGTAAAGAAATTAAAAATGTGACCGCCCCCCCCCCCTGGGGAGAGCAGAGTGTGTGGGTGACACACAAGACATCCATAATATGAATAAGCAGTTGCAGACCTTTCAAATCTTGTGTAACACGACTGGTGTTGTAAAGAAAATAAAAATGTGTCCCCCCTGGGGAGCAGAATGGGGGATAACACACAAGACATCCATTATATGAATAAGCATTTGCAAACCTCTCAAATGATGTATCAAACGACTGGTGTTGTAAAGAAATTAAAAATTTGGCGAAATATTACAGTTATCGCCAAGTTGGCATCACTTTTGACAACTAATTTTGGTCGCCAAATTTGGCGATATATCGCCAAGTTGGCGACAAACTTGGCGATTGTTGGCGATGGTAACCTTTCCTCTCTTTATGGTAACCCATATGGCGATGCATAGACGGAGCCCTTTCCTGATTGGTCTATTCGACTCATGGAAGGATTGGACAACCCGGATTCGTTAGTTCCGGAAATCTTTCACATTAGCATCATTCCAGGAGTCATTCCTTTTAAGGCTAGTTTTTTTTTACTATAGAAGGATTAATTTTTTTTATAAGTTTTAGTATCAATTTATAATTGTGGCAATTGAAGTACTCCATTTTTATTAAAAGTAAAGAGAAAATGGTCATGAAGAAAAAAGATAGATGGAGATGCAGTAAGCTATAAAAATGGCTTGCAATATGGTGCGCGTTGCGCAAATTTAAATGCTTTCATTCAACCAAACAAAACAATCACGTGGAACAGGGGCCGAATTATTTGGCATGAGCCATGTGTTTTTGCTCTAAATAAAAAGGATCTGCTTATATTTAAGCGTTGTAAGTAATATTTCATTGTATTATCGATTAAAAACTGTATTACTAAAAGTTTTCTTCTTTTTCTGTGAAAGCATGCGGTTGTGTTTGGCCTGATGTAGCGGCTTTTAGAGTTACATTTTTGGCGTCACCCCTAGCCACTATACTTTACTTCTATAATTTCGTCATACTCTATGAAAAATAGTAGCAGATTCCTGTAAGTTTTTGTTGCCCTTTTCTCATTAAAAAAAAAAAAAAAAAAAAAAAAAAATTACGTGTTACGTCAAGAATATCGTCTTTTATAAGATGCGGTGAATTCTAAGTTTACTTCGTTTTTATTTATCAATAAATTTTTTTTTTTTTTAGTTTATTGTAAACTTACTTTAAATAATATTTGTGTCAATTTCCTCCGCATTTTACTTAATTCATATCGGAAAGAATATAATTTTATTTATCCATGTGTAGTAATATTTTCCGAAATTTGAAAGAAACACAAATGAATAATTTCTGATAAAACACGGGGCTATTATAAACAAACAAATGAAGGCTTGTGAATAACTAAATACCCAATTTGTTTTGTCGTGCTTCTTGAATATTGCTTTTTGTTGGGTTTGTGCATTATTCCGCTATAATAACGTCATATGAGTACTTCTCTATAGATGTTGTTTAAGACTAATCATAAAAGTGGAATGCTTTATCGGATGCAAATGACATCATTTTATATGAAAAAGCTTGTTTCTGTATTTCTTAAAGCTGAAGTATGTTTTGTAGAAATGTGTAATTTCATCCTAGCTGCTTTGAAAATTTCTATAGGTGAAAATATTTTTAAAAAAAAATAGCGTATTCGAAATGGACTGTATAAGTGATGACGTCACAGGCAACTCAATTTCACATATCAGCCACAAATGGGTTTCAAACAAACCATGGAACTATTAAGAAAGAGGAACTGATATATCCTTATAATAGTGAAGCTTCAATTGTAACCGCTTCCGCAGAGGGTTCATTACCACGGCAGCAAACTCCCACCAGTAAATTTATACATAAATTTTCTCTTTATTTAAACGCCTCATTAAGCAAAAATTTCCATCGAAAATAATGGCAAAAATCGATATTCTATTTTACTGGTAACTGTTTAATTTGGCGGTAATAGTTCCGCAACATTATGACAACAAAAACAACCTCCTGTCAGTGTCAGTAGAAATATTGTAATACCTGTGCAAACTGATACCAGTAAAAATGAACAGAAAATTTGTACCATACTTGCGAGAGAAATTTCCCATTAATAAGGCATTTAAATAAGACGAAATTTTCTATTTAAGCTTTCTGGAGGACGTTTTCATATGCGGTAATCAGAAAATTTGGATCCGATTAAAAAAAAATAACAGCCATCTTATGACAACCACGTCAGTTACTTCACTCGCAACTGATAGACAATGCACTATTTGTCTCCTCCTTTTTATCCGTAACTCCATTAAACAAACAGCTGAGATCAGAAAAAGATAGAGAGGAAATTTGTTGGTTTAGTATGAAGCTACAATTGCAATCGTGAAACAGTTAAAAAAAGTCACAATTCGAGCAGATAATTGTTGCTCGATATGGAAATTTCTCCTAGTCCAGCAAATTCAGTTCTTGTTCCATGTTTTTGTTCTTTCTTTCTTTCTTTCTTTTCTTTTTTTTTTTCTTTTTTTTTTTTTTTCTCTAGCGATTATATTGCAAGCGGTTGTGGAGGAATAGTCATCTCTAAAATACTCTGAACTCATATGTGTTTGTTTGGAACATAAAGATAATGTGCATGGACGTCAACGCACCCGAAAAAGGATGTACTTCTGAACTTGTGGTTGGCAAAAATAATAATTCTTGGAGTGTTAGTAATTTATAAGTATTATTTCCTGCGTATAATACAATAAAATGAAATTTATTATATCGAAGTGAAAATTACATTTAGTTTAGAATTTTCTAATATTCGCGTTTGTAATGACCGAAAGGTGGCGTTGTATAGACCTGATAATCGTTTGTTTACGTAATGCTGTTTGTTCCATGCAGCGAAACCCGTTTAAAGAGCTATTTAAATCTTTAATTTTTAATAAACTTTTTTATCTTTTTTATTTAATTATGAGAGATAAATTACAAATATCGACAATTTTAGAATTTCTAGATGCTGGAAAATCTAGTTATTGCTTTAGAGAAGCTGAAGCAATTATTGATTCAAAGAGATTAGTAATGTGCGGCATTAAAAGAATGCAAAGAAGAAGAAATAGATTGTAGGCTCGTGTTTACAAACAAGCCAAACAAAAGGAAATCCCCATATTATTTCAGGTTTGCTCGTAAAGGAAAACAAAAATTTGAAAATAAAAAAATTTCTTTCTCTTGCAAAGCTGGAGCAAGCGAATCATGCAAGCATTGTGTTGCTGTCATGTTATTTTGCCATGAGTAAGTCAAATGTACTTTTTTATATTATAGATCTAAACTTTGTGTATAAAATTTTTATTTTAGATAATTTTAATACAAAGAACCCAACGTTGCATGCGTTATAGAACTGTTTATTTATTTATTTATTATAGAACTGTTTATTTATTTATCGGCCTTAGAGAAATTCAATATCGAATTCAAAGTGAGCGTCATCATATTTATACAGTCAAACAAAATAAAGTGGCACTGTCTCCCCTTGATGATAAAAGGTACGTATTGGATGATGGGATACACACCTATGCACATGGCCACTGCAAAATAAAAAAAATCCAAAAATAAATCTTCATCATCATTTTTTTTTAAATTATTAATTTCAAGAACTGATTTCTTCATACAAAAGTTTCTTCATCATTTTTTTTTCACACTTTGAAGAAACTTTTGTATGAAGAAATCAGTTCTTGAATTGAATAATTTGAAAAAAAAAATGATGAAGAAACTTTTGTATGAAGAAATCAGTTCTTGAAATTAATAATTTAAAAAAAAATGATGATGAAGATTTATTTTTGGATTTTTTTTATTTTGCAGTGGCCATGTGCATAGGTGTGTATCCCATCATCCAATACGTACCTTTTATCATCAAGGGGAGACAGTGCCACTTTATTTTGTTTGACTGTATAAATATGATGACGCTCACTTTGAATTCGATATTGAATTTCTCTTGTTATTGATGAATTGAATAGGACATCTTTATAATTTTCATGTTTAATCTTCTTGGATACCACGCTTCTTGAGACCCCCTTGGCTGTTTTCTTCGCACCCTCGGATGAAAGAAGCGAGTACATTTTTGCTCGCAGCCCCACAAATTCATATGCCGGCTTAGAATTCAATTCATCTTTGAAGCAGCCAATCTTCCTTTTATTTGTTGTGCTATAGAGGGGATGAGCCTGGGGATAATCTGATGTGTCGAACAATTCTTGATGATCTTTTATATCTGCATAAATGTCGGGGGTCTCTATATGATAAGTCAAAGAATCGGTGTCAGTGAAGAGGAGCTTAGCATTAGCTCCATATTTGGTTTTCACAAAATCATAGTGAAATTTATACATATGGAGCTTGCTAAGCTCCAGGATGACGAAGCCGGCATAGAGGGGCTTGTCGAGGGTGACTAACTGTTTCAGCCTTTGAATCCCTACTAAATTTTCATCGAATCTTTTAACAGAATTATATGTTGGTGCTGCCACAAGTTTTTTAAATCTTTTTTCTGAATTCACCAATTGGATATCCACTCGCCTTCTGACGGATTCCATCGATTTACCATACACCGAGTTGTTCATTAGTTTGAAAAAATCTTTTTGGAAAGGAGAAGAGGCCAGTTTTCTTTGTTCTGTATTAAACTCGATGTATGGTTTAAGCCACGCCCTCTGTTTAAATTTTAAAATTCGATGAACATGTTTTAATTCCATCCCCAGGCTCAAATAATACTTTAGATTTCGATAGTAAACAATATAATTCTTCTTATCATTTAGATTTGGCACCAATTTTTCTGTGGCAACGTACGGCATATTTTTTATTAATTCACTTGTTTATGGAGACAGCATTTCTTTTTTAATTTTAATTTTTTCAGCTGCGAGTGGGTAGTCATTGTGATGGTCATGTAAATGAGGTGGATAAGTCAAATCCACCTCGAAGATGTAACCATCATCACCATGATCTTCCAATGACAATATCCAATTGGTGTCGGCTTCATGGGTGATCCATTCAAATTCGCCGTACGGTAGGGGTTCACACATCGAGTGCCCGTAAAGATTGTTAGCGTCCCAATACATTATAAATGATTTTGCTTTATCAGGGTCTGGGTGTGGCACTGCCTCGTTATTTGCACATGCCCAGCGTTGGCTTATCATCGATATACCCCCACGAATGCCACGTTCAACCAAAAGATGCATGTCGATGTCTGTGAGCAATTCGAGGGGCTGCTGGCTCATTTTCAATTAAGCTTGCCATGCAAGACTGGGTGCAGTCACAAAATGGGCACAATCCAACCCATAAAACTGCACACACAGCTTGCGAAAATTTTGGAACACGTCCGATAACTGGAGGACGTCTGACTTCACGTATAAATCGTGATAGTCCCCCAGTGTTTGAAGATGGAACGTGTCCCAAACAGCTTGAGCATGTGCATAATCTTCTTCTGATATATGCTGCTGCGTTAAATCACTAAAAAAGGCTTCACGTGGAGGTAATGAGGTTTCCTTGAATTTTTCCATGGAAGAGAAATATTGGTAGGGATACACACCTTTGCGCAGCAGCAGTTCGATGTTGGTCATATTATATTTTAAGATCTTGAAGTCTTCCACTCGTAAATTGGCCACCAGCTTTTCAAGAGATGCCGACAAAAATTGGTAACTGTCGATGAATTGAAGTGCTACTCGGCATTTATTATGTTGCTTGGTGAGTGAAAAAGAAATGTATTTTTCCATATTGTTGGCAATGACATTGAATTGATGATCTTTAATTTTGCCCAGACCCTGCATTATTAGGTGAGCGTCATAATTCTTCAGATTGTGGAAGACGACTGGAATCATTTTTCGAAGACGATATTGAAGATTACAAGAAGAATGAAGTGCCCCTCTGTACTGTCCATTTAAATGGTTATGATCTTTGACTCTGTCATTATTCAAGGGTTGGTGGCATAAGTAGCATTCTTTCGCATTTTTGAAGTCTTCTTCATCTTGAGCAGTCATTTGAATCGGTACGATATGAGTTAATTTTTCTGCAAGTTCATCTTTTTCTTGAATGATGTCTTGCAAAAATTTTTCTACTGCATTTTCCCCTCTATAGCACTTAATTTTTTTGTGGCATTCACCATCTGGCCCCATGACAACATAGGCATACCCGCATGCCTCATGCATATTAATCTTATTCAAGAAAGATTTTCTCGAACTGGGGTCTGCCGTTGCAATGGGGACCAAGATGGATTCGAAATCAGCATAAATTATGTAGGGAACAGGATGCTGGTAATGTGGTTTAGAAAATGTCATGATGCTGTCTTCAGGGCGTGGCATTCGAATCCGTTGTGGTTTAAAATTCTTGCAATATTGCGTATGAATTTCTAAAAGATCTTCACTGCAAAATCGATGCAAGCATCGAAAGCAGTAGAATGAAGCAGCCTTATGATGCGTACGATCACCCATGAGCCTAGAAAAATTTCTTATTAAAGTGTAATGATGATTCGTTTCATTACTTAACAGTAATAAATTGAAGCATTCTTTATCATCTCGTTCTGAAACATGCAGTGGAAAGACTTCTTCATTTTCATAACCAAAGACATTGATTCGCATGTTATTCCATTCTTCAATCTTCTTTATTTGATTGAGGGGCACTGGACACTGCACATCGCCTAATTTAATTTCGCCTTCGAAGGGTGCATACTGTGAAACTCGATTAGCATTATGATTATCAATTTTATGCTTCTAAGCCAGCAAAGACCAAACGAAACATTTTTGGTCTGTATTTTGAATATTCAAGATGGCAACCTTGTTTTTCAACTTCTGAGGAGTGGGGATGTAGGAACTTGCTGCCAGTGGATGATACTTAGCTACAAATAATTCCAAATTTCGAATACATTCCAACACCCAACCGGAACCTAACTGCGTAAACTTTTCAAATGATTTGATCATTTTTGCAAAGGCTGCTTGTATATGCTCACTAATTGTTAGGTCGGTCATTTCAATGTGGCAAAATGATCTAAAATGGGATGAAATGATTTCCATCTCCCCCTCCTGGGTAGTGCGACTGAGATCCACATGAACAATAGTAAACCATTTTATAGCCTCTTTCATGCTGAGTTGGAAATTGACTTCTTCTTCTAAATGCGTGCGATTCTCATTGAAAAATATATTCAAATCGTATTCATTCATTTCATTAGATTCGAAATTGATAATAGTTAAAGACTCATTAAGAGCATTCATGCGATTATTAGTGCGAGATCTTTTAGCAGGGGGTGCATTAGGTGAGGTGCTTTTTCGTTTTTGTGCGTGCTGATGCACGGTGCGTTTATGTGATATTAAATTTTTTTTGTTAGTAAAGCTTTCGGCACATGTATCACATGGATGATTGATGGGAGCTTTTTTATGAATTTTTTGATGTTCAAGGAATTTATCATTACGAAAAAAACTTTTGCCACAAGTCTCACACACATATTGTTTTTCGTCAGTATGAATTTTCATATGCCTTTTTAAAGCAAATGCTCTCGTGAATGTCTTTTGACATGTTGGGCAAATCTGTAAAAGATAAAAAGCCATACTTTAGTTTGCAATAAAATAATAAAAAAAAATTAACTATTTTTAAACCCTTTTAAAAAAAATCCCCCTTAAAATTTAAACAAACTATTTTGAAACTAATAAAATCATTAGTTACATTTAAAAAACCCCTTCTCTTTAAACACTTTCTTAATAGACTCTTAAAAATAGGAAAATCACTTAATTATTTTAACATTACAAGGATTTTTTTTCCCACTCATGAATCAAAATTTAAAAAAAAAATCAATCTAACCTTTCCAAAATAATTTTTATAAAACTAATTTTCATGCAATTGAAAAAGTTTAGTATGCCAATTGAATCACTAATGTTCAAAGAATTAATTTTCATTACATTAAGTTTGAAAAAAAAAAAAGAAACAGACTTAACTTTAAAAAATAAAATGCTTGCTTGAAAAAAAAAAAAAAAAAAAAAAAAAAAAATTCTCTATTACTTGAAATTATCACATAATAAATTCAGGAATAGGCTTAAATCTTACAGAATTTTTAAATTCTTATATACTAAACTTTTTTCAAACATTCTAAAATAAAAAAAATTAAACAATAAAATCTCACCTTGGATGACTTCGATAATCCTCCTGGATTATCAAGTGTGCTTGTTGAAGCCAAAAGTCCCATGGCTTCCCGTGATGTGGAAGGTCCCGGGATGGTCAAAAGGTGTTGCAATATTGATGAGCGCTCCTTTTGTGGAGAAAATTCAGGGGTGTCCCACATTGGCTCACTGGTGAAAAAATCAGCAGGTAAGTTTTCCCCCATATCATCAAAAGAAGGAGAACACTCATTTGGCTGAAAAAAAAAATAACATCACATGAGTTTCTTGCTAAATTTTAGCTTCAAAACAATCAAAGCAAATTTATATTCAAAAAATTTTTTAAACCATTAAACTTTAAGTTAACCATTTGAATTAACATTAAAAATAATCTAAATTAAAACACCTTTAAGTTAACCATTTAAAATAATCTAGTTTTAAACGATTCATTAAAACAAAGACTTAATACACACCTTGGAAAATTCAAGTGGGGGTTGAGCAGATGTGGATGCATAATGCCGATTTTCAGCAACTTCCAATGTTCTGATAAGCTGGCTATCAGTTATCTCTGATAATCGCTAAAACAAACAAAAAAAAAGTTTTTACAACATTTCCTTTTTTTTTTTTTTTTTTTTTTTTTTTTTTTTTTTTTTTTTTTTAAGTAACACTTAAGTGATCATATAAGAAATTTGTTGACTTTCTTTTAGTTAAAAGTTATTAAATTAAGAAAAAAATGTTAAATTAATATTAAAGTTTACTTGTGTTAGTTTAAAACCAAACCTGAGATTATAAAATTTTTATTGAAGTAGCATACATTTATGAAAATAATTACTTAAAAAAATGAACAGATAAAGTTTTAAATCAAACTGTTATATTCTTCAATTTAAATACGTTAACCGTTAACTATTAAAACATAATAATAATAAATTCATTTTTACAAATATATATTAAAAAAAAAAATACCTTCAATGATTCCTTCATTTTGCTTTTTCGTTTCCTTTCGTTTTGAAAGGTTGCCTCAATCACCTTCAGTTTTTCAGGGGAAAAAGGGAAGTCCACTTCCCACTATGTGAAAAAAAAAATAAATAAATAAATAAATAAAAAATAAATAAACAGTTTAACATTTTCAACGACTATTCATAAGAATGACTCATCTTTTTGTTAAAACATCCCTTCACCATTTAAAATAAACTTTTATAAACGAAAATTCAACCAAATTATTCTATTTAAAATATTTTTCTGAAGCTTTTAAATAACATTTACTTTCTTTTCATTCAAAATGAATTATCATAATAGGTTATACATGACAAGTTAGTTGAAATGAATCTCTTACATAACATTTTCAACACATATAAAAAATTATGTCATTCAAAATCAAACGAGGTTCAAGTGTTTTGAATAAAGACATGTTAAGGATAACTTAACTTTAATAGGAAAAAATATCACATGTAATCATATTTAAGAATGAGGATGTGTTAGATTATTTCTTCCTTAAATTAAGTTAAATAATTACTGTTGTAAAATTTAATTCCCTTTAATGAAAAAAAAAAATATATATCCTACTTTTTTTTTTCTCACAAATGCATTTAAAATAAAATAATGATGCTATTAAGATCTGAACAGAAAAATAATATTCCAAAAGAAATTTTTTTTTTCAATTAACAGTTTATCAAGAAAATGAGTTCAACTTAAAATCAAATAAAAACTTGAATAAATATTTACAAAACATTAAAACATTCATAAATCATTAACAAAAACAACCATGTTATAATATACAATAGTAGACATTACAAAATAATCTTACTTGACTTCGGAAATCTGACGATGAAGAATTCATTTTTAAAGTATTCGTTTGAAAGTAGAAAAGCGCGAGTAAAAAATAAAACCGTCCTAACTTGTTAATTTCTAATACGAGAATAAATTCACATCTAACGCTTATCTGATTTATCTGATAAGGCGATCTTATCAAACCCATGACGTAACGGGAATTCCCGTTATCAATGAGTCATGGGTTTTTCCCGTGACGAGTACAACATTCTTAATTAAACTGTTAATAAATTAGATCTCTTATTAAGTTTAACATTCATAAAAAATAATAGAAAAACTATAACAAATATTCTTTTTGGATAAAATGGATTCATTTGAGTGTCATATTGAATAAATAGAAAAAAGTATTAACTAATTTTGCTGAATTTTAAGGAAGGTCTTCTAACGTGTTTATAAACTCTGAAGCAATATTATTATTTAAGATTCTTTACAAATAAAACATTTTTCTTCCACTTTATGAAAAAAAAAATAAGTTTCTCAATATAACTTTAAAGATGTTTAGGTATTTGAACAGTTTCATTTAGATATATTCTTTTAAAAATATAAATGAATCATAATTTTTTAAGTGAAATTCCTTATTAAAATGAACTGTAATACATCTAAAAGCAATAATATGAATCTCTTTTCAAACATATTAAATCTTAACTGTTTTCTCTAACGAAAAAAAAAAAAGTATATATTTGGATATATAAATAATATACTAATCCTTTAAATAAGTTTCACAATCAATAAATAAAAACTTTTAAATATTTAGTTTTAAAAACATGTAAAAGCAATAATATGAATCTCTTTTCAAACATATTAAATCTTAACTGTTTTCTCTAACGAAAAAAAGTATATATTTGAATATATAAATAATATACTAATCCTTTAAATAAATTTCACAATCAATAAATAAAAACTGTTTTAAATATTTAGTTTTAAAAACATGTAAAAGCAATAATATGAATTTCTTTTCAAACATATTAAATCTTAACTGTTTTCTCTTACGGAAAAAAAAGTATATATTTGAATATATAAATAATATACTAATCCTTTAAATAAATTTCACAATCAATAAATAAAAACTGTTTTAAATATTTAGTTTTAAAAACATGCAAAAGCAATAATATGAATCTCTTTTCAAACATATTAAATCTTAACTGTTTTCTCTAACGAAAAAAAAAAGTATATATTTGGATATATAAATAATATACTAATCCTTTAAATAAATTTCACATTCAATAAATAAAAACTGTTTTAAATATTTAGTTTTAAAAACATGTAAAAGCAATAATATGAATCTCTTTTCAAACATATTAAATCTTAACTGTTTTCTCTAACGAAAAAAAAGTATATATTTGAATATATAAATAATATACTAATCCTTTAAATAAATTTCACAATCAATAAATAAAAACTGTTTTAAATATTTAGTTTTAAAAACATGTAAAAGCAATAATATGAATCTCTTTTCAAACATATTAAATCTTAACTGTTTTCTCTTACGAAAAAAGAAAGTATATATATTTGAATATATAAATAATATACTAATCCTTTAAATAAATTTCACAATCAATAAATAAAAACTGTTTTAAATATTTAGTTTTAAAAACATGTAAAAGCAATAATATGAATCTCTTTTCAAACATATTAAATCTTAACTGTTTTCTCTTACGAAAAAAGAAAGTATATATATTTGAATATATAAATAATATACTAATCCTTTAAATAAATTTCACAATCAATAAATAAAAACTGTTTTAAATATTTAGTTTTAAAAAACATGTAAAAGCAATAATATGAATCTCTTTTCAAACATATTCAATCTTAACTGTTTTCTCTTACAAAAAAAAAAGTATATATTTGAATATATAAATAATATACTAATCCTTTAAATAAATTTTCACATTTAATTAAACTATTCAAATAATTAAAAAAAAAAAACTTACTTCATCATCATCTGAAAAGGTGTTTGAAGACATCGCTTGACTATAATCCATGAAGAAATACGATTTTCAACTAAAACTAAGACTGTGGAATTCGGTATATCACAAGAGCGAAAAAAATATCAACTGAAGTCGATCTCGTCTTGCTGTCCCTTTTTATCACAAGAGCTGATTCATCTTATCTGATAAGAGGTTTTTCCAAAGAGTGAATCACTTGATAAGATGATATGACTCGATTTCTCATCAACAATAAGAAAACTAATTTTCAAAGGACTTAATTACAAATTAATCTTAATGAATGGAATTTTTAATTGTAATTACGAAGCTTAAAAATAAAATTATCTTTCTTTTTTTTTTCAATTAAGTGTTATACATAAAATGTTCATTTTGTAAACTTTCTTTTATTGATTGCTTTAAATAAGTAAAAGCATGTAAAATCTTCATAAGTAATTAAAATCATAATCATTAATTAATTAGTTGATTATAAAAAACAAAGTCTTCATGGCTTAATAAAGTCATACATGATTAATAATAATTAATTCTTTGATTATAAAAAGGGTTTTAATAGCTGTTTAACAATAATTCACTTAATGAATATAAAACTATTCATGAGAAAATTTTAATTACTGTGCACTTAAATTATGCAAACTGAGATTTTTTTTTTTTTTTTTTTTTTTTTTTTTTTTTTTTCACACTTAGTGATTTTTTTTTTTCAAATCTTTCATTTAATGTTATTTGTTATACTTTCTCATAAAATTATTATTACTTCTCTTATGTTTCAAAAATAATTGTAGTATAAGCTGAAAGGGAAAATTAAAATAAAACAGAGACAGGTTTAAGGAAAAATAACAAACATTTTATTAAATCTATTTGATAGTACATAATGTTTCTTGCTTAATTACAAAGATTGTTTCTAAGTAATTTTTATAAAAGTCTGATTTTAAAGCAGCGAAAAATGCATGTGTGAAATGACATGTACATTCTGATGTTACATTTTTTACAAATTGGTAGACATTAAAGTTCAAAAGGGCACTGTCTTTATACAAGAGATATTTTTCTCTTAAACCAATTGTTAAACATGAGTGATCCAATTGTGAATTTTGTCCTATTCGACAGCCATAACACTCAAAGACACGATCCAATGATCGTTCAATTTCAGAGTTTAAGCAGGATAAAAAGTTTTTCTTGGCACAATCAGAGTCTATATGGGAATGGATACATTTTCCCGATTTTCGCAGGATTGAAACAGGTATCACTCGTGTAAGAAGCATATCGATGAAACAGTCTGTAATTTCAGAACAAAATTCAGTGAGTTTTAAAAATTGATCTCGTGATAATCGAATTCCATTGGGTTTGAAATGAAAATTCTTATCATCCGTTTTGAATATCTGTTGAAGAAGACAAAAGTCTTCATCGACAAAGGCTAGAATGAGTTGATTATTACAAACCGAAGACTCTTTCACAGAATAAAAGTGGAACTTTGTCACATGTTGTTGGAAATGATCGAACGTCGTTGAGGTCATCACAACCCCATTTTTTGTTGGGTAGAGTTTACCGAAAGCACCTTCTTTGAAATTTCGAATATGCAATTTCAAGTTACAGTTTTTATCCATTTCAATTTGTGCTAAAGTACACCATTCTAAATTCCAGGAAGTTGAATAATAACTTTCTTTGAAAGTTCGGGTAAACCACTCGTCTTTATGCGAATCATCAAGTTCAGGTATGTTCATCGGCGAGCAGTGAATAGATTCATCATCATCATCAACAGAGATAGAAAACAAGTCTAAATTTAATGCAGGATCCTTCGAGAAAGAAGCAAAATCTAGTCTTGGTTTTTTCAAATCCAGGGGGTGTGACACTAAATGTCGAAAGGTAAGACTAATTCGAACACCTTTTATGTGAGATTCTGCTCCAATCCCATGTGTGAACAGTTCATTGCTGGGTGGATTCATATTATAAAGAGAGCCATGTTCTAATTTTATAAAGGTAGAAGGCACATTCGGTCTTTTGAATTCGATAGTTCTCTGTGCACCAAAACTCAGTACTGAAACAGGGAAGACAGCATTCAAGCAGGATTCATCATCTTTGTGGTGACTAATGCCAGTCGATCCATCTTGGTAGAAATTAAGTAACACATAGTTGAACGTGCAGGCAGTTTCTTTTTCCACTTTGTCACGCAATTCTATCATCAGGGGAGTCCATGGAATACCGGGCACACTGGTTCCGCTGAAGGCATAGCTGGTATTGGCATCTCCATAGGCTAAGATCAGACGTTTAGGCTTAACATCTTTTCCAAACAGACGAAAAGTAGGTCTGAAGAAGGGTAATGTCCGCAACTCAGACAAATAACGATCCGCATGAGGTTTCTCGATGAAATCACTGATGTACTCCACATTTAATCCATTATCCGTAAAGTGAATGGAAGGCATTTTGAAGACAGCAGCAGCAGCAGCAACAGAACGTATCCAACTAGAACAGCTTAACTCCAACGAAAGGAATGAACACTAATGAGCTGCTCAGGGCTTTATACTTGTAATTATCGCTTAATCTTATCAGCTGATAAGATGAGGTCACGTGGTATGATATCACTGATGACGTTGAATCAAGATATCCCGAATGACATAAGGCAACCTTAATCACGTGATTTGATAACACTCATGACGAAAGGGGGAAACCCTAGTGATAAGAACTTAGATGATTTTTTTCCATTTCTAGTCAAGTCATTGTGAAGGAAGCAAGTGTTTCAGGTAAGTATGTCTTAATTCATTTTTTTTCATTTCATTTCTTAATTGAATTGTATATTTTATTCCCATTTTTTTTTCATAAATCTTAATGAACCTCCCATTTAAAGTAAAACACACACACACACATATTTGAAGAAATAAAGACACAGAAATAAAACGAAATCTATTTATTAAAACGATTTAAACAATACACTTTTAAAAGTTTCTACATTCAAATGACCTAAAAAGTTGTCACTAACAGAATCTACATTCTTTAAAAACATGGATAGGACATCGTCGAAATTTACAAGCATTAAAATCATGTCCCCTAACTGTTGAAATTTTTCTCGATTGTTTAACATAAAACAGGAATGCAAACTCACACTAGGATGTCTAAAAACACAACCAGTACATTCAAAAATTTGATTAAATATATTCACAATAGAATTCTCGATACAATAAATCAATTTAGACCACAAAACATATTCATTTCCTTGAGAACCTCGTTCACAATTTTGCTTTAATAAAGCAGGTAAATGTTTTTCATACATATGACGAATCAATTTCTGATTCAATGAATAGGCTTTTTCTTTCAACTGTTCAAGTTGAGCATTGTTTAATTGGATGAGAGATTCATTTTTTAACATTTTCAAACACATAACAGACTGATCCTCATTCAAAACTAAAAGTTTATTATTGGCGATAAACGATGAACTCATATATTTCAAATTAAACGCAAATATTTTATACTGAAATTCATACCAAGTGCGAATGTCTAGTTCGATTCCATTCTGAGTTGGAATTCCTTCACTCGAAAATTCTCTAATTTGAACAGAGTATTGAGCATTCTGTAATTGCAGTCCTAAAAATATATGGTTTCCAAGTTCTTTCCGAAAAATATAATTTTCAACTTTCACAATTGGGGTTTGAATGATATTTTGTTGATCAGACACAACGATGAAAGGTTCCTCTGTTAATTTTTGATCAGGAGTAGATTTCTGAAAGTTGAAGTCAATGAAAAATTCATTCATCAAATCTTGAGTAGCTTCACAGCAGTAATCAGGAAATGATGTTTCTTCATCAAGGGAATTAATAGGTTCCACATCGTCAGAAGCAGGATACAGCGTAACATTTTCCAAATTGAATCTTGACTCGTTCATTAAAGGTTGACACTCGGAGGGGGACAGCATTTTCTACAAAACCTTCTAACATCAAGCGTCAGCAGAAAACTGAATAAATTGCGAAGAACATTCACTCAAAAAGGAGTCTGATAATTAACAAGTCCAATCACATTCTTGAAAAACGATGACGTCATGGATTAGTCATAGGAAGCACACACCCGCTGCAGTAAATTACACAAGCGGTTAATTAACACACTTCGCTGATAATCTTTTTGTTGATTCCGTCTAACAGTTTTTCTGCGAAGCGTAGACTTATGAATTTTTTGATGTTTTAAAAATTCTGCTTTTCTTGAGAAAATTTCGTGACACACCTTACACGTTTTCGAATGGATCTTCGCATGTCGACGTAAATCACTTTTTTGAATGAAACTTTTATCACAAGTCTCACATTTGAAAGTTTTCTCGTTCAGGTGAAACTTCATATGTCTAACATACATAAACTTCCGAAGAAAGGTTTTGTTGCAGGTTTCACAAACGAAATGCGGTTTCTCTTCTTTTATTAAAAGTTCTGATGAAGAGGGCTTCATATCCGAAACAGGTTCCATTTCTTGTTTTACCTCGACAGCGGAAACTTGACTCATATTTATTTATTAAACAGATATCTTTACTGTGCAACAGCAAAACTTCGACTAACGAAAAAAATTATTTCAAACATATATATATATCAAAAAATTACTGCGCACGTGATAACGAAATCATTCATGATTGGTTAAAAAAAAATAAGCGAACAGGATTGGTTACGAAAAAATCCACCGAACACTTCTGAAAATAGTCTTTCAAAGGCATGAAGTCGTGGCTGAATCGGTAAGTGAAAAATCTATTATTCAACCACGACTTCATTTTATAAGATCAAACCCCGGCTAAATTTTTCGAAAATAAACTAGGCATTTTTAAAAATCACCACCAGATGGCAGCACCAAAAAAAAATTTAAAGTCCCCGCATTAAAATTTAAAAAACACCCTCGTACTAGAGTTCGGAAAAAAATTCTAACTCCCTAAAATTCCCGCTTAAAATAAAAAAAAATTCTTATCTAAAACGAAAGCGCACCGAAAATTTTAAAGTCCCCACATTAAAATTTAAATAACACCCTCATATTATAGTACGCCGAAAAAAAAATTCTAACTCCCTAAAATTCCCGCTTAAAATTTAAAAAAAAATTTCTTATCTAAAACTAAAGTGCACCGAAAATTTTAAAGTCCCCGCATTAAAATTAAAATAACACCCTCATACTATAGTACGCCGAAAAAAATTCTAACTCCCTAAAATTCCCGCTTAAAATTTAAAAAAAAAATTCTTATCTAAAACACACTCATCCTATAAGATGACGTCATCTTAACCTTGCATGAAGCCCGATGACTTTCACCCCACCCCCCTCTTACAGCTCGAGCACCCGATGACCTTCACCTCCCTCTTAGAGGTCAGCACCCTGCACCCGGTGAGGTGGAACCCCCAATACTATACTACTGGCCTTTTAAACACTGATTTCAGCGGAAGATGCTCACGGTATCAGTTCTATTTCGTTTCAGACTTTGTCCGCGAGAGGGCGTCTATTTCATTTCAAACGCGAATAGTTTAATTTGAATTTTTGCCAACCACAAGTTGAGCTGTCGCGAAAAAAGCCAGCTTGTTTACAAACATACACATTATCTATTTGCGTCTGATATGTGGAGTTGAATTGCCTGTGACATCACACTGACAGAGTATACGGCTGACTGATACAGCGCAATGTTTTACAAAAATATAGAGTGTCTTTATAGAAGAGCATCAGTGACGTACAATATGCATGGTCAGATCGAAAGTCTTTGTCCAAAAAATAGTGATTTATATTGAATTTGATTACTAAAATAATATTTATTTGAGATTTAGACTAACCAGTATAAGATGCATCTTTTATTGTAACTAATTTTATAGGTTTATTATAAATCAATGAAAGAATTCTTTCTTAGGCATTTTCTTTCATCGAAATTGACCACTAGCATTGGGCGGTGGTCGCAATGTTTCCCACAAGCATTACGGTATTTGATTGGCTTTTGGTGAACGCTTGTGGAATAAATGGAGAATCTGATTAGCTATAACCCAACGTGACGTTCTTTGACATCAGAAATGCTTGTGGTCCATTCCACAAGTTCCATCTCGTACCTATAAAAATGGAATTTTGAATCAAAGCAATCCTTGTGTCCTCGGTAACACTGTTAAAAATTTGAAACTTTTGCTGCATCATCACTCCACCGCTTTTATAGAATGTCTCTATTTTGACCAATGAGAATGCTTCATAATACAGTGAAGTAATCGTTAGCTATAAAAGCGGTGGAGTGCGATGTAATAAAAGTTTCACAACTTTAACAGTGAACATATACACTGTAAAAAATTTGAAACTTTTTTGTATCGTCACTGCATCAATTTTATAGAATATCTCTATTTTAACCAATGAGAATCCATAATACAGTACAATAATCATCATCTATAAAAGCAATGGAGGTACGATGTACCAAAAATTTCAAATTTATAATAGTTTACACTGCGTACCTAAGAAAATTATTTTATCAAATTAAAGTTAGAGATTGTAACACAATGGAAATATTTCAAAACTAAATTATCTATGCTATTAAAACATCAATGAACATTTTTTATCAACATTAATGCTGGATCAATAATTTATCTTTTTGCTAGAAAAATACTAGAAATTAATTATTGATTACATTTATTTTTCGTTAAATCTTATGCCAGGACTGCAAAATTAAATTAAATATGCCACTTTTTCAAATATTTTAATTTAAAAAAGAAAAAGAAGTATTTAAATTTTTAAAAATTATTTTTTGCTTTAAAAAAAATAACTACAAATTTGTTTTTTATTTCATAATTTATTTTTTGATTAAACTTTAGTTGAGAAAATAATTATTTATTTTGTAAAGTTTATTGATAATTCATTTCTGTTTTCTTTTCATAGCAATGAATATAAAAGCCCAAAACGAAAAATGTTTAATAAATTTTTTTTTACATATTGATTCTTATTTAAAAGGTAAAAGTAATTGAAAAAGAAATAAATATATTAATTCCAAGAACAAGCGAAGAAACCAATAAATAAATAGAAACTTTAAAATTTAACATTCGGTTGAAAAAATGTTTATTGAAGATCAATTATTTAATTACATTTTGAATAAATGATATTTAAACTAGTCGTTGGGGGCCACCGTAATACTTACCCATCATGGATATGTATATGAAAATAAAACATGTGAAACTATTTATACAATGCATTGCAATTCATAAACAAAATTTAAATTTTGTTAATATACATAGTAATGATATATTAAAGAACTGCTGATGTACCAATTTCGACAAATTGTATAAAACGCCAAACTACTCAAGTAGTACCGAACTGCGTAAAAGAAACATCCTTATAACTCCAAAAATAATAATTCTATTAACTAACAATTAACTGCGTCGAATTAAGCATCTCATTTCCAATTAAAATATACTTCTGAATGGAAATTTGAATGAAATACAGGGTCATGAAAAATCGAAGAATGTGGAAAACAAGATTACAAATATCTCGGCAACTAATAATTCGATCGACTTCGTTCTATATGCAAAATGTGTGTTATTTTATTGCCTTTTACGTCCATTACTTAGAACAAAAAAATTCGAAAATTTTTATGTACCTTTCATCAGAACGAATTTTTCGAGAGTCCGAAAAAAATAGTTCCGGATAATCGAGGTTGCTGATATTAAATAGGGTTCGTCCCATTCTTACATACTAACTACATACAAAATTTCAAGTCTCTACCTCAATTTGTTCGGGAGATAGAGCGTTTACAGACAGACAGACAGACGGACGGCAAATTTTTTTTTCTAAAATCATGTTTTTCGGAATCTCCACTATCTAAAATGTGTAAATCCGTCAAAAAATTTTTTTCGATTTTCAAAACGATTGCAAGACTTACCCTATACTACGTATGATGGGTAAGTAAAATTAGATGATGAATACTTTTCAATATAATTTTAAAAAATAGTTTCCAACCTTTTTTTTTTAGGTTTTTTTTTTTTTTTTTTTTTTTTTTTTTAACTTTAGTTTTGTAACGACAAATAAATAATAATAATGATAAAAACGCATGTAGATCACATTTTCTATTTTTTATCTGTATCTTTTGTATAAAATGAAAATTTAGCTTTAAAATTTAGCTCTTTATATTTGGAAGTCATGGTTGGAAACTATACTTGAACATCCTGGAAGTTTAAATTTATGTGGCGCTGAACTATTTGGAAATATATATAATGCCAAAGTCAATGTTATTGAAGTAACATCTTTTAATGTTAAACTGAAACACATCCATAAAAAACTAAATAATCGTTTACAGACATCTAGTTCATCTTAAAAAGGCATCACCCCCCCCCCCCCCAAACATTCACAAATGTTGTTACATTTGGCAAATTTAAAACTTTTATGGCAAATTTAATTAAAATTTCAATAGAAACTGTAACACATTTTCTATTTTTGATAGAAATGGCAAAAGTTACAACTCTAATTGGGAATATTATTAAACTTTTTACAAATAAGAACTGTATTACATTTTCTAAGTATAGTAACTTGACAAAATTATAAAACGAGTTGGCAAATATGAAAATTTGACTTGGCACATTATGATTTTCTCCCCCACCAATAAAAAGTCTTAGCGATGCCCTGGATGGAGTCGGGTTTGCTAAAGGTATCTGTGGAAATTTAAGGAAGAGCAGAAAAACTGCCCTTCACGTGAGCAATTGTGGCAGATAGCTAAAATCTCCAATGATAATGATTTTTATGTTAAAGGAGGTAAGTTTATGCGGGTGTCGCAGTCAAGGAGAGGTTTTGAAAAAATGTAGTTATGTGTGAATCCCTTCGATGGTCTTCAATACCTCTCTTACCCACTTGTTTTTTACGTGCTGAACTAAGATTATGGACAATAATTGCTGGAAGTATTTTTTTTTTAAGATTTGTGCGTTTTGGGTACTTTGGTAAGTGTTTTTAAACTGAGCTTTAAAAAAATATATATTACTCGGGGTGTATAAATTCTATAGATTACATATAGGGCTGCACAAAAATATCTCCAGTAC
Source organism: Maratus speculifer (assembly GCA_964019185.1). Lineage (NCBI taxonomy): Eukaryota > Metazoa > Arthropoda > Arachnida > Araneae > Salticidae > Maratus > Maratus speculifer. Next base: position 221,243 of record CAXHSM010000938.1, read on the forward strand.
ATTTTATTTTAGTCACTGAAATTGCTGAAACAAATTTCCAACTGTGCTACTCGTTTAACTGAATAAACTTTTATCCTACTATGTAGTACACTTATTACAAATCTATAGATCATGTACAAGTCTGCTTACACACACACACACACAAAAACTTTTCTATTATTCACTGTAAAAAAAGTTTTAAAAAATGTTTCTGAATATATGGAGTAGTTATGGTGCATGTATTTTTCTGAGTATTTCGGAAGCCTTTTTCTGCAATATTCAGAAACGTTGACTATTTTTAGAAATTTTGATGTTTCTTTAAAATTGCTCAAACAGTCAACAACGTTTTTGAATATTGCAAAAAGAGGTTTCCGAAATACTCAGGAACGTTTTTGAAAATTATATGCACCCCGTAGCTGACCCATATATTGAAAAACGCTTCCGATTTTTTTTTTTTTTTTTTTTTTTAATAACAGTGTTGTATTAGCATAAATTAGGTTTTCAGATGAGTTATACGTTTTTAAAATGAACTATTTTTTTAAAATAATACTTGGAGTGTATTCATTCTATAAATCATATACATGTTTGCATAAAATGTTCTGAAGTACATATCCGTTTATTCACGAAAACTGATAAAAGTAAATTTTTATTTGTGTTATTCGTTTTTCTAAAATAAATTTTAGCATAGTGTGTAGTATGAATGCAAATCTATAGATCATATTAACAACAACAACAAAAGAAAAAACACGGATATTTTCAAGACTTTTTAGGGTAATAGC